>CM066916.1:17570755-18083517 GCA_033964015.1 Scolanthus callimorphus | reverse complement strand
TCTTATGCTCTGGCATCATCTGAAATCTGCTCTTTTAAAGTAACAGCATAGTCACTGTGGTACCCCTGTGAAATGGCTTTAGGAATTCCTAGAATATCCTAGGATATTCCTTGAAGTTCTTAAGAAATCATTCTTAAGAATTCCTAGTAATTCCTAGGAAACTCCTAGGAATGAAGGTGTCAATCTAACAGTAATTCGGACAAAGAATGCAAAGAATTCCTAGATTCCTACGAATTCCCAGGAATACAATACACGAAAAGGGGGCAGAAATTTCTAGGAATTCCTAAAAATTCCTAGGAATAGAAGAACTTGAGACAGGACAGAAAAGGTCTCGAAAGTTCTAGGATTACTTTGAAAGTTCTAGGAATTGCTATGCATAAGGAATAATGTAAAAACAGATTTCAGTTGATAAATTAATTAAATTGTATATTTGATAGTTCTTCCGTACCGGTAACATTATTCAGAAACCATGTGAAATGGATGAGTTTAATTGGTGTCCCGCAAATATTACATACAAAAACCATGTGAAACGGATGTGAAATTGTTTGTACCCGACACGAAAACCCATGCGAAATGTATGTGAAATTGTTATTTAGTCTCGATCAGCGCGCGGCTAAAATGAGAATATTCCCGTTCGCATTGCCCACCTTGACAGACAAATCCTAAAGCAACAAACACTCATTTTCTGGCTTTTGCGTGAAAAGTGGTTCATTTTATTATTAGTTTAATTTCTATCAAAGCGAATAAAATTTTACCCAATGGTTTGAAAGTATAATTTCAACGAAACTCGTGCTATTTTACGGACTCATTCTCAGTTCTATTCAGATATATTTATAAACTAAACATTTCGACTGCAGTTTCAGTATTTGTAATCTAAACCGGAAGTTAATATTATCATAATCGGCATCAGTCGGTATCTGTGTTGTAAATAAGTAAACAACACGAGATGAACATTGCTAGCGATCGATTTTGCCCCGCAAGATTAAGCATTATTTCGAACATTTTAGTTGTAATATAAGCATATTTCAAACCTCTACATATTTGCGATCGTTTAAAATCATAGATCGCGACTTGCAAGGCACTGGCTGAACCCGAAACCTGACCGCACTGTTTGTTATTGATTCGGCAAAGCCCGAACGTAGCGAATAAACAAGCAATTCAAAGGTTAAGTTCTCGACAACGAAACGTTGATCCGTAAGAGTGAAGTAACCGGCAAAGGACCGACATAACTGTAGAGAAATGTTTATAGATCAACACGTTTTACCGCTGGTGTGAAATTAATGACTAACATCGAGCTACATTTCAACTCGTGCGTTCAGACATGAAGTATAACTCCGCTCGTTCTTTGATCGCGAATCAATCAGAAAGAAATCCGAAGGCACAAAGAGCTTTTGATCAGGCTGCCTAAATATACTTCACGATGATGATTATTTCTTGTATATATTACAATTATTGCCTGACTTATACCCCGCAATTGTGCTTTCAAGTTTAGACTCACCTCTAGTGACAGTAAAATTTTCGCTTTTTCTTTGTACCATCTTTTGGGAATACGCTAGGAGAAATATCCAACCACAGCAAAATCGACAGATTATGTAACGAAGATTATACGGCCAGAAATGAAGCCAAAGCGGAGGAAATATCCATACAGCTAACTGCTACACCACGTTTCTAAACCGTTGGTGTTGGCTGGTTCTTTATCAACGTGCGAGTTAACCAATCAGTATCAAGTTACACTCGACCCAGGTTCCACTCGATGTTTTCAAGTATAAAGGAAATGGGCTTATACTCGATTATACCAACGAAAGCAGCCCGGTGTTTATCAACATTTTGAGCTCTCAAAGGAATGCCTTAAAACAATTTCAGAATCTGTGCTTTCTAAACATGACTTTCATGTTGCGCTCTTTTCACTGTGCTTGCGAAGTTGTTTTCACGTCATGTGAATATGGTTTTTTATTACATAAAATTTCTTCTTCCCTCGAAATAACTTTGTTGTTGTTGTTGTTGATCATAAAAAAACACGCTCGTTTCACATTTTCACGTTTTCTGTTCGTCCACACTAATCTATCCTTTTCCTGCGTTCCCTCTCTAGAAGTGATGGTATATAAATATGCAACTGTTTGATTGTTTTTGCCTCTAAGATCTGAATCACTTTCCTAGGAAATTTCTAGGAGATTCCTAGGAAAGCACAGCTGCTAATCCCTGGCTTTGCATTTCTTAGGAATTACTGTGAATTACTAGGAACTCATCAGCTTATTATTTCGCACCTTTTTTATTTTATTGGAACGTTTTGTGAATTCCTAGGAATTCTTAAAATTCTTACAATTTCCCAGAACCGTAGGAATCGTTTCACAGGGGTAGGATTCTGTTCGCATGAGGTGAGCTGTCTCTGGGTTGGCAGGGGAAGGTGGGGCATAACTTTCAATCCTTGAAAAAGTATAGTATTTTGCATCAGCTAGAGTGTTAGAATTATTAGGTTTTTCCTGCTAATGCAACATTTTGTGAATTGTGAATTTTATTTTTTCAGAGTAACAAAATTTTGACCTTCTTGCAAAATTGCTTGAAGTTCTAACATCTTTCTTTTTCACCGATTTGTTGGTCAAATTTTTGGGTTCTTTTAAGAGCATTTTTCACAGGTGCTTCACAAGTTTTTTTCACAGGTCTTTTTCACAAGATTTTCATTAGCAATAAAACTGCTTTCCACATACTTTGCATAGACGGGGGTCTCGGCAAGTGCCTATGCAATATAGACAAGTTATATAAGTTCCTCTGTAAGCATTAGCCATGTTACACATTATTAGGAAATCTTGAAACATATATCGATGTCTTATTAATTGTAATGCATTTTCTTGTGATGACATCAGGGGACACATAGGTTAAACCAGGACACATCCCTGGTTAAACCTGCTGATAATAATAACGTGTTATGAGACAAGTTTTCTTTTCACAGTCCATATAAGACAGAATTCTCTGCTGTGATGGCCTTTCCTGTAGCAGGATCTCGATTGGGATTCTGGGTGGGAAGGCGGGATCCTTAGTGGATGAGAGATCCCGGTGGATAGCAAGATCCCGAGTAAGGTGGCAGAATAATGCAAGATCCCGGAGGGATGGCAGGATCCCAGTTGGATCCCAGGTGGGGTGACACGATCACAGGTGGGATGGCAAGATCCCAGTGGGATGGCAGGATCCCAGTGTTTTGCGGATCCTGGGTGGGATGGTGGGATACCGGGAGGATGCGGATGGGTGGATGGCAGGATCCAAGGTGGATGGTGGGATCCAGGATCCCGGGTGGGATGATGGGATCCCAAGTGAGGTGACAGCATCCATGTGGGATGGCAAGATCCCGGATGGGATCCCAGGTAGAATTGTGGATCCCGGGTGGAATGGCGGTATCCCGGGTGGATGGCGGGATCCCGGGTGGATAGCGGGATCCTGGGTGGGATCCCGCTAAGGCGGATGTCCACTATCCCGGGCGGGATGGCGGGATCCCGGTGGGATGCGGGATCCCGGGTGGGATGCGGGATCCCGGGGTGGATGGCGGATCCGGGTGGGATGGCGGGATCCCGCTAAGGCGGGATGTCCACTAATCCCAGGCGGGATCCCAGGTGGGATCCCGTCTTTTCCCACATGGGATCCCGACTGGTGAAAAGGCGGGATCCCGCCCAATCCCAGGCGGATCCCGTCTATGTTTTTACATGGGTCCTAAGCAGAGAACAGCACTGCTCAAGTATACCCTCCCCCTAACTCAGCACTGTAAACAGCTTTGGAGCCAATAATTTGCAGAATTATTCGTCACATCAAGTGGTTCTTGTCTAGAAATCTTGAGCGCTGAAATTTGAATTTTACGAAAATAATATTTTTTTGTTAACCCTTTCAATCCCAAACTGGCCCAAACCACCCTTTTGTACACTCAGGAACTTTAAAGTGCCTATCATAAAACTCACGGCAAAATGACACTTAATATCTGGTGATTTGTGTAGAAGAGTGATTTTTCTACTGACCAGAAAAGACAAGTGGATCAGAGGCTCGGATTCTCACAGAAACAACCACTTGATTTCACAAAATAACTCGCGATTTTTGACATGCAAAAAGACACGCTACACTGAGCGCAAGGAGCCGTTTTTTTCGCGTAAATTTCTAGACTAAATCAAACACAATCAACAAGCCACAGACTTAACTTAAAAGTACCTTTAATCCTTAGCTCTGACCTGAAATTTCTCCTCTGCAAGTGTACATTCAAGGAAAATATGGCGCTTTGAACTTTGAAGCGACTGAACAACAAAGCCACACAAAACCCTAGCGCTCGGGATACCTGTGTAAACCAATGAAATTTCACAGCGGTTCCCCCTGTATTGACAGGTTAGACGAAAGATTTATATAAGTCTTTTTGCCCTGCAACAATTAAAAGCAAAAGCATCCTCAGTTGCTTGCTTTTTATGTCTAAAACACAGATTCCTAAGAACTCTGTGCTGAGGCAAAAAGATTCCACTAGAGAGAAGCCAGGGTTTCTTTCACCAAAATTTTTCAACAGCTCTCAGAAGAACAGTGGAAAAAGTCAATGAAACCCCTCAGCCATACTTCTTACTTGAAGCACAGCACAAATGTATTGTCCATAATAGACTTAATGATGTCCTATGGCCTCTTCTGTGTGGAATTTTAGTTGTATTTTTGACTGTTTTATCAGAAGTCTAACCTGTGTGATAGCTTCCCGCCGTTGGAAAGCAAATTATGGGTCAGCGGCAAAGCTCTACAAAAAGCCCCAGCCCCCCTCTCAATGAAAACAGGAAACCCAGAAACGTGGTACAGATATGCAAAAATGGGCAGGGGTGTGTCTGTTTGTCCTCATAAAATAGGAATATTAGGGAAAATGCTATGGGACTGAAAGGGTTAAATCCCCAAACTAAAGGTCATGTGACCAGGTGTTTTGACATGCTCATCAAAACCTTTGGGTCGAAATTGGTCTGTATGTTGTGGTTCGGGTTAAGATTTGGTTTTCGGGCTTAAGTTTTAGGGGTGGGGGTCTAGTATTGAGCCCGGGTTCTTGTTTGCCTGGGGCAATGTCTTGGGGTGGTCAAATGTTATGACGAGAGCTCTGGTCAACCCAAGATTATTATAAGTCAGCTTAGCAATGACCAAAAGAAAGAATATATGCAAAAGGTTTCAATTTCAACCTTATTCTTTAAGATCACCACCCCCTCATTTTGGGCTTGGACTGTAGGCACTCCTAAGCAGAGAACAGCACTGCTCAAGTATACCCTCCCCCTAACTCAGCACTGTAAACAGCTTTGGAGCCAATAATTTGCAGAATTATTCGTCACATCAAGTGGTTCTTGTCTAGAAATCTTGAGCGCTGAAATTTGAATTTTACGAAAATAATATTTTTTTGTTAACCCTTTCAATCCCAAACTGGCCCAAACCACCCTTTTGTACACTCAGGAACTTTAAAGTGCCTATCATAAACTCACGGCAAAATGACACTTAATATCTGGTGATTTGTGTAGAAGAGTGATTTTTCTACTGACCAGAAAAGACAAGTGGATCAGAGGCTCGGATTTCTCACAGAAACAACCACTTGATTTCACAAAATAACTCGCGATTTTTGACATGCAAAAAGACACGCTACACTGAGCGCAAGGAGCCGTTTTTTCGCGTAAATTTCTAGACTAAATCAAACACAATCAACAAGCCACAGACTTAACTTAAAAGTACCTTTAATCCTTAGCTCTGACCTGAAATTTCTCCTCTGCAAGTGTACATTCAAGGAAATATGGCGCTTTGAACTTTGAAGCGACTGAACAACAAAGCCACACAAAACCCTAGCGCTCGGGATACCTGTGGTAAACCAATGAAATTTCACAGCGGTTCCCCCTGTATTGACAGGTTAGACGAAAGATTTATATAAGTCTTTTTGCCCTGCAACAATTAAAAGCAAAAGCATCCTCAGTTGCTTGCTTTTTATGTCTAAAACACAGATTCCTAAGAACTCTGTGCTGAGGCAAAAAGATTCCACTAGAGAGAAGCCAGGGTTTCTTTCACCAAAATTTTTCAACAGCTCTCAGAAGAACAGTGGAAAAAGTCAATGAAACCCCTCAGCCATACTTCTTACTTGAAGCACAGCACAAATGTATTGTCCATAATAGACTTAATGATGTCCTATGGCCTCTTCTGTGTGGAATTTTAGTTGTATTTTTGACTGTTTTATCAGAATCTAACCTGTGTGATAGCTTCCCGCCGTTGGAAAGCAAATTATGGGTCAGCGGCAAAGCTCTACAAAAAGCCCCAGCCCCCCTCTCAATGAAAACAGGAAACCCAGAAACGTGGTACAGATATGCAAAAATGGGCAGGGGTGTGTCTGTTTGTCCTCATAAAATAGGAATATTAGGGAAAATGCTATGGGACTGAAAGGGTTAATCCCCAAACTAAAGGTCATGTGACCAGGTGTTTTGACATGCTCATCAAAACCTTTGGGTCGAAATTGGTCTGTATGTTGTGGTTCGGGTTAAGATTTGGTTTTCGGGCTTAAGTTTTAGGGGTGGGGGTCTAGTATTGAGCCGGGTTCTTGTTTGCCTGGGGCAATGTCTTGGGGTGGTCAAATGTTATGACGAGAGCTCTGGTCAACCCAAGATTATTATAAGTCAGCTTAGCAATGACCAAAAAGAAAGAATATATGCAAAAGGTTTCAATTTCAACCTTATTCTTTAAGATCACCACCCCCTCATTTTGGGCTTGGACTGTAGGCACTCCTAAGCAGAGAACAGCACTGCTCAAGTATACCCTCCCCCTAACTCAGCACTGTAAACAGCTTTGGAGCCAATAATTTGCAGAATTATTCGTCACATCAAGTGGTTCTTGTCTAGAAATCTTGAGCGCTGAAATTTGAATTTTACGAAAATAATATTTTTTTGTTAACCCTTTCAATCCCAAACTGGCCCAAACCACCCTTTTGTACACTCAGGAACTTTAAAGTGCCTATCATAAAACTCACGGCAAAATGACACTTAATATCTGGTGATTTGTGTAGAAGAGTGATTTTTCTACTGACCAGAAAAGACAAGTGGATCAGAGGCTCGGATTTCTCACAGAAACAACCACTTGATTTCACAAAATAACTCGCGATTTTTGACATGCAAAAAGACACGCTACACTGAGCGCAAGGAGCCGTTTTTTCGCGTAAATTTCTAGACTAAATCAAACACAATCAACAAGCCACAGACTTAACTTAAAAGTACCTTTAATCCTTAGCTCTGACCTGAAATTTCTCCTCTGCAAGTGTACATTCAAGGAAAATATGGCGCTTTGAACTTTGAAGCGACTGAACAACAAGCCACACAAAACCCTAGCGCTCGGGATACCTGTGGTAAACCAATGAAATTTCACAGCGGTTCCCCCTGTATTGACAGGTTAGACGAAAGATTTATATAAGTCTTTTTGCCCTGCAACAATTAAAAGCAAAAGCATCCTCAGTTGCTTGCTTTTTATGTCTAAAACACAGATTCCTAAGAACTCTGTGCTGAGGCAAAAAGATTCCACTAGAGAGAAGCCAGGGTTTCTTTCACCAAAATTTTTCAACAGCTCTCAGAAGAACAGTGGAAAAAGTCAATGAAACCCCTCAGCCATACTTCTTACTTGAAGCACAGCACAAATGTATTGTCCATAATAGACTTAATGATGTCCTATGGCCTCTTCTGTGTGGAATTTTAGTTGTATTTTTGACTGTTTTATCAGAAGTCTAACCTGTGTGATAGCTTCCCGCCGTTGGAAAGCAAATTATGGGTCAGCGGCAAAGCTCTACAAAAAGCCCCAGCCCCCCTCTCAATGAAAAACAGGAAACCCAGAAACGTGGTACAGATATGCAAAAATGGGCAGGGGTGTGTCTGTTTGTCCTCATAAAATAGGAATATTAGGGAAAATGCTATGGGACTGAAAGGGTTAAATCCCCAAACTAAAGGTCATGTGACCAGGTGTTTTGACATGCTCATCAAAACCTTTGGTCGAAATTGGTCTGTATGTTGTGGTTCGGGTTAAGATTTGGTTTTCGGGCTTAAGTTTTAGGGGTGGGGGTCTAGTATTGAGCCCGGTTCTTGTTTGCCTGGGGCAATGTCTTGGGGTGGTCAAATGTTATGACGAGAGCTCTGGTCAACCCAAGATTATTATAAGTCAGCTTAGCAATGACCAAAAAGAAAGAATATATGCAAAAGGTTTCAATTTCAACCTTATTCTTTAAGATCACCACCCCCTCATTTTGGGCTTGGACTGTAGGCACTCCTAAGCAGAGAACAGCACTGCTCAAGTATACCCTCCCCCTAACTCAGCACTGTAAACAGCTTTGGAGCCAATAATTTGCAGAATTATTCGTCACATCAAGTGGTTCTTGTCTAGAAATCTTGAGCGCTGAAATTTGAATTTTACGAAAATAATATTTTTTTGTTAACCCTTTCAATCCCAAACTGGCCCAAACCACCCTTTTGTACACTCAGGAACTTTAAAGTGCCTATCATAAAACTCACGGCAAAATGACACTTAATATCTGGTGATTTGTGTAGAAGAGTGATTTTTCTACTGACCAGAAAAGACAAGTGGATCAGAGGCTCGGATTTCTCACAGAAACAACCACTTGATTTCACAAAATAACTCGCGATTTTTGACATGCAAAAAGACACGCTACACTGAGCGCAAGGAGCCGTTTTTTCGCGTAAATTTCTAGACTAAATCAAACACAATCAACAAGCCACAGACTTAACTTAAAAGTACCTTTAATCCTTAGCTCTGACCTGAAATTTCTCCTCTGCAAGTGTACATTCAAGGAAAATATGGCGCTTTGAACTTTGAAGCGACTGAACAACAAAGCCACACAAACCCTAGCGCTCGGGATACCTGTGGTAAACCAATGAAATTTCACAGCGGTTCCCCCTGTATTGACAGGTTAGACGAAAGATTTATATAAGTCTTTTTGCCCTGCAACAATTAAAAGCAAAAGCATCCTCAGTTGCTTGCTTTTTATGTCTAAAACACAGATTCCTAAGAACTCTGTGCTGAGGCAAAAAGATTCCACTAGAGAGAAGCCAGGGTTTCTTTCACCAAAATTTTTCAACAGCTCTCAGAAGAACAGTGGAAAAAGTCAATGAAACCCCTCAGCCATACTTCTTACTTGAAGCACAGCACAAATGTATTGTCCATAATAGACTTAATGATGTCCTATGGCCTCTTCTGTGTGGAATTTTAGTTGTATTTTTGACTGTTTTATCAGAAGTCTAACCTGTGTGATAGCTTCCCGCCGTTGGAAAGCAAATTATGGGTCAGCGGCAAAGCTCTACAAAAAGCCCCAGCCCCCCTCTCAATGAAAAACAGGAAACCCAGAAACGTGGTACAGATATGCAAAAATGGGCAGGGGTGTGTCTGTTTGTCCTCATAAATAGGAATATTAGGGAAAATGCTATGGGACTGAAAGGGTTAAATCCCCAAACTAAAGGTCATGTGACCAGGTGTTTTGACATGCTCATCAAAACCTTTGGGTCGAAATTGGTCTGTATGTTGTGGTTCGGGTTAAGATTTGGTTTTCGGGCTTAAGTTTTAGGGGTGGGGGTCTAGTATTGAGCCCGGTTCTTGTTTGCCTGGGGCAATGTCTTGGGGTGGTCAAATGTTATGACGAGAGCTCTGGTCAACCCAAGATTATTATAAGTCAGCTTAGCAATGACCAAAAAGAAAGAATATATGCAAAAGGTTTCAATTTCAACCTTATTCTTTAAGATCACCACCCCCTCATTTTGGGCTTGGACTGTAGGCACTCCTAAGCAGAGAACAGCACTGCTCAAGTATACCCTCCCCCTAACTCAGCACTGTAAACAGCTTTGGAGCCAATAATTTGCAGAATTATTCGTCACATCAAGTGGTTCTTGTCTAGAAATCTTGAGCGCTGAAATTTGAATTTTACGAAAATATTTTTTTGTTAACCCTTTCAATCCCAAACTGGCCCAAACCACCCTTTTGTACACTCAGGAACTTTAAAGTGCCTATCATAAAACTCACGGCAAAATGACACTTAATATCTGGTGATTTGTGTAGAAGAGTGATTTTTCTACTGACCAGAAAAGACAAGTGGATCAGAGGCTCGGATTTCTCACAGAAACAACCACTTGATTTCACAAAATAACTCGCGATTTTTGACATGCAAAAAGACACGCTACACTGAGCGCAAGGAGCCGTTTTTTTCGCGTAAATTTCTAGACTAAATCAAACACAATCAACAAGCCACAGACTTAACTTAAAAGTACCTTTAATCCTTAGCTCTGACCTGAAATTTCTCCTCTGCAAGTGTACATTCAAGGAAAATATGGCGCTTTGAACTTTGAAGCGACTGAACAACAAAGCCACACAAAACCCTAGCGCTCGGGATACCTGTGGTAAACCAATGAAATTTCACAGCGGTTCCCCCTGTATTGACAGGTTAGACGAAAGATTTATATAAGTCTTTTTGCCCTGCAACAATTAAAAGCAAAAGCATCCTCAGTTGCTTGCTTTTTATGTCTAAAACACAGATTCCTAAGAACTCTGTGCTGAGGCAAAAAGATTCCACTAGAGAGAAGCCAGGGTTTCTTTCACCAAAATTTTTCAACAGCTCTCAGAAGAACAGTGGAAAAAGTCAATGAAACCCCTCAGCCATACTTCTTACTTGAAGCACAGCACAAATGTATTGTCCATAATAGACTTAATGATGTCCTATGGCCTCTTCTGTGTGGAATTTTAGTTGTATTTTTGACTGTTTTATCAGAAGTCTAACCTGTGTGATAGCTTCCCGCCGTTGGAAAGCAAATTATGGGTCAGCGGCAAAGCTCTACAAAAGCCCCAGCCCCCCTCTCAATGAAAAACAGGAAACCCAGAAACGTGGTACAGATATGCAAAAATGGGCAGGGGTGTGTCTGTTTGTCCTCATAAAATAGGAATATTAGGGAAAATGCTATGGGACTGAAAGGGTTAAATCCCCAAACTAAAGGTCATGTGACCAGGTGTTTTGACATGCTCATCAAAACCTTTGGGTCGAAATTGGTCTGTATGTTGTGGTTCGGGTTAAGATTTGGTTTTCGGGCTTAAGTTTTAGGGGTGGGGGTCTAGTATTGAGCCCGGGTTCTTGTTTGCCTGGGGCAATGTCTTGGGGTGGTCAAATGTTATGACGAGAGCTCTGGTCAACCCAAGATTATTATAAGTCAGCTTAGCAATGACCAAAAGAAAGAATATATGCAAAAGGTTTCAATTTCAACCTTATTCTTTAAGATCACCACCCCTCATTTTGGGCTTGGACTGTAGGCACTCCTAAGCAGAGAACAGCACTGCTCAAGTATACCCTCCCCCTAACTCAGCACTGTAAACAGCTTTGGAGCCAATAATTTGCAGAATTATTCGTCACATCAAGTGGTTCTTGTCTAGAAATCTTGAGCGCTGAAATTTGAATTTTACGAAAATAATATTTTTTTGTTAACCCTTTCAATCCCAAACTGGCCCAAACCACCCTTTTGTACACTCAGGAACTTTAAAGTGCCTATCATAAAACTCACGGCAAAATGACACTTAATATCTGGTGATTTGTGTAGAAGAGTGATTTTTCTACTGACCAGAAAAGACAAGTGGATCAGAGGCTCGGATTTCTCACAGAAACAACCACTTGATTTCACAAAATAACTCGCGATTTTTGACATGCAAAAAGACACGCTACACTGAGCGCAAGGAGCCGTTTTTTCGCGTAAATTTCTAGACTAAATCAAACACAATCAACAAGCCACAGACTTAACTTAAAAGTACCTTTAATCCTTAGCTCTGACCTGAAATTTCTCCTCTGCAAGTGTACATTCAAGGAAAATATGGCGCTTTGAACTTTGAAGCGACTGAACAACAAAGCCACACAAAACCCTAGCGCTCGGGATACCTGTGGTAAACCAATGAAATTTCACAGCGGTTCCCCCTGTATTGACAGGTTAGACGAAAGATTTATATAAGTCTTTTTGCCCTGCAACAATTAAAAGCAAAAGCATCCTCAGTTGCTTGCTTTTTATGTCTAAAACACAGATTCCTAAGAACTCTGTGCTGAGGCAAAAAGATTCCACTAGAGAGAAGCCAGGTTTCTTTCACCAAAATTTTTCAACAGCTCTCAGAAGAACAGTGGAAAAAGTCAATGAAACCCCTCAGCCATACTTCTTACTTGAAGCACAGCACAAATGTATTGTCCATAATAGACTTAATGATGTCCTATGGCCTCTTCTGTGTGGAATTTTAGTTGTATTTTTGACTGTTTTATCAGAAGTCTAACCTGTGTGATAGCTTCCCGCCGTTGGAAAGCAAATTATGGGTCAGCGGCAAAGCTCTACAAAAAGCCCCAGCCCCCCTCTCAATGAAAAACAGGAAACCCAGAAACGTGGTACAGATATGCAAAAATGGGCAGGGGTGTGTCTGTTTGTCCTCATAAAATAGGAATATTAGGGAAAATGCTATGGGACTGAAAGGGTTAAATCCCCAAACTAAAGGTCATGTGACCAGGTGTTTTGACATGCTCATCAAAACCTTTGGGTCGAAATTGGTCTGTATGTTGTGGTTCGGGTTAAGATTTGGTTTTCGGGCTTAAGTTTTAGGGGTGGGGGTCTAGTATTGAGCCCGGGTTCTTGTTTGCCTGGGGCAATGTCTTGGGGTGGTCAAATGTTATGACGAGAGCTCTGGTCAACCCAAGATTATTATAAGTCAGCTTAGCAATGACCAAAAAGAAAGAATATATGCAAAAGGTTTCAATTTCAACCTTATTCTTTAAGATCACCACCCCCTCATTTTGGGCTTGGACTGTAGGCACTCCTAAGCAGAGAACAGCACTGCTCAAGTATACCCTCCCCCTAACTCAGCACTGTAAACAGCTTTGGAGCCAATAATTTGCAGAATTATTCGTCACATCAAGTGGTTCTTGTCTAGAAATCTTGAGCGCTGAAATTTGAATTTTACGAAAATAATATTTTTTTGTTAACCCTTTCAATCCCAAACTGGCCCAAACCACCCTTTTGTACACTCAGGAACTTTAAAGTGCCTATCATAAAACTCACGGCAAAATGACACTTAATATCTGGTGATTTGTGTAGAAGAGTGATTTTTCTACTGACCAGAAAAGACAAGTGGATCAGAGGCTCGGATTTCTCACAGAAACAACCACTTGATTTCACAAAATAACTCGCGATTTTTGACATGCAAAAAGACACGCTACACTGAGCGCAAGGAGCCGTTTTTTTCGCGTAAATTTCTAGACTAAATCAAACACAATCAACAAGCCACAGACTTAACTTAAAAGTACCTTTAATCCTTAGCTCTGACCTGAAATTTCTCCTCTGCAAGTGTACATTCAAGGAAAATATGGCGCTTTGAACTTTGAAGCGACTGAACAACAAAGCCACACAAAACCCTAGCGCTCGGGATACCTGTGGTAAACCAATGAAATTTCACAGCGGTTCCCCCTGTATTGACAGGTTAGACGAAAGATTTATATAAGTCTTTTTGCCCTGCAACAATTAAAAGCAAAAGCATCCTCAGTTGCTTGCTTTTTATGTCTAAAACACAGATTCCTAAGAACTCTGTGCTGAGGCAAAAAGATTCCACTAGAGAGAAGCCAGGGTTTCTTTCACCAAAATTTTTCAACAGCTCTCAGAAGAACAGTGGAAAAAGTCAATGAAACCCCTCAGCCATACTTCTTACTTGAAGCACAGCACAAATGTATTGTCCATAATAGACTTAATGATGTCCTATGGCCTCTTCTGTGTGGAATTTTAGTTGTATTTTTGACTGTTTTATCAGAAGTCTAACCTGTGTGATAGCTTCCCGCCGTTGGAAAGCAAATTATGGGTCAGCGGCAAAGCTCTACAAAAAGCCCCAGCCCCCCTCTCAATGAAAAACAGGAAACCCAGAAACGTGGTACAGATATGCAAAAATGGGCAGGGGTGTGTCTGTTTGTCCTCATAAAATAGGAATATTAGGGAAAATGCTATGGGACTGAAAGGGTTAAATCCCCAAACTAAAGGTCATGTGACCAGGTGTTTTGACATGCTCATCAAAACCTTTGGGTCGAAATTGGTCTGTATGTTGTGGTTCGGGTTAAGATTTGGTTTTCGGGCTTAAGTTTTAGGGGTGGGGGTCTAGTATTGAGCCCGGGTTCTTGTTTGCCTGGGGCAATGTCTTGGGGTGGTCAAATGTTATGACGAGAGCTCTGGTCAACCCAAGATTATTATAAGTCAGCTTAGCAATGACCAAAAAGAAAGAATATATGCAAAAGGTTTCAATTTCAACCTTATTCTTTAAGATCACCACCCCCTCATTTTGGGCTTGGACTGTAGGCACTCCTAAGCAGAGAACAGCACTGCTCAAGTATACCCTCCCCCTAACTCAGCACTGTAAACAGCTTTGGAGCCAATAATTTGCAGAATTATTCGTCACATCAAGTGGTTCTTGTCTAGAAATCTTGAGCGCTGAAATTTGAATTTTACGAAAATAATTTTTTTTTGTTAACCCTTTCAATCCCAAACTGGCCCAAACCACCCTTTTGTACACTCAGGAACTTTAAAGTGCCTATCATAAAACTCACGGCAAAATGACACTTAATATCTGGTGATTTGTGTAGAAGAGTGATTTTTCTACTGACCAGAAAAGACAAGTGGATCAGAGGCTCGGATTTCTCACAGAAACAACCACTTGATTTCACAAAATAACTCGCGATTTTTGACATGCAAAAAGACACGCTACACTGAGCGCAAGGAGCCGTTTTTTCGCGTAAATTTCTAGACTAAATCAAACACAATCAACAAGCCACAGACTTAACTTAAAAGTACCTTTAATCCTTAGCTCTGACCTGAAATTTCTCCTCTGCAAGTGTACATTCAAGGAAAATATGGCGCTTTGAACTTTGAAGCGACTGAACAACAAAGCCACACAAAACCCTAGCGCTCGGGATACCTGTGGTAAACCAATGAAATTTCACAGCGGTTCCCCCTGTATTGACAGGTTAGACGAAAGATTTATATAAGTCTTTTTGCCCTGCAACAATTAAAAGCAAAAGCATCCTCAGTTGCTTGCTTTTTATGTCTAAACACAGATTCCTAAGAACTCTGTGCTGAGGCAAAAAGATTCCACTAGAGAGAAGCCAGGGTTTCTTTCACCAAAATTTTTCAACAGCTCTCAGAAGAACAGTGGAAAAAGTCAATGAAACCCCTCAGCCATACTTCTTACTTGAAGCACAGCACAAATGTATTGTCCATAATAGACTTAATGATGTCCTATGGCCTCTTCTGTGTGGAATTTTAGTTGTATTTTTGACTGTTTTATCAGAAGTCTAACCTGTGTGATAGCTTCCCGCCGTTGGAAAGCAAATTATGGGTCAGCGGCAAAGCTCTACAAAAAGCCCCAGCCCCCCTCTCAATGAAAAACAGGAAACCCAGAAACGTGGTACAGATATGCAAAAATGGGCAGGGGTGTGTCTGTTTGTCCTCATAAAATAGGAATATTAGGGAAAATGCTATGGGACTGAAAGGGTTAAATCCCCAAACTAAGGTCATGTGACCAGGTGTTTTGACATGCTCATCAAAACCTTTGGGTCGAAATTGGTCTGTATGTTGTGGTTCGGGTTAAGATTTGGTTTTCGGGCTTAAGTTTTAGGGGTGGGGGTCTAGTATTGAGCCCGGGTTCTTGTTTGCCTGGGGCAATGTCTTGGGGTGGTCAAATGTTATGACGAGAGCTCTGGTCAACCCAAGATTATTATAAGTCAGCTTAGCAATGACCAAAAAGAAAGAATATATGCAAAAGGTTTCAATTTCAACCTTATTCTTTAAGATCACCACCCCCTCATTTTGGGCTTGGACTGTAGGCACTCCTAAGCAGAGAACAGCACTGCTCAAGTATACCCTCCCCCTAACTCAGCACTGTAAACAGCTTTGGAGCCAATAATTTGCAGAATTATTCGTCACATCAAGTGGTTCTTGTCTAGAAATCTTGAGCGCTGAAATTTGAATTTTACGAAAATAATATTTTTTTGTTAACCCTTTCAATCCCAAACTGGCCCAAACCACCCTTTTGTACACTCAGGAACTTTAAAGTGCCTATCATAAAACTCACGGCAAAATGACACTTAATATCTGGTGATTTGTGTAGAAGAGTGATTTTTCTACTGACCAGAAAAGACAAGTGGATCAGAGGCTCGGATTTCTCACAGAAACAACCACTTGATTTCACAAAATAACTCGCGATTTTTGACATGCAAAAAGACACGCTACACTGAGCGCAAGGAGCCGTTTTTTCGCGTAAATTTCTAGACTAAATCAAACACAATCAACAAGCCACAGACTTAACTTAAAAGTACCTTTAATCCTTAGCTCTGACCTGAAATTTCTCCTCTGCAAGTGTACATTCAAGGAAAATATGGCGCTTTGAACTTTGAAGCGACTGAACAACAAAGCCACACAAAACCCTAGCGCTCGGGATACCTGTGGTAAACCAATGAAATTTCACAGCGGTTCCCCCTGTATTGACAGGTTAGACGAAAGATTTATATAAGTCTTTTTGCCCTGCAACAATTAAAAGCAAAAGCATCCTCAGTTGCTTGCTTTTTATGTCTAAAACACAGATTCCTAAGAACTCTGTGCTGAGGCAAAAAGATTCCACTAGAGAGAAGCCAGGGTTTCTTTCACCAAAATTTTTCAACAGCTCTCAGAAGAACAGTGGAAAAAGTCAATGAAACCCCTCAGCCATACTTCTTACTTGAAGCACAGCACAAATGTATTGTCCATAATAGACTTAATGATGTCCTATGGCCTCTTCTGTGTGGAATTTTAGTTGTATTTTTGACTGTTTTATCAGAAGTCTAACCTGTGTGATAGCTTCCCGCCGTTGGAAAGCAAATTATGGGTCAGCGGCAAAGCTCTACAAAAAGCCCCAGCCCCCCTCTCAATGAAAAACAGGAAACCCAGAAACGTGGTACAGATATGCAAAAATGGGCAGGGGTGTGTCTGTTTGTCCTCATAAAATAGGAATATTAGGGAAAATGCTATGGGACTGAAAGGGTTAAATCCCCAAACTAAAGGTCATGTGACCAGGTGTTTTGACATGCTCATCAAAACCTTTGGGTCGAAATTGGTCTGTATGTTGTGGTTCGGGTTAAGATTTGGTTTTCGGGCTTAAGTTTTAGGGGTGGGGGTCTAGTATTGAGCCCGGGTTCTTGTTTGCCTGGGGCAATGTCTTGGGGTGGTCAAATGTTATGACGAGAGCTCTGGTCAACCCAAGATTATTATAAGTCAGCTTAGCAATGACCAAAAAGAAAGAATATATGCAAAAGGTTTCAATTTCAACCTTATTCTTTAAGATCACCACCCCCTCATTTTGGGCTTGGACTGTAGGCACTCCTAAGCAGAGAACAGCACTGCTCAAGTATACCCTCCCCCTAACTCAGCACTGTAAACAGCTTTGGAGCCAATAATTTGCAGAATTATTCGTCACATCAAGTGGTTCTTGTCTAGAAATCTTGAGCGCTGAAATTTGAATTTTACGAAAATAATATTTTTTTGTTAACCCTTTCAATCCCAAACTGGCCCAAACCACCCTTTTGTACACTCAGGAACTTTAAAGTGCCTATCATAAAACTCACGGCAAAATGACACTTAATATCTGGTGATTTGTGTAGAAGAGTGATTTTTCTACTGACCAGAAAAGACAAGTGGATCAGAGGCTCGGATTTCTCACAGAAACAACCACTTGATTTCACAAAATAACTCGCGATTTTTGACATGCAAAAAGACACGCTACACTGAGCGCAAGGAGCCGTTTTTTCGCGTAAATTTCTAGACTAAATCAAACACAATCAACAAGCCACAGACTTAACTTAAAAGTACCTTTAATCCTTAGCTCTGACCTGAAATTTCTCCTCTGCAAGTGTACATTCAAGGAAAATATGGCGCTTTGAACTTTGAAGCGACTGAACAACAAAGCCACACAAAACCCTAGCGCTCGGGATACCTGTGGTAAACCAATGAAATTTCACAGCGGTTCCCCCTGTATTGACAGGTTAGACGAAAGATTTATATAAGTCTTTTTGCCCTGCAACAATTAAAAGCAAAAGCATCCTCAGTTGCTTGCTTTTTATGTCTAAAACACAGATTCCTAAGAACTCTGTGCTGAGGCAAAAAGATTCCACTAGAGAGAAGCCAGGGTTTCTTTCACCAAAATTTTTCAACAGCTCTCAGAAGAACAGTGGAAAAAGTCAATGAAACCCCTCAGCCATACTTCTTACTTGAAGCACAGCACAAATGTATTGTCCATAATAGACTTAATGATGTCCTATGGCCTCTTCTGTGTGGAATTTTAGTTGTATTTTTGACTGTTTTATCAGAAGTCTAACCTGTGTGATAGCTTCCCGCCGTTGGAAAGCAAATTATGGGTCAGCGGCAAAGCTCTACAAAAAGCCCCAGCCCCCCTCTCAATGAAAAACAGGAAACCCAGAAACGTGGTACAGATATGCAAAAATGGGCAGGGGTGTGTCTGTTTGTCCTCATAAAATAGGAATATTAGGGAAAATGCTATGGGACTGAAAGGGTTAAATCCCCAAACTAAAGGTCATGTGACCAGGTGTTTTGACATGCTCATCAAAACCTTTGGGTCGAAATTGGTCTGTATGTTGTGGTTCGGGTTAAGATTTGGTTTTCGGGCTTAAGTTTTAGGGGTGGGGGTCTAGTATTGAGCCCGGGTTCTTGTTTGCCTGGGGCAATGTCTTGGGGTGGTCAAATGTTATGACGAGAGCTCTGGTCAACCCAAGATTATTATAAGTCAGCTTAGCAATGACCAAAAAGAAAGAATATATGCAAAAGGTTTCAATTTCAACCTTATTCTTTAAGATCACCACCCCCTCATTTTGGGCTTGGACTGTAGGCACTCCTAAGCAGAGAACAGCACTGCTCAAGTATACCCTCCCCCTAACTCAGCACTGTAAACAGCTTTGGAGCCAATAATTTGCAGAATTATTCGTCACATCAAGTGGTTCTTGTCTAGAAATCTTGAGCGCTGAAATTTGAATTTTACGAAAATAATATTTTTTTGTTAACCCTTTCAATCCCAAACTGGCCCAAACCACCCTTTTGTACACTCAGGAACTTTAAAGTGCCTATCATAAAACTCACGGCAAAATGACACTTAATATCTGGTGATTTGTGTAGAAGAGTGATTTTTCTACTGACCAGAAAAGACAAGTGGATCAGAGGCTCGGATTTCTCACAGAAACAACCACTTGATTTCACAAAATAACTCGCGATTTTTGACATGCAAAAAGACACGCTACACTGAGCGCAAGGAGCCGTTTTTTCGCGTAAATTTCTAGACTAAATCAAACACAATCAACAAGCCACAGACTTAACTTAAAAGTACCTTTAATCCTTAGCTCTGACCTGAAATTTCTCCTCTGCAAGTGTACATTCAAGGAAAATATGGCGCTTTGAACTTTGAAGCGACTGAACAACAAAGCCACACAAAACCCTAGCGCTCGGGATACCTGTGGTAAACCAATGAAATTTCACAGCGGTTCCCCCTGTATTGACAGGTTAGACGAAAGATTTATATAAGTCTTTTTGCCCTGCAACAATTAAAAGCAAAAGCATCCTCAGTTGCTTGCTTTTTATGTCTAAAACACAGATTCCTAAGAACTCTGTGCTGAGGCAAAAAGATTCCACTAGAGAGAAGCCAGGGTTTCTTTCACCAAAATTTTTCAACAGCTCTCAGAAGAACAGTGGAAAAAGTCAATGAAACCCCTCAGCCATACTTCTTACTTGAAGCACAGCACAAATGTATTGTCCATAATAGACTTAATGATGTCCTATGGCCTCTTCTGTGTGGAATTTTAGTTGTATTTTTGACTGTTTTATCAGAAGTCTAACCTGTGTGATAGCTTCCCGCCGTTGGAAAGCAAATTATGGGTCAGCGGCAAAGCTCTACAAAAAGCCCCAGCCCCCCTCTCAATGAAAAACAGGAAACCCAGAAACGTGGTACAGATATGCAAAAATGGGCAGGGGTGTGTCTGTTTGTCCTCATAAAATAGGAATATTAGGGAAAATGCTATGGGACTGAAAGGGTTAAATCCCCAAACTAAAGGTCATGTGACCAGGTGTTTTGACATGCTCATCAAAACCTTTGGGTCGAAATTGGTCTGTATGTTGTGGTTCGGGTTAAGATTTGGTTTTCGGGCTTAAGTTTTAGGGGTGGGGGTCTAGTATTGAGCCCGGGTTCTTGTTTGCCTGGGGCAATGTCTTGGGGTGGTCAAATGTTATGACGAGAGCTCTGGTCAACCCAAGATTATTATAAGTCAGCTTAGCAATGACCAAAAAGAAAGAATATATGCAAAAGGTTTCAATTTCAACCTTATTCTTTAAGATCACCACCCCTCATTTTGGGCTTGGACTGTAGGCACTCCTAAGCAGAGAACAGCACTGCTCAAGTATACCCTCCCCCTAACTCAGCACTGTAAACAGCTTTGGAGCCAATAATTTGCAGAATTATTCGTCACATCAAGTGGTTCTTGTCTAGAAATCTTGAGCGCTGAAATTTGAATTTTACGAAAATAATATTTTTTTGTTAACCCTTTCAATCCCAAACTGGCCCAAACCACCCTTTTGTACACTCAGGAACTTTAAAGTGCCTATCATAAAACTCACGGCAAAATGACACTTAATATCTGGTGATTTGTGTAGAAGAGTGATTTTTCTACTGACCAGAAAAGACAAGTGGATCAGAGGCTCGGATTTCTCACAGAAACAACCACTTGATTTCACAAAATAACTCGCGATTTTTGACATGCAAAAAGACACGCTACACTGAGCGCAAGGAGCCGTTTTTTCGCGTAAATTTCTAGACTAAATCAAACACAATCAACAAGCCACAGACTTAACTTAAAAGTACCTTTAATCCTTAGCTCTGACCTGAAATTTCTCCTCTGCAAGTGTACATTCAAGGAAAATATGGCGCTTTGAACTTTGAAGCGACTGAACAACAAAGCCACACAAAACCCTAGCGCTCGGGATACCTGTGGTAAACCAATGAAATTTCACAGCGGTTCCCCCTGTATTGACAGGTTAGACGAAAGATTTATATAAGTCTTTTTGCCCTGCAACAATTAAAAGCAAAAGCATCCTCAGTTGCTTGCTTTTTATGTCTAAAACACAGATTCCTAAGAACTCTGTGCTGAGGCAAAAAGATTCCACTAGAGAGAAGCCAGGGTTTCTTTCACCAAAATTTTTCAACAGCTCTCAGAAGAACAGTGGAAAAAGTCAATGAAACCCCTCAGCCATACTTCTTACTTGAAGCACAGCACAAATGTATTGTCCATAATAGACTTAATGATGTCCTATGGCCTCTTCTGTGTGGAATTTTAGTTGTATTTTTGACTGTTTTATCAGAAGTCTAACCTGTGTGATAGCTTCCCGCCGTTGGAAAGCAAATTATGGGTCAGCGGCAAAGCTCTACAAAAAGCCCCAGCCCCCCTCTCAATGAAAAACAGGAAACCCAGAAACGTGGTACAGATATGCAAAAATGGGCAGGGGTGTGTCTGTTTGTCCTCATAAAATAGGAATATTAGGGAAAATGCTATGGGACTGAAAGGGTTAAATCCCCAAACTAAAGGTCATGTGACCAGGTGTTTTGACATGCTCATCAAAACCTTTGGGTCGAAATTGGTCTGTATGTTGTGGTTCGGGTTAAGATTTGGTTTTCGGGCTTAAGTTTTAGGGGTGGGGGTCTAGTATTGAGCCCGGGTTCTTGTTTGCCTGGGGCAATGTCTTGGGGTGGTCAAATGTTATGACGAGAGCTCTGGTCAACCCAAGATTATTATAAGTCAGCTTAGCAATGACCAAAAAGAAAGAATATATGCAAAAGGTTTCAATTTCAACCTTATTCTTTAAGATCACCACCCCCTCATTTTGGGCTTGGACTGTAGGCACTCCTAAGCAGAGAACAGCACTGCTCAAGTATACCCTCCCCCTAACTCAGCACTGTAAACAGCTTTGGAGCCAATAATTTGCAGAATTATTCGTCACATCAAGTGGTTCTTGTCTAGAAATCTTGAGCGCTGAAATTTGAATTTTACGAAAATAATATTTTTTTGTTAACCCTTTCAATCCCAAACTGGCCCAAACCACCCTTTTGTACACTCAGGAACTTTAAAGTGCCTATCATAAAACTCACGGCAAAATGACACTTAATATCTGGTGATTTGTGTAGAAGAGTGATTTTTCTACTGACCAGAAAAGACAAGTGGATCAGAGGCTCGGATTTCTCACAGAAACAACCACTTGATTTCACAAAATAACTCGCGATTTTTGACATGCAAAAAGACACGCTACACTGAGCGCAAGGAGCCGTTTTTTCGCGTAAATTTCTAGACTAAATCAAACACAATCAACAAGCCACAGACTTAACTTAAAAGTACCTTTAATCCTTAGCTCTGACCTGAAATTTCTCCTCTGCAAGTGTACATTCAAGGAAAATATGGCGCTTTGAACTTTGAAGCGACTGAACAACAAAGCCACACAAAACCCTAGCGCTCGGGATACCTGTGGTAAACCAATGAAATTTCACAGCGGTTCCCCCTGTATTGACAGGTTAGACGAAAGATTTATATAAGTCTTTTTGCCCTGCAACAATTAAAAGCAAAAGCATCCTCAGTTGCTTGCTTTTTATGTCTAAAACACAGATTCCTAAGAACTCTGTGCTGAGGCAAAAAGATTCCACTAGAGAGAAGCCAGGGTTTCTTTCACCAAAATTTTTCAACAGCTCTCAGAAGAACAGTGGAAAAAGTCAATGAAACCCCTCAGCCATACTTCTTACTTGAAGCACAGCACAAATGTATTGTCCATAATAGACTTAATGATGTCCTATGGCCTCTTCTGTGTGGAATTTTAGTTGTATTTTTGACTGTTTTATCAGAAGTCTAACCTGTGTGATAGCTTCCCGCCGTTGGAAAGCAAATTATGGGTCAGCGGCAAAGCTCTACAAAAAGCCCCAGCCCCCCTCTCAATGAAAAACAGGAAACCCAGAAACGTGGTACAGATATGCAAAAATGGGCAGGGGTGTGTCTGTTTGTCCTCATAAAATAGGAATATTAGGGAAAATGCTATGGGACTGAAAGGGTTAAATCCCCAAACTAAAGGTCATGTGACCAGGTGTTTTGACATGCTCATCAAAACCTTTGGGTCGAAATTGGTCTGTATGTTGTGGTTCGGGTTAAGATTTGGTTTTCGGGCTTAAGTTTTAGGGGTGGGGGTCTAGTATTGAGCCCGGGTTCTTGTTTGCCTGGGGCAATGTCTTGGGGTGGTCAAATGTTATGACGAGAGCTCTGGTCAACCCAAGATTATTATAAGTCAGCTTAGCAATGACCAAAAAGAAAGAATATATGCAAAAGGTTTCAATTTCAACCTTATTCTTTAAGATCACCACCCCCTCATTTTGGGCTTGGACTGTAGGCACTCCTAAGCAGAGAACAGCACTGCTCAAGTATACCCTCCCCCTAACTCAGCACTGTAAACAGCTTTGGAGCCAATAATTTGCAGAATTATTCGTCACATCAAGTGGTTCTTGTCTAGAAATCTTGAGCGCTGAAATTTGAATTTTACGAAAATAATATTTTTTTGTTAACCCTTTCAATCCCAAACTGGCCCAAACCACCCTTTTGTACACTCAGGAACTTTAAAGTGCCTATCATAAAACTCACGGCAAAATGACACTTAATATCTGGTGATTTGTGTAGAAGAGTGATTTTTCTACTGACCAGAAAAGACAAGTGGATCAGAGGCTCGGATTTCTCACAGAAACAACCACTTGATTTCACAAAATAACTCGCGATTTTTGACATGCAAAAAGACACGCTACACTGAGCGCAAGGAGCCGTTTTTTCGCGTAAATTTCTAGACTAAATCAAACACAATCAACAAGCCACAGACTTAACTTAAAAGTACCTTTAATCCTTAGCTCTGACCTGAAATTTCTCCTCTGCAAGTGTACATTCAAGGAAAATATGGCGCTTTGAACTTTGAAGCGACTGAACAACAAAGCCACACAAAACCCTAGCGCTCGGGATACCTGTGGTAAACCAATGAAATTTCACAGCGGTTCCCCCTGTATTGACAGGTTAGACGAAAGATTTATATAAGTCTTTTTGCCCTGCAACAATTAAAAGCAAAAGCATCCTCAGTTGCTTGCTTTTTATGTCTAAAACACAGATTCCTAAGAACTCTGTGCTGAGGCAAAAAGATTCCACTAGAGAGAAGCCAGGGTTTCTTTCACCAAAATTTTTCAACAGCTCTCAGAAGAACAGTGGAAAAAGTCAATGAAACCCCTCAGCCATACTTCTTACTTGAAGCACAGCACAAATGTATTGTCCATAATAGACTTAATGATGTCCTATGGCCTCTTCTGTGTGGAATTTTAGTTGTATTTTTGACTGTTTTATCAGAAGTCTAACCTGTGTGATAGCTTCCCGCCGTTGGAAAGCAAATTATGGGTCAGCGGCAAAGCTCTACAAAAAGCCCCAGCCCCCCTCTCAATGAAAAACAGGAAACCCAGAAACGTGGTACAGATATGCAAAAATGGGCAGGGGTGTGTCTGTTTGTCCTCATAAAATAGGAATATTAGGGAAAATGCTATGGGACTGAAAGGGTTAAATCCCCAAACTAAAGGTCATGTGACCAGGTGTTTTGACATGCTCATCAAAACCTTTGGGTCGAAATTGGTCTGTATGTTGTGGTTCGGGTTAAGATTTGGGTTTCGGGCTTAAGTTTTAGGGGTGGGGGTCTAGTATTGAGCCCGGGTTCTTGTTTGCCTGGGGCAATGTCTTGGGGTGGTCAAATGTTATGACGAGAGCTCTGGTCAACCCAAGATTATTATAAGTCAGCTTAGCAATGACCAAAAAGAAAGAATATATGCAAAAGGTTTCAATTTCAACCTTATTCTTTAAGATCACCACCCCCTCATTTTGGGCTTGGACTGTAGGCACTCCTAAGCAGAGAACAGCACTGCTCAAGTATACCCTCCCCCTAACTCAGCACTGTAAACAGCTTTGGAGCCAATAATTTGCAGAATTATTCGTCACATCAAGTGGTTCTTGTCTAGAAATCTTGAGCGCTGAAATTTGAATTTTACGAAAATAATATTTTTTGTTAACCCTTTCAATCCCAAACTGGCCCAAACCACCCTTTTGTACACTCAGGAACTTTAAAGTGCCTATCATAAAACTCACGGCAAAATGACACTTAATATCTGGTGATTTGTGTAGAAGAGTGATTTTTCTACTGACCAGAAAAGACAAGTGGATCAGAGGCTCGGATTTCTCACAGAAACAACCACTTGATTTCACAAAATAACTCGCGATTTTTGACATGCAAAAAGACACGCTACACTGAGCGCAAGGAGCCGTTTTTTTCGCGTAAATTTCTAGACTAAATCAAACACAATCAACAAGCCACAGACTTAACTAAAAGTACCTTTAATCCTTAGCTCTGACCTGAAATTTCTCCTCTGCAAGTGTACATTCAAGGAAAATATGGCGCTTTGAACTTTGAAGCGACTGAACAACAAAGCCACACAAAACCCTAGCGCTCGGGATACCTGTGGTAAACCAATGAAATTTCACAGCGGTTCCCCCTGTATTGACAGGTTAGACGAAAGATTTATATAAGTCTTTTTGCCCTGCAACAATTAAAAGCAAAAGCATCCTCAGTTGCTTGCTTTTTATGTCTAAAACACAGATTCCTAAGAACTCTGTGCTGAGGCAAAAAGATTCCACTAGAGAGAAGCCAGGGTTTCTTTCACCAAAATTTTTCAACAGCTCTCAGAAGAACAGTGGAAAAAGTCAATGAAACCCCTCAGCCATACTTCTTACTTGAAGCACAGCACAAATGTATTGTCCATAATAGACTTAATGATGTCCTATGGCCTCTTCTGTGTGGAATTTTAGTTGTATTTTTGACTGTTTCATCAGAAGTCTAACCTGTGTGATAGCTTCCCGCCGTTGGAAAGCAAATTATGGGTCAGCGGCAAAGCTCTACAAAAAGCCCCAGCCCCCCTCTCAATGAAAAACAGGAAACCCAGAAACGTGGTACAGATATGCAAAAATGGGCAGGGGTGTGTCTGTTTGTCCTCATAAAATAGGAATATTAGGGAAAATGCTATGGGACTGAAAGGGTTAATCCTATGTTCCGTAGCCTGAAGGTAGCACTTGTAAAAGGTTGGTCGAACAACAAATAACTGGGTAAACAAATAACTGTTCCCATAGCCTTTGTTGTTCTCCCAACCTTTCACGGGTGCTCCCATCAGGCTATGGTACATGGAAAAATGTGTTCATTGGAAAGAATTGCTTATACACCAGCTAAAAATTCTTTTTTCACCCCTCAAACGTAAACTTGAATGATCTGTATCTATATGAATATACTGGAAGTAATAATAACGATAACAATAATTTAATTACTTATATTGCGCAAATTAACAAATAATTTGATCAAATGCCAGTTATTTTTAAAAACTCAAATGACGCTTCAACTGTTTTCCTAGGCTTAATGAGCGTCGCGGTTGAATTAATGAGCGCCACCAAGCGGAATTAATGAGCTTGCGGTTTATTGTTGACACAGGCGTTCTTTTGTTCTTTATTGCGGAGGAATACATTAAGATTGTTCACACAGGTGTTCCTTTGTTTTCAACACGTGACTGCGGTTTCTGTTGTCTCTACGATGTGCTTGTGGTTTCTATTGTTCTCAGAGTCTATAAAACCAGAGGTTTAGTGGATTAAAGTGAAAAAATGTGGGGTAAACATCATGAAATGTACAGAAAAAAATTACGGAGGATGACGTTAAGATTCTGTTCTCTTTATTATACATTACATTGTCCCTTACTTAAGTAAAATGAATGCAGCATCAACGTGACATGTAATTTATGCAAGAAAAAAAAAACGGGGACAAAAGGGACAATCATATACCTGGTGAGTATCCTAAATTTATATTCAAAATAGTGCGCATCCGAAAACAGGATAATCTATCCGCTTACGACCCACAATTATAGAATCTAGTATTCCTACTGCATTTCATTATGTTACACTTCTCAGGGGTAGGGTAGGGAATTTGTACCATAAAATATGGAAAATATTAGTTAATATTAGTTATTATATAGGCGAGCACAACAACAGTTTATCAACAAAAAAAATTATTAAAAGAGTGAAAGGTTTTGTCTCCTTTTCTCCCCGTTTTTTTAGAGACAACAGAAACCGCGGTCACGTGTTGAAAACAAAGGAACACCTGTGTCAACAATCTTAATGTATTCCTCCGCAATAAAGAACAAAAGAGCACCTGTGTCAACAATAAACCGCAAGCTCATTAATTCCGCTCGATGACGCTCATTAATTCAACCGCGACGCTCATTATGTATTCCGCCTCAAACTTAGTATTCCGCCTGAAAATAAAGGCGGTTTACATGGTTTATGACATGATCTGCAATATCTATATTTAGAGCCAGACATGAATTTTACTAATGAGATGCCTATATGACGGGTACACCCTGTGACGGATATGGCTGTACAAACATAAATACTACTATCTATATCAATATTATAGATAAATCCATAACCCGACGAGGGAATTCCACACGAAATCTCACGCGAAAAATCGATATCGCCCGAGTCGCGCAGCGACAAGGGCGATATCGATTTTCAAGTGAGATTAGTATGGAATTCCTGAGTCGGGTAATGGATTTTCTTTGAATCCCATGCCGGAGGTTTTATTGATTTAACAATTTACAAAAATGCTTTACGCGCGCCAAGGAAGCCATTTCCAAACTGTTTCAATTTCAGGAAAATGCAACTTAAAAATCTTGCTAGCGAAGCGTCTTCGTTGACAAAAAGACGTTTCATACAGTGTTTGACAGACTTTAAAACGTTAGAAAGTAATTGCTCTCGCTTTCTCGCTGATAAATTGTAAATTATCGTGTTGAAATTTAATTTCGTGCGTGTCCTGTGTTTTTATTGAATTCTACTTTTGTAGCCATGTAATTCCACAAAAAAACTCCCTCGATTTCAGCCAATCAGGACGCGAGATATATCAAATCACAATCATCTGTAAACTTCAAACGAAGTTCCAATTAGAGTATAAGTTAATCACATATAAACGATAAAAGTTATGAAACACCTATATTTTGATAGCTCATGGCAATCTCTCCCATGGTAAAGTTATGAAGTATCTATCCACCCTGAGGAAGATTGCCATGAACTATATAGAAATATGAGGAAGATTGCCATGAGCTATAGAAATATAGGTGTTTTATAACGTTTAACTTTTAGCGTTTCTATGTGATTAACTTATATTCTTTTTTACTCATATTCTAATTTTTTGTGCAGATCACGCGAAGTTGTAAAATTATATATATATATATTTTTTTGTTTGATTTTGTGCTGAAGCGGCTATTATGATGTATGAGCGGGTTTTTTTTCAGATGACGTAGTCCCAGTCCAATACTTATGCAAGGCTATATAACATTGTTGCCTAATTTCCAATTTGTCGGGGATTGCAAATGATACATGTTTTTCATCCTTGTAAGGGTGATCTATTTTTGTCCGCGACACTGACTTAGTCTGTGGTCAACAACTCAGTTGACGTTCAAAGTTCAAAGTGAGCAAATGGAATTCATTCTTATACCCAATCTTCGTTGCTGTCTTCGATTCTTTTCTAAAAAGTTTTGTTTCATAATTGTAGACTTCGTATAGACGGTTGCGCATTTTTACCCTGACTTTCTCTTCTTCAGCAGCGATATGACACGCATAGTCCTTGATAAGCGACACAGATTTACTATTCATCAAAGCACGCTGAGAAATTTCTTTGCCTTCTTTGCTGTAGATCATGTTGCGTGCCTGACAAGGTAAGTTCTTGCCATAAACATTCGCCTCTGCCTTCCAAGTGCTGAATTTGCCGTGTTTATCGTCTTTTCGTAATTGGCGTGGAAAATCATCAGGATTAAAAAAGCAGATCTCCACAAGCTCGTTACACCAGTGCACCTTCTTTTTGTGTTCTTTTTGCTAAACAAAGTAGCAAATGCTTGCTTGTAAGATGACTGTCTTACTGCCATTTCTTTGAACAAGAGCGAAAGTGGACGATGCGAAGGGAAAACTTAACTTAGTCACCTTTTCTTCACACAACAGTCTTCCTATTGGGTTTGACTTTTCCAAGGTCATTGTTTCTAATTTCCTCGCTGGATAGTGCTTTATTTTAGCCTGAGGATAACAGAGGAAGTAAGAATATGACATGCTGTCAGATGTAAGTATATCAAATGACTAGTTTCTTATTTCATTGGCTTGTTAAGAGATACCGTTGTTTCTCGTTGTTGTTGAGACTCGTTCATTAGAACATGTAGATTAGCTGTCTGGATTTAAAGGGGGCTTAGCCTAGAGATTTCACTCTTGGGCAGTTAGACCTTATTTTAAAAATATCAAATGGAAATTTGGAACATGAAACACGGAAAATGTGACAATAATGTTTTTTTTAGAACTACGTACATTACTTTATGCAGACAGGAAAATATGATTATTTAAAAGGAAAATGGAAAGGAAGAAAAGTATAGACAGGTGATATTTAAACATTCTGTTCCTTTTGGGTGTTTTTATTCTTAAAACAGATACTAGATATAATTTTTTCTGCATACCAATATATAATTATACATAATTTCGTTTCACAAATTATTAAAATCATTATTACTCATTTTCATTGCAATAGAGAAGAGCGACACTGTCTCCCAACTAAAGAGATAACGAACCTTGACGAACCTATCCATAACGAGAGGACCGCTGAAAACATAAAATGTTTTTATTTGAATGAAATGTGAAAGAAATGCGCATTTAATTATTTACAGATTAAGCACTTAAAATTGATAGATCCTAATGAAATTCCGTTTATCTCGCATTAATATTAACACTGCTAATGAAAGGTACCGAGTGTATCATGACTAACTACAATTAAATCATGACTATATTTAGACACACACAAGAACCATGACAAAGACCTTTTGTTTTATCAACTAACCCACTAAACAACATTTTCATTGATAGCCAAAAAAATAGTGATGTCAGCGCTGACACTGGCGTAGACTTTAAATATCACGCGCGCAGTGTTCGCAAACAGGGTCATATTGTAACGGGTAGACCCTGGTTCCGAGGTAGCCGTATTTTTAAATCTTTTGCACGCCAAAAGTGAGGATCAGACTTCATATCGAGGATGCGGAATATTGGAATTTCGGAACGAGTTTGTCTTAAAGTAAATACTACCCCGTCGATAATTAGAAATGTAGGCGCGACAATTAATCTAGGGTATTGATTGGCACTCACACTTGCCTAGATGTTCATTGAATATCGAATTCAAGGTACCATCGAGGTAAAACTATACAAGCAGAAAAGAACTAACGACCGAAAAGGTGAAGAAAATCACGAAAATTATGGAGTTCCATATTGAAGAAAATCACATACACATTGGTACAACCACTTCCCTGGTACAACTGATTGGGTTCCACAGTTATTCTAGGTTTTTTCTAAATTTTTTAAGGCACAAATAAGGGTGTTCTTGTTGTTATCACCCTTGATATAAACTCAAGGGTAAAATTGTATATCGAGCATAGATGGATGCCATTTAAATCGCTTTGATATATTTATCCGAGATCCAAGCATTTCAATCCGTATGCTAATTAGGTGTAACTGCCCTGAATAAGTGCTGAAGTAAAAGCTTGAGACGTTGGCAAAATCCGTCTGTTTTGTCCTTTTCTATATTCCTAATTAGGTATCAGGATTAATTAGGTATTAGGTATCAGATTAATGCGTCAGCATTTCAACAATCATACATTCAGACTGTATAATGTTTCAACAAAAAAATTTTTGGAAACGGAATTTTCTCATGAATAGCCATATTCACACTAGAGGACGGAAAACTCGTCATGACAGTTTTTTCGTCTGACGAGTTTTCCGTCTAAATTCAGAATTCTGAATTCAGACGATTTCCCGTCAAAAATCCGTCTCGTCTCGGTTTCACACAAAGACGAGTTTTCCGTCTCTAGTGTGAGTACGGCTATAGCCTTGACAGGACTAAATTAGTTGACAAGAATATTCGATAAATCATAGCAGAGTGACTATTTTGGCCAAAGGTGACGTCACCTAATTTGCAGAAGAAAAGTAGAAAACCAGCATTTTCAGACCCGGTGCGTCCATGATAAAACTATTCTTACTCATTGAATATGCTTTTGCCGCCCGGATTACGTTCTTAGTATTATTTAGGAGATAGTTATTCATGTGTGCCATCTTTGCTGCGCCAACAAGAGAAAGGAGCCCCTGCACCGATCCTTCCTGTTTTTCTGATAGGCTTATCCCTAATACTTAATTCAATAGATTATAGAAAAATACTTAAGTCTACTAATGCAGGTGTATTTATCCCACGCTATTTAAAATAAAGAAGAAAGAAGGCGTGTCCTTTATGTGTCCTAAGATTGATCTCACATTGTAATAGTTTGTTTCTTCTAGCTTGTTCACTTACAACTAACAGTAAAGGTTATAGGAGCTTGCTCGTACGGGATGAGTCCCCATTTAAGGTATAGATATACTTACGAGGGTTCGGAAAATAATTTTTGTCGGGCCGCAATTTAAGTCACACGATTCGCTCAAATAATAATCATTTTAAAGGTAATAGAATGAATTTTCAGTTGAAATATGTTATGTCTGTAAAAATACCCTTAAAGTTTTGATGCGACAAGGAAATGACGCACCGTCTCAACTGCAGAAGCTCATGCACCTTCCCATTAAAACACGTGACTAACTTTACCGAAAGTCATTCACAGATAGATGATCTAAAGAAACGCGTGAGAGATTTTTGATATATATCACATTTACAGAAATATGACCTCTCAAAGTTAAATTTCACATTTTTTGGACACCGCTGAAATCGTTCATTAACATCGGTTTGAAAAACAATATCAAAAATCCCTCATATAATTTTGTAGACACTGCCTCTAGCTCTCAAATTCAAAAGTGCGGACGTGTAAGTAAGAATGTGAATGAGCAGGAGCTTTTTTGTGAATTTACCCCGCAGGGTCAACATTTTATACTCTATTTTTTGAAAAAAAAATCGTTCTGACCTTTAAAATGATACCTAAACGAGCTTCGTAGCGTAAATTGCAACGCGACGCCATCATTTTCCGTGAAAAGCTTTTTTAACTATATCTATATCTATACCTCAATGCAAATGGGTAAGCAGGATGGATAATATACATTATTATTCAGCACATCGATGCACTGCCCAAATATGGTCATTGGAACGCCAATAGCTGTCTTCTGTACATGACAGCTATCCTGCGATATCCGTCTCTGAGGAAATATGATGTTTTGAGCACGTAAATAATACCCAAAAGTCATGTTTTTCGTTTTTTTTTGTGCTATCGATGTGCTGAATAATAAAACCATTATCCTGCTCGATTTTGCAGAATATCGTCTGATTTTAGCCAACTCGGGACTTCGTCCCTCGTCGGCTAAGTATCAGACGATATTCTGCGCAATCTCGCAGGATAATGGTTAAGTACCTGCTTTCCAACACAGCAACATTCACGCACCTGAAAGCTTAGTTGAGGCTTGGACTACTGGTAACAGTAGGTCGCCGCAAATCTGGCTTTTTTAGCAAGTGAAAATATCGTAGAAATTATAAATGTAATATAACAACTTACTTCTTCCTAATGTGTAAGTTTGCTGTAAACATTTCATTTACATCAGTGAGTACGTAAGCTGAGAAAATCTACCCATACTCTTTTTTTTCTATTTCTTGAACCGATACTCGAATTCAATAGCGAGAAATTTGCTACATTTTAAACAGATACTCTGTCCTGTAATGTGCCGTCACTGCTGTGAAGTGCTAAACAAGAGCGCAATCTTTTTTTAATCTACTATTTATTGAAAGACAATGAAATTAACTACTTTGCTTTGATTCAGTTATATTTGTAGCGGAGCTCCTTGCGGCGGCCGAAGGCCGCCGCAGAGCGGAGCACCATACCTAAGAAAACAGCGTCAAAATAAAGGCAGATAACTGTAAATACAGCAATTCGTAGTATTGGGTAACCTGTGGAAATTGCTAGGGGTCGATCCGAATTTTGGACGTCTTGGCAAGTCCCGGATGTGTAACGTGGCCGTGATCGCTGACGTCACAATAGCTCAATTGTGACGTCAAGCATGCTCAGCTAACAGGGGAAGGGTACGTCGCGTTGTGAAGGGAAGGGGGGTTGTTGAAATTTAACGTGCGTGAAAATTTGCCGGCTAGCTCCTGAAATTCTCTCCAGTCGGAGTTTCAAGGACTAGAAGAAAAGACAACTAACTGGAGTACCATGCTATAAATAATTATGCCACAAAGGATAAACAACGTGAAGGGAAAGCCGTCGAATACAAACAAACATGGGTCGTATTATCAGAAAAGCAGAAAGAAACGCCAAAAACTGAAGCACCAGAGCTAGAAGCAGCGACCGGAAAAAGCCGGGCAAATCAGAGCAGAAAGAAGGTAACCATCATATCTATACAAGATACTCGATAGTCGAGGAGGAAACGGTCTCGTTCAGACCTTCAGTGAGCCATAAAAACACAAATTTTCGGCTCTCCTCGAGCTGATGGGGACTAACAATGATCATTTTTGTAAAACAAAGTTTCCGTACCATCTTGAACGACACAACTCCTCACGAGTAGCGTCGACGCGTCGAAACCATGCGCGGTATAGCGGTATAGTAAAAAATAAGACATATACTTTTGAGCCCCTGGTCCCAAAAATAAGTTGTTGGATCTCATCTCTGTTTAATCACCGGAAATCACAGTCACTTTACTTTACAGGAAGCGGAAATAAGTAGAAACAAGTTTCTATTGTTCAGACCACTACACGTGACACGACGCCGCAAAAGTTAATAGTGAAGTTGATCTCTAGTTGTACACAAGCTCCTACACACGAGGAAAAAATTACAGGCTGCAATTCTGTTAAAACAAACATGTTCTACTTCTCTACTGAATACGAAAGTGTCAGGAAAGCTGAAGTCACAGGAACTAAAAACGTTTGTCACCAGTTACGGACATGATGGTTGCGGTGTGGATTGGAAAACTCACTGTTCGCTGCAGTTGGACAAACATTCGGTAAGCTTATTTTCCTCAGTGAAATGGGCGAATTAAAGCTTAAGAGGTGGACTAAAACTGCTAAGACACTTTGGTTAAGAATGTTTTGCACCCGTTTACATGATTTTCAATGTGTATGGACGAGTCCAAAGGAGATTTGATTCCTCGGTATATTTAGAACAGTCAAAAGATGATCAACTAGCTTTCAACTGTGTTTTGAGTGTTTTGGTCTTTCATTGAATTATAGAATTACTTTATTCTGTTGACACTGATAACGGCTATCTTTTATCTCTTGAAGATAAAACCTTCAACATGTGGTTAAATCTGTTTTGGATTCTGAGTGAGTGATCGGTTTGTCCCAGTCAATTGAAGTGAATTATCAAGAAAATTTTCCTTGCTCAAGGCCGGAATTAAAAGTTAGCAGAGTGCACAGAAAGACACTCACGTTTACCCATATTTGTTGGCTCATTATCAAAATAGCCCTTGTTATGTTCTTCATCTCTTTCTAAAATTCTATAGGCTATGGAATTTTAGAAAGAGATGAAGAAAATGAAACAGACAGAATAGGAGTATCTTGTTGCAAGTTTTTCAAAATTTTCTCAGGGGGAGCATGCCCCCTCAAACTGAAATTCTTTTGCTTTTATGTCTCATTCTTATTTTCTCAATTTTCCCCCGAAACCTCCATTCTCAGTATTTCAAGTGCAATTAGGTGAAAATAAGAGTACCATAAGATGCTTTTATGGGCATCTTGTGAACATGAAACTTGCTCCATCCAAAATTGCTCCACCCATGCAATTATTTGGAACACTTTAGACTTTGCGGCTTAATGATTTAACACCCTTAATCTTTTTGTAGGGTCTGCATGCAATAGTAACTCATGTTATTTCCATTATGAAATCTAGATGGCAAACAAGGAAAGTCAATTTCAGTTTATTTACAATATACAGCTGACGATTTTTATAGAATTGCATGGTTGACATAGTTTCCCTGTAGTACTCCAAGGTGATGAACTTTGAAATTTTATTTCTTCAATTTTCACTAGTTGTTATGGCATATTTTATAGTTCTTCCAAAACAAACCGCAATCAAGCCAAGAGCTTCTAAGTGTTTCAGTAACTGGATTTTTGGCCACTTTTAGCCACAATTGCCTGGAATCCTAGTCAAATTATTTCTCTGATGAGTTGGGGGGAATGCTAATTTTTGGGGAACTACATGCCGGAGAATCTTAAAATATAGGGAAAAAAGTTCACTTGTTTCTCCCCCCGACATACATAATGATTGCATACCGGTAATGAGTGCCTGTGTATCATGCCCACTGAACAGATAACAAAGTAAAATTATTCCACTTTTAGGAAAGATATTTTTGGGTGTCCCCACCTTGACAAAGTGTCCCACAGTGTTCAATTTGCTTATTTTTTTCAATTTGATTATTTTGTTTCAGTGGTGACAAAATTGTTCTGATAATGCATGTTATTCCACCAAAATAATATTTTCCTGAACAAATCATGAAAGTTATTGCTGAGAGCATGCTAATCCTGACATGGCACACATGCCAAGCAATACATTAATCAAGTTATCAATATTTGGTTATCTTGTCAGCCCTGAAAAAGTCTCTGCAATTGCAAAATTTGTAAAGACTAAATTTATTTAATTCTCAAATATACTTGATTGTGTGTTTCCAAAAAATATCCATCCCCACACACACACACAGAAGGGTGTTAAGAAATGACCCCCCTCCCCTCTGGAATTTCCTAAGAAAAAAACAGTTTTTGCATGGAAAAGATCAGGTAAATTGACCCCCCACCCCTCTGGAATTGCCAATCCCAATAGGGGGGGGGGGGGGGGGGGGGGTATGGATATTTTTGGGAAACACACATTAAGTAAATTTAGTCATGACAAAATTTGCAACTGCAGAGACTTTTTGATGACTGAAAAGGTTACCAGATATTTTAGGGGGATTCAAAAGACTTGATAAACTAGTGCAAAATGTGTAAAATGCTGTATTTCTTCAAATGTGATGCTTCTGCTGTTTTGCTATTAAATACCCCAGTATTTTGTGGGGTGCAATCATTAAGCTTCACTGGACTCCTATGTTGAGGATCCACCCGCTGTTTTTTTGCTGACTAGATGCCTGCCTTAGCTCCCCCCCCCCCCCCCCCCCGCCATCATCTTTATACTTTTGAGCCCCTGGTCCAAAAAAATAGGATTCATGACCTGATTTGTTCACAATTTATCAGTATGCTTGGGGAGAAATGAAAAGACCTTAAAATTTTTTGCTGTAACTACAGGGCATCTGACAGGGTGCGGTGGTGCGGATCCGCACAATTTGGTCATTTCCGCACCTTCAGAACTTTCCCCGCACCAGCTTTCCTGGTGAACAAAATAGCCTGGGCCCTTGTTTTCAAAAAACGAGAGCTTGCCAAGAGTTTCTCATCAAATTTCTGTCCAGAAACTTGCCCTCTTGCCCTTTTGAGTACAAAAATGCCCTGTTGATGGAGATTGAAGTGCAACTTTCAGTATGTATAAATTGTTTTAGAGGCAAATTAGGCCAGTTTCAGAGGTGTTATTATCAGAAATCCAGTAAGTGATTTAGCCTATTGCTCTGTACATTAAGCTTAAGCTAAGTTAACTTTGAACATTCCCCTCCTGTTTTATCAAAGCTTTTGTGTGCAAAAGCATCTTTTAATGTGTATACATAATGGTAGACCATATTTAAACTCTGAAATTGTTTTAGAGGTGAATTAAATTTGTTTTAGAGGCATTTAATTTTCCGCACAATTTGCCTTTTCTTCCCCACATTTTGCCCTGAAATTTCCGCACCCTGTCAGATGCCCTGAAGGAGGACCTGAAATGTTTGTGCAGTTATCAAAGGAAATTTAAGCGACAGAAGTTGATTGGGCAATTCATTATCAAATGATGCAATAGAAAGCCCATCGGTATACTGATTACAGTTAATATTTGAATACATGTAGTTCATGGTAAAATGTTCATTAAATGTTCCCAATGTCAAGTGAATGTCTAAAAAAGCAAAATTAGCATCACACACCCTTAATTTGGTTGCTCTGGCAACAAGAATCTTAAGGATGGCACAACAAAGCTGACTATCATGAGACATTTGTACCAGTGCATAAAGCCCCATGTTAATTAGCCTTTATTATATCCATGTTAAAATCACACGCGTGTTCTGCAATCTCATTTGCTCTCAGCAGGTCAATTTATTCCTAAATTGACCTGATTTAAGATTTTTGACATTGCGTGAGCAGAATGTTCTACTGCTAGCATGCGCTGCATTTTCAAGTTTGGTTATTTCCCTTCATTTGGTTCGAAAAATATTTTCTATGAAAATGATTTCAACATTGATATAATAAAGTGGTAATTGACTTGAGTGGAGTGCAATTTTGGTCAAAAATAATACTTGTGATTTCAAATCGACCTCACGCTTTTGAAATCACATGTATGATTTCTGACCAAATTGCACTCCACTCACAGGTCAATTACCATTATTAACACATCTGTGTAGATTTACACTTTGTGTTTTGCTTTTTTATACCAAGGGGTACGCTAAAAGATCGCGAGCCTTGATTTTTGAGCAACAACAAAATTGACGTCTTGAAATGTGAAGTCTGGCAAATCATCCAATACTAAAACTTTTTCATTTTTTTTTATTGAGATATTTTTTAAGTATAAAATAAATGGACTATGCTTGCAAGCACGTCTCTCTCCCTGTTTCTTATTGTTTAGGTTTTTTGCACTGTCATTCTCCTATCATTTTTAACTCGTGGCTTGTTGCGTAGCAACAGCCAAAGAGTTATCGTGGTGACTCGATGTCACTCGCTCACTCACTGGATCACTCCTACGTTAGCACGATATTAGCATAATTTATGCTGAAGTCATCCAACGGGACCCTCGAGTTGCGGGACCATACGAATCTGCGGGACATGGCGTGACTAAAACTCAACCGAACAACCTGTTACCTCTATACCTTCGTCAACGTATATATGGGTCTCATTGGCAGTAAGTTTCTCCATGTGGGGTGTTACCTATCTTTGCAAAAAAAAAACTGGTTTGTTTCAAATCGGTACTTTTTAGTCATCTAAAAGCCTACACTGTGTAAGGATTTTGATCCCAGCAAACCCAGGTGCAGGGGGTTACAAAATGTGGGAAAATGAAAAGTACACTACCAATGACGTCATTAGCGCATGCGCAAAGATCTAATTGGTTTAAAAACGCTACTGTATAGTTATTTCAAAACCTACATTTAACGAGGACCTTCATGAAGCAAAGCCAGCGTACCTAGTGCAGGGTTATGAATGCAGGGGGGTGTTTAATTCACATTTCCCAGAAATCCAAATCCCATTTTAGTGCATAATCTGCACACGAAAATAGGAACCCCATTCCCCCGAGGCAACTCAACAGCAAGAAGAAAATAACAACGCGCGGGGGCAACAATTAGTGGTAAAAACAATGACCAACGACCGACCTGCTCCCCCCTAAACCCTTCTCTATACCACAGGGAACCCAAATCTAACAATATATAGCGGGGGAGATCTGGGTTCTAGAATGCTTTTCCTTCTCTCTCGATGGTTCGTTCTTTTCGAGGAAATTCGACTGATTGTGATGGCTGTTTTCTCGAAATACCAAGAGGGAATAACCAAGTCCACACTCGTGAACTCATAAGCGATATTATCAAGTAGATCTGATCGTGTTTGCAGTTTGGATAAAGACAGATAAACGTTCGCACCTCAGCAAGATAAGATCAAGCAGGAGTCCTGCGATCAGGGTCAAACTTCCTTTGGGAGGTTATGACGTTGGACTGTTTTGTCGCCTATAAAGCTACGGATAGCACTATTAGAATCCTTGAAATTACACAGAGACAGCAGAACAAAGGTAGGCATGATTTTCATTATCAAACATCGTATTGGATCAGCAATTTCGGGCATATTTTTATAGTATTACCATCTGGTATCATACGAGTTGTGTATGTCATTACAAATGCAAACATATTTAACTGAATACAAGGATCATGAGCTTGGGCGCCCTGTGATACAATAAAAGGAAAATTAGAGTGGCTTGAACATATGAATTTTACTTTCTCATGTTTAAAAACAATGTTACTCTTGCTGTACTTGTCTCCTTGTCTCTCGAAAATAATACTCATATTTCTTCACGTCTTATATGTAAGTAACGTAAGTATATATCACTAATTGCAAACTAAAACACCACATTCAGATTACTTAGTGTGAGTATTTAACCCCTGAAATTATTTCATAAATCTTAATATCCTCTATAAAAATTACAGTGGTACCTCTATATTAAGCAGCCACCTTCAGGACTGAACCAAGTGCCGAAATGGAGGTACCTTTGCTTAGGAACTGGTCATAAATTAGGGGGGAGGGCTGGTGCAAATATGAGAGGGCATTGATTGACAACGCAGAAAACCCAACTGCCAAACTCCAAGAATCTGACAACGGCGAAGTCGTGTGCTACCTGAAACAGCTGTAATAGAGGTACCACTGTATGTGCACATAAACTTACAACGAAGAATTGTGAAGCCCTCTGTTAGCTGGGTAAATTGTGATATTCTCATAAAAATGTACTATATCCCAAGAACAGCATTTTGTGGGACTCATAAATCAGACACAAATACTTTGAGGTAATGGCATAGCTGTCAACTCACCCGTATTAGGCGGGTTCACAAGATTTTGAAGCCTGTCACCCTCATAATGTTTGCGAAAATGTTCATACATTTACTGTAAATCACCCGCATTGTCACTCACATTATTTTTCATACATTTACTGTACTTTTTAATTACCTGTCAATCTCAAGATTTTTGACAAAGTGGGGTTGACTGGTATGTAATGGGCACAGGCAGTCACCACTGAAATTAACTACTGCATCACCCAAATCTTTCCCAATAGGTTAAGATTGCAATGGGTGCAATCCAGCCAGCTAAAATCTGACTCATTTCTATTTCTAATTCAAGGCTCATCCATTCCTGTGAAGTGGTCTACACAACAGCTGAAGGGCAGAGCACTATATTGTTCGCTTGAGGTGACAACTATATAATACACACCCAGAAAAAGAACACACGAATACTAGAGGAGGAAAACCCAATACAGCTCCAAATTATGCTGTATATGGATGACTGCTATGCATAGCTTAATCTGCTATGACTTATGTGCACTGTTTCAAAAACTGTAATGCAACTTCCAGAATTAGCTTTAAAAATTAGCCTAAAAAATTGTGCCCAAAGCAACAAAAGCAAAGGCATTATACAGATCTGGGATTTTAACAACTGACAGCAAAATGCTACAAAAAAGCCAAACCCAATTCAATTCTGATTGACTTAACACTGTACTTTGTTGCTCTACTTTGTATGAGAACTAAACTGTATAATTGCAGATGCCTGCATAACATGTATGGCAGTTGTTGCATAACTAAACAATGATATAAATCGTTATCGTAATGACAATATGCTTTAGGGTATACCGTGTGCTTCTGACCCATTTTGAAACACTTGGCAATAAATTAGATGCTACTTTGTAGTTGATCATTCTAATAGCAACAGGGAAAACATTCAGGTAGTTCCAACTCAAGCTAATACATGTGTCAAATACTGTAGCAATTCATTTGTTGGTTTGTCACAAATACAGGTGACAAAGAACTACAAAAATGGTGTGACATATGATTGTTCCTAAAAAAATATCTTAATGGTATTTTTAGGGCTACATCGTTTTGGTGTCAGTAAGGGGTCAAAAATTTTTTCTCGTTGAGCACTCTGCCCGTATATATATTTTTAACGACTAATTTCCAAAACTTTTTAAAGGAAAACAGCCACGAGTTTGCCTATGGCATGCCTTTGATTTGTTGAGTGTGTGGTATAGGGGCATCATTTTTTATAGTATACAAGGGAGGTGGCAAAAGTATTTTAACTTTGGCTATAGGTGCATAAAAAAGAACTTTTAAGTTCTTTTTTATGCACCTGCAAGGAAAAAAACCTGCAAGGACTGTTTATAATGTAAAGTACAGCTTTATCATGAGATCACATCCACTATCTTGTTATGTTGTGGATTGATAAAATAAAATTAGTCTAGATAAAATAAACCTATTTTTCATACAACTACTACTGCTTCTGACATCTTTCATTCCGTATGATAGTTGGGAGCTCCGCTTTTAGCCAGTGGCTAAATCTATATATTAAACATGCGATATAGAAGCTGTGCTTTGAAAAGGCTCATCGCTGTCTTGAGTTTAGATGGTATCAGTGTTCGTCACCGTCGCTTTCCTTCATGTGACTCATTTTGCTGTACGCAAGCTATTCTGGCTAAGGGCTATGTTACGAACAGGGACTTTTTCGGTAGAGCCTTCGCAGGGCGCAGCTTAATCCGCTGTAGTAGGCGATACTGTAATGCCGACAGCAACTAAAAAGGAAAATAAAGGCATGGGTATGGGATTAAGAGTTTGGCATGTGGGTCGTAGTGTGAGCAGAATTTATGCGGGAAATGTAAGAAATTTATCTTTTTAGATGTTTTTTCATGTAATAAGGGCGGATCTTTACCGAGTTGCGAACGTGGGGCGGCGTTCGCACCTTGCTATTTTTCAGCCCATTTCATCATTTCTTTCCTTCAACCAAGGTAAGGGAAAGTCGAAAGTTACAATTTCAATAAAATACTCACCGTTCGACTACTTTCTCCAAACATCAGCTCGCGCAAACCTTTCTCTCCAATACATGCCTCCTGCGAGCATGAAACATTCACAATAGCACAAGAGCTCATGCTTCATAGCACTGAAATATTGCGAATTGATATTCATTTAGCCAGACCAATAGCTCCAGCCGATATTCTCCACTGCGCAGAAACAAGGCAGATAGATATTCTTTATTTTTACACGGTTGAAAATTCATCAGCTCATACAATAATATAGAAGTAATAGCGGAGCTCATACAATAATATTGACGTAATAGCGGAGCCCCATAGTTACATGCAGGAGAAGAAGGAAACAAAACACAAGTGTATATGCATCGACGTGTTCTGTCATGGACTTCCGGTTTGTACGTTCGTCCGGCGTCACACAGGGAACCCACCAGTTTTATAGAAAAGGGTGTATATCTTGGGAAGGGATGAACCTGAGACAACCAAACTTGCGTGAACATATCTCTAAGTGGCAAGGTTTTTTTAGGCAGTACCTAAATCTATATATTATAGTAAAATATATAATATACTTATATATAAATATATAAGTTAGTAAACATAAATATGGTGTTATAAATCCAATTCGGGGTTTAAACTAATACAAGTAGTGAACGCCATGTTTGCTACACAACAACTGACCATGCGGTCAGCCAGCATTATTACTGCGCATGTCACATATAGTACTGCGTGACTAGTTACGGTTACAACACCAGAACACCTCTCCCCCCCCCCCCCCCCTAATGGGGTTAGGGCCTAACCTAACAGAAAAAAAAAGAAATTAACCTTTCTACAGACTAAACTTCTTCGATCAATCTTCTAGGTGGTATAATTATTCGTTTTGATCTTCGCAACGGGGTTTTGTCAATTGCCTCCCCTGAGACTGTAGTGGTGACTTTTGGCTGCATTTCCGGCTGTTCATTGATAGGCTCAACTGGCCAAACCGGAGGTACAGCACTGACCGCAAGTTCTACCCTGGTTCCCTTGCCGGTACCGGGAACCCCCCGCTCTACTGTCTCAATTGGAGGCAACTGAGCCATACCTTCTTTTATCACCGTGCTCTGGCATTCTCTTAAACGTGAGAACAACAGGTTGGCGTGACGCCTTTCATATCTCTGGTCCTTTAATGCTACTGCCCCTTGTTTATCTACCACTTGCCTCTCTAAATGCTTAGCTCCCCGCCCATAATTACGAGAGTATACCGGGTCTCCTATTTCAAGTCCCTATAGGGGTTGCTCGCTGATGATATGATTGTTTCATTGCCTCCTGTTTCTTTAAGACTGTGGTATGCACAAAAGGGAAGACTGTGGCCATGGGTGTTTTAATAATGCGACCCATTAGTAGCTGACAGGGGGACTCCTGTAGTGCTATAGGGGGTTGTATGCTGCCTTAAGAGGATGCATGCAATTTTAGTTTTGAGGCTTCCTGATTTCATGCCTTTTAGCTTTTTTTAATGTTTGTCCTGCACGTTCTGCCAAACCGTTTGAGGCAGGATGAAAAGGGCACTGGTAGTGTGATTAATGTTATTCTTGCTGCTAAATTGATTAAACTCTTCACTGGTAAAGCAAGAACCATTATCCGATACTTAAGGGTGTCTGGTACTCCATGTGTGGCAAAAATCTGCCGTAGACCCTCTAACGTGGCCTTTGTATTGTTGGTAACTACTACCTCCACCCATTTTGAGAATGCATCTACTACAATAAGGTACATCTTGCCAAAGAGAGGACCAGCGTAATCCACATGCAATCTAGAAGCCCATGGAGTTTTGGGGTATTCCCAGGGATGCAATACTGTTATGGGTAGGACATGCCGTTTTTCCTGGCACTCAGAGCACAACTTCACTGTTCGTTCCAAATCCTCATCTATCCTAGGCCACCAGACTAGGCTCCTAGCCACTGCTTTCATAAGAGTGATTCCGGGTTGGTGTCATGTAATTATGCCAAGATTTGGTCCCGCCTGTTTTGTGGCACTACCACTCTACAACCCTTTTGGTAATTTTTTTTTTTCTATTAGGTCCTATAGAACAATTATTGAGCTACGATCAGCCTTTTTATGCACAATTGAATGGATAAAACGCCTTTAAACTTAGTCGCCGTTACTCGAATTTGCGCTCAGTTCAAAATGTTCAAGAGAAAAAACTATATATTATCACAATTATTAGGGGGCTCGCGCCCCCCTAGCCCCTCCCCTTGCTACGAGCCTAGTGAAAATGTCAGTTATACCACTGGGTGAATTAGGTAGCTAGGTAATCAACTTCACACTGGTGTTCTGAGAAATACTACTTACTAACCAAGCAACCAAAATGTATAGTAGATTCCCCACCTTAGCACATTTGTAGGTAGAAACGATGTTACTCAGGTCCATCCTCTCTGCTGTAAGGCGTTCACAGTGACGCTGTAGTCCCGCCAACATAAAGTAATGAGCGGCATGCATTAGCTGTAATTAGACAACAATAACATCCATTACCTAAGACAGCAGAAATAACTGTAAACATGCTGTCAAATGAACGGAAACTGCAAAACTGGCAAGGTTTAGTCATGGTTGTCGTGATATGGGCTTCACTATAATTCCAAGTATTGTTGGATTGATTGTAAGGGTCACGCTCACAATAAAAGCAAGGTAATTAGAAAACGTAGAAAGATACCTCTAGTATTTTCCAGTGTTCTTTGGGATCTTCTGCAATTGCTGTGTATACGTAGCGAATCACATGCTATGACAACAGAATGTATTTTCATTAGAAGCGCTAGACAAATGAGCTGCGTAAAGGTACATTTCCTGGTCAAGAGCCTGTTTGAAAGATGGGTTCTTTTTTTATTTTAGTCTTTTGACGATTTGGATTTTTCAATAGAGTTAACGTAGTATTTTAGCAGTCAATACGATTTTAGCATGTATCCCACCAACCTTGAACACGTCATATTTGATATCGGTGATTTCGATGCAAGGGATCGCCTCTTCCACCCTCTCCATAGGCTTAAAAGACAACATTTGCTAGGATAAAAAGGACAAGCGTTTCATGTAATTTCTACTTATTATAAAATAGGTAGTACGCGCGCTCTGATTGGTTAAGAGCTGTGCATTCTCACATTGTAAACGCACGGCAGATGCAGATCCCTCGTGCGTTATCACATTATAACCCACAGAAATCCGCTTTTTATTGCTTAATGCAACTGCAAATCAGCATCATAGCCTCGCCTGTTGCAAGAGGGCTACTTGCCCTCTCTTCAGGTGCATGGTTACATGTGCGGGCAATACCTTACATGATGTTTGCTAGAAAATAATTTGCGGTTATTCCGGCATGCGTTCGCGAGCTCGTTGCGCTTATTTAACCTGCCCTGTGCGCTAGGGTAGCAAACGATATAGTATTTTTCCGCCAGACACAAATTGAATTTTTGGAAGAGTTGCTGTAAGATGCGGCACTGTAAAAAGGCCTATACATACATACATGTCTTTATTAGAGCACGGATTGTTTCATCAGTGTACACTATTTTGTCATAAAAGCCGTGACAAAACACATAAGGTAATAATTCATAAGAAATTTTAAAATCAAAAATAATTTTCAATCAATATTTACAATTCAGCATAAGGTATTTAAAAATAGTGTTACAAAGAGGCAGGGGCGGGGAGAGAGCGCAAATCCTTCTTGAATTGAGTTAAATTCCTTGCGGTCCTCAAGCTCGTTGCTGTCCTTCAACTTCCGGATGTGCTTGCTAAGCTCAGTGGCAGTTGGCGCACATGCAACTTCGCACATGAAGAGAGAGGTCAAGGTTAACCCTTCTCGAAACAGTTCTGTAGTGCGATGAAATACAAAGTTTAATCTAGTCCGACTGTCCGTCGTTTGTATTCTCTGACCCCCTCTTGTAAAGCACTGTATGGCTCTCTGGATATATAGAGAATAATACATGGGGGCGCGAAGATATGGAATATATTCATGTATTAGTCTGTTTATTATATAAATATGGTCAATACTATGTTTGTGAAAATGTTCGATTGGATGAATTCACAATATTGGACATTATCATCCCACTTGAGTTCGATCTCTAGGATCTCTGACCTGATATGCGATTAAATATCAGAAACAGTTCATCTATAACTCTTGTAAAATAATATTTAAAGAATTCAAACCACAAAATGATTTTCTTTATTTGGATGTTTAGGTGGCATGATAAATAAATAATCTGGCAAATCTGGTTTGATTCTGCAAAATATCAGAGCTCGTTTGGTCTCGCCAAGGGTACGAACCACGGCTGTCGACCAAACTCGCTTGATATTTTGCCAAATCAAACCAAATTTGCCCGATTGCGACTTACGATATTTCTCAGTGGCCGAAATCCTTATAAAACACTATAGTTTATAAAATAAATTACCTTAAATCTACCGGACGCCGTTGCAAGAACAATTTTGTGACCGTAAAATGGCTTGCCTTCCACGACAAACATGACGTCAGACATCTCTTTGTTATTTACATAATCAGCGCCTGTCAGTAAGCCCAGATAAAGCTTGATGAGCAAATGCTAAATACCACTCGTTGGTGAAATGCAAGTCTTTTTCCTTGGGGTAAACAACTTGGGTGGCAACGTTATTTTAATTGGTCTCCCCGCCTCCTCTCTCTCTCTCCTCCCTAACCTTGGAAGCCGCAGACAGATGTATTAAGCCACATAGCACATCAGACCATGTCAGACAATACCAAGCACGTTACACTATAAAAGCTTTAAAATGGTATATAGGTTTGTACATTTCGGTCAAATGCGTCGCGCTCTCGAGATTGTTTAGCGGACATATACCCCTGAACCTCTACCGTAACTTTAATGTAGAATCGTAACACTGCCCCTTTAAATAACCAGAGAGTATTTCATAGTAAAACATTTAATAACGAGAAAAATATCGCGACACCGTATACAATGTCACACGTAAAACTTTGACATGGTTTGCACAATACCAAACGTGCATTACGTTATACACTAAGATAACATTGCACCACCACTATTCATCACCATATGACGCATTCACTTCCTTGCAACGTACCATTACCAAACCATACACCATTTACTAAAAGTCGTACCATATGCCTTGCACACCATATACCATTCCTATAAACCAGAGCATACCTATGCTTATCTTGGGAGCACTTGGTGGTAGCTCTTCTATAACTGGAAATGGTTCATCTCCGAAACACGTAGTGAAGACAGAGGCGAGGTCCTTAGCGAAAGCCATATCCTGTTAGAAAGTTACAGGTAAAACAAAGTCATGTTCGTCGGGTTTAAGTACAATTTACAATATGAGCGGCCGATTTGTATGGGATTTACAATTTCGAGGCCGCAGGCCGAGAAATTGTAAAATTCCATACAAATCGGACGCGAATATTGTAAATGACTTATGATATGTCAAGACAACAACTCTTTGTTGAAAATTCTTTGTTTGTATTCTTTTGTTAAAAACAATTTGAAGTACTATTGAAAATCCAAGGCAGGATGAATTCAATTCAGGATTCTTTTGTTTTATTGATGACAATGAATAGGCCTTTTGTTGTAAATGATGTAATACACAAAATAATGAACTGGCTTTTGTTATCAACTTTAGCCGAAAATTGTGCAATGAAATTTATTCAGTCGATGCTAAGTACTGTAAAAAAAAGTGCAGCGTAGCGCTTTTGGTACGCCAAACTCGTCACAAGTCGCTTTCTCTGCTCTTCAAATCGTGTGTCGGGATGGGACTTTCCGAAAGTATAAAACATGGCAGGACAGCAGTTGGAGGCATTCGTACCGATACGAATGCGAACTATATGGTCGAGCTTTTTCAGACAACAATCGAGCAAGAAATGAAGGTTAGTTTTATTCTGAGTATAGCGACTTTGCTTTATCAGACTTGTTGTTAAATTAAATGTAAAATACATTAAATATCGAACTATTTCCATGTGTTTAAGGTTTCCAAACTGGTTTCGAAAGCATGGCACGCAGATGGATTGGAAAAGATACAACAATGGAGCAAGTGACAAGACGAGGTCAAGAAATTGTTGGAAAGGCAGTGGAGGGAAAGCAGTTCAACTGAGTCAGACTCTCTAGTTATTTATTGAAAATGCGTCTTTTTTAATGCTGTTAGTTTTATATAATAAGACAGCTTTCTGGTCAAATGAACACTAGTCTGCTTGCAGCCGTTCTTGAACTTATTCTTATACAGTTTATTATTGTCGACAAACCAACTAGCCTAATTGTTGTAACATTTGTTTTGCCAAATGCTTTTCTTGCTTAAAGTTTTGAGTAATGTTTTTTCGTAGTCGTAATTTTACTCGAATAGTTCAGTAGTGAAAGGGTGGGGTTGATGAATAATGACAATAGTTAATAGATCTATTAGTATTCTGTAAATATTTATAGAATACTTATATCGATATTAGTATTCTATAAATATTTACAGAATACTAATAGATCTATTAACTATTGTTATTATTCATCAACCCCACCCTTTCCCTGCTCAATATTCAAGCCCTCCCCGCTCTTTTAGTTTGATGGATCTTGTATCCAGTTTACAAGGCTAGTCATGTGACCTGAATTGTGCCTTCTCATTGGATACTTGCTTCATGAATAATTGATGAATATTATAAGTTTTATGATTAAAAGTTATTGTCTTCACAAGTGACAATTACAATGTAAGATGCGGCAGAGTTATGCAAATGATCGACAATACAGAGCAATAGAGACATCATTTTTTGCTTAGGATCGTGAGGAGCTATCAAGACAAGACAAGAAGTTTATTTTGAAAATAAATAAACTTAGGAAAAAAGGTAATGCCACCCGCAATTAGAAAAAAAAACTAGTCGAGGCGGATGGCATTAGATTTACAAGCATTGTATATATATTATTAATTTAAGCTCCATCTAATTGTTACTATGTAAAAGGGAAAAAAACGAGGAAAAAAGGAGGAAAATGGGAAAGAAATTAACGTTATATTTCCGGTTGTTTTTCAACATTTGAAAGTTTGGGCATTCCCGAGATCATTTCATTCACACCAATATAGTCGTTTTCAGTTTAGAACAAATTTATCAATATCTTTCGCAATTGTTGCTTAATAATCGTTTTATTCTCATTTCGCAAGCTTACTGATAAACTGTTAAAAATGCAGGATCCAGACCGGCCGTGAAAATGAGAGTTTCCTGGATCTCAAGTCTTGACGATTTAATATAGAAATTCCCACTGGAGGCCGACCTTGTACTGTAATTATGCACATCTTCTGTTTTAGTAAAAAGCTTCTGTATCTGAACCGGCGCCACTTGGTTAGAAACATCATGCATTATGGTAGCCGTTTTCTCAAAATAGATCATTTGAATTGGAAGAAAATTAGATTCCCATCAAGAAAAAAGAAATAGCGTGCTGTTGTTTTTACGAAAAATGCATTAATCTTAAGGCACCTTTTGAAGTATGAGAAGTTTGTTTATGTGCAATTTTGGGGCACGGCCCCAAGCAACAATACCATAAGACAAGTATAGTGCAATTAAGGAGCGGAAAAGGTTTATTAAAATATTATAAGGGACACAGTGCCGGAGTCGTGCGATTATTCCTACTGTCTTACTAATTCTTGTAAGCTATATGGTCAATGTGGTATTTCCAGCTAAGATGATCATCAAGCTTACGTCTTTGCTAAGCCTTTTCCAGTACAAAGTTTAATTCCAAATTTATTATGGTCATCAAGGAGGAGTCCTAGATATTTAACATAATTTTTGCGGTCAAGAGTAACCAGACGCTGTGAGTTATTATCGAAGAGTTTCATTGTTGCTATCGCGTTGACCACTTTGTGTCAGATATTGTGTGCTCCACTAGAATCTGGATTTATTCCCGAGCTGTCTTTGATTTAGTTCAGCGAAATCAGCTAGTGACATGATTCAATCAGTTACATGAAAAAGAAAGCCCTCCGGGTGATTAGTACCTCGCATTCTCTGAAGATAGTAAAGAGCACCACGAGCCCGTCTTCACAGAAGTCAGCGGTATACTCATCCTGTGGTATGGATTTGAAGTCCCTGAAGAGGCATCGAGCATGTGTAGTCTGTCCCTGCTCATATGCGTGGTATAGAGTCTGAGTCCAGCAATGCATGTTCCACGGGACCCCTGAAGGGAGTGGGGAATAGAACATAACAATTTGTTTATTTGTTTATTCGAATTAATGTTCATACGATATAAACAGACTACTCAATGATGCACAACGATTTGTTCTGGTCCGATGCTTTCGTTTTGGCCCATTTGCGTTGTTGCGATGACGCCATATGTCGCCATTTGGCTGTGGTTGTCTGTACGCATTCGACAGCGACACATTGCGACAGAATGAGTTGAGAAAAAGTAGAGAAAAATGTCATACTAGAACATTAGGATGTTAGCCACATTGAGTCGAAAATCTACCCCAAAACACATGCGTCTTCGAGATTTCTTCTAAAACCTCTATTGAACCTCGCCTCTTATGCCCACTGCCTTTCATGCAACCATGTAGAAGCAGGTATTAACAGAAATATTAGCCGAATAGAATACCCAGACTTCGCAGCTCCATTGCTATATCAAGGAAGCCATGTTCGCAGCTGTGGTACATTGCCTCCTGCAAATAAAGTACCTGTATCAGAGAATCGTTGAATTAAGCTTGTTCGGAATACAAAGTAAGAGTTTTATAGGGTTCGAATGGAAGTCGACATACAGAAGATTGTGATAATATTACCTGTAGAACTTTTATCCTTCTTTTATTCAGTTTTTGATTGCTTGCACCATTTGCCGTGGGAGCGCCTGCAAGGTAACAATCATATCGTCATGAATAAGTCCACCGCAGAGTCGTGAGCATTTCCCCGCTTTCTCTCCCCCAGCCCCACAGAATCTTAATAAAGATGGAAGGACAAAGCGTGACGTGCGTCACAGAAGAAGGCAGGGATAACTGGAAAAATATACTGTATATGCTTGTACCGTAACGATGGCATCAAGTGTTTTTTATCACTTAATTTAGAAGAGCCAAATGTTCCAATGTGGATAGAACGGATTTTGTTTGGCAGTGGGTCAAAGGTCAAGAGCAAAGCAACCAGGCTCCGAGCAAATTACGACGACGACTTGTCAAAATTGGTTGTGTCAAGCAAATACAATTACTAGGTAATTATACTGATGCCCGTGAAAAATTCACGGTTTGTGAGGAAGACATTTATTTGCTTAAATTGTTCTCTGTTTTTATAAAAGCAGGAAAAAAAATCACAATGGCCACATGGATTGGGGAGGGGGTCATGAATTCCCTGAGTTGCCCCTTCCATAAACTGCTCGATTTACATTACTAATAACCTTCCATCAGCATGACTACCCCCAAAAATGATTTTTTTTCTTTGCACTGGTCTCCCTCATTATTTTTGTGCGAAAACATCACGCGCGTGAGTCCGTCTCTCAAATCGGCCAAAGAACCTGCGAAAATTGAAAACGCAGTTAAGTCTCTGTAAACCCATGAGGGGTGTCTTCGGAAAAAAAATTATCGTCGCGTCGCAATTTATGCTATGATAATCAGCTATATATCATTTTAAAGCTAAAAGAAAGTTGCTCTATCTGATGCAGTTGTTTAGTTTACCGAAGTTTAAATTTTTCTTGTATTTTTAAGACCCCGAACTAAAAACTACCTTGTTTACTTGAGAAGCTCCAGACCACTAGCGGTTTGTTGCACAATTTCACACTTTGTCGGATTTTAGTCTCGGAGAAATGAACTGCAAAACCGTGTCAGCGATTTTCGATATTTTGCATATTTACGAAAATATTAGGTCGCGAAGTTGAAAGTCGCATTTTTTACAGTTTGTGGCTGCAAAATTTATCATAACATTCTTTCAAGAAAAAAATAAAAATTCCCTGACACGTTTTTTTAGTTGTGATCATTTTCTAACGACACAGAAAATTTGATGCCAATATCTTAAATCGTGCGCGGTCAGGAGCTTCGCGAAGGTGAAAATTTGACCTAAAATTAAAGTGCTAAAAAAGCATGTAAAGTTAATTAAATTACAGAAAATGAGTGGCGGGCAATGCAACGAATGGGCAATTGAAGCCTAGGAAAACAGTTGACGCGTCATTTGAGGTTTTAGAAGTATACTTTATGACTGTATCAAATGAATTTCGGGAAAAAAGTCATATTATGGATTTTTACATTTTTACCTTTCACGAGGCCAAAAAACATAAAGCATAAAACCCATTTGACTTCGGAATTGTTTGTATGTTGATCATATCGCAGTTAGGGGAGAGAAGAAACAGTCTAGTAAAAATGTTCTAATATTTTTTTTAGTTTATGATTTATATTTTTGGACTTTGTCACTCGCTTAAAAAATCGCTTGAATTAGAAATTACCCCAAAGTGACAAAGTGAATCTTTCCAACTAAAACACGCCCACTGGAGAGATTTCCTTCTTCTCTTTGGGATTGTGTCCTTCGTTTTGCGATAAAGCCGTCAGGATTTATACTTAGAGAATGTTATTCATGGCTTTGCTTTGTAAATGTGTCATTTCGACTTAGCATGACTTAGCGCGCGCTCTGGGGGAAGCAAGGAAGTGTGTACGTTTGTTGAAACTTGGATGAAAACTTTTTTCAGCTCAAAGCTTTCGAATTAGAATTATCCCTGCACATTCCTGTATGTAATCTGTAGCAGAACCATTTAGGTCTGGATGTCTATGGTGCTTTCGGCTGTGCGAACTGAGTTCTTTTTTAGTTTCTGTGGGAGATATCAATATGGCGGCGATGGCAGCTTTGTCCCTCGCTTAAGAAATCGCTTGAATTAGAACTTAGCCCAAGGTGAATCTTTTCCAACGAAAACACGTCCACTGTCGAGTTTTCCACCTTCTTTTCAGGTTTGTAAACTTCGTTTTGCGGCACAGCTTCAGTGTTAAGCGGCATGAGTGCGAACATGATTTGGCTTACGGTATTAATATATAGATATGAAACTATTCCCCGATACGACAAGTGTCTATTCACCAAATCTATTCACGTCCGCGATAGACACCGAAGCTCGCGCCCGACACGAGTTGTCATAGAATATTCGAGAATCAGGAGCCAATCAGAGCGCGCGGAACTGGATATCCACTCATTTGGTGGATACCAATCACTTTACGCGAAATGAATGTGTGGTTTTGTCTTACCTTCAGCTAAGATCTCATCTAACGACATCATATCCGAGTCGCGCACTGGTGGCGGCTCTGCAAGGAGTTTACGTAGTACTTTCCGATGGCCATAGGCAGCCGAAGTAGCAAAGGTGTTTCCGAATCCAGTCTTGCCTGGTCCGAGAGGGAAGGTGACAAATGGGTCCGCACCCCGTGCACATAAGAGGCAGACTAGATCATAATGACCTGGAAAAGAAAGGTGGGCTTGTCTCGTGGTCGTGTAAAAGAGGACAGAAGACCATCTCCAAAGGGTGATACTATTCTAATACCGAGAAAGGATTTATGAGCATCCCCGCCACCACCCTTCGGAAAAGTAATCAAAGCTGCGTCAGTACTATAAACCTCATGGTTTTCGATAGACCTTTACATCGTTATCAACAGCAAACGTAAACTCGAAACATCTTATGGCATCTCAATGTTGAAATATTGTACTACTATTTGCGTTTAAAGTGAAACGAAATCAGTTTTTGGGATCTCTGGATAGATCATTATTAGAAAAACATGCTGACAAAGTGTAAGAAAGATTTTATAAATAGTAGCGAAGCAATAGGCTCGTAAAGTCATGAGTTTTGCCATCATTTTGTTTGCTTCGGTAAAGATTATGACCGCGATTAGGAATATGACCGCGATAACCTTAACTTGTTTACCATAGAAGTCTTTTAAAGTGCCTATTTTAGAGTTTAAGTCGTATTGTTGGCCTATTTTTCTAAAATAGGCACTTTGCTTCCAACGAATTTCCTGAAACTTCGTTAACACTTAGTCCAACTGACTTCAATATGATTAACGGAGTTTCGTTCAAAAATACCAGCAACTTTTTTTTTTACGCGGGGTTGATCTCTCAAGGAAGGGGTCCATTTAAGCTCAGATATTATTAAAAGTATTAACGCTAATGGAGATCTGATAATGCGTACATGATTGCCAAAAGATACCTGCTTATTTCTCGAAGATTGAAGTTCATAGCGAGTATATTTTTAAAGTAGACGAAAATATATTTTCGCGAAATGCGCTCTGACTTTCGCATGAGTCACCTTAAATCTTACAGAACTGGTTGGTTGTGGAGATAAAAATGTTTTCCTTCAGTTGCCTTTACTTGAATTCCCTGCCGCATGTCTGAAGGGTATAAGAATCCGAATTCCCCATTTTCTTCAATCTCGCCTTGTAGTGTAGAAACATAATTACGTCACGAAAAAGTGTCATCTGATATCCTTGCCTAATGTGCTAGCCAGAGCTCACAACAAAATGCGTAACCTTGAACGGCCATAACATCGTAGCATTTTACCGAAATTCTTTCAAACTTGCAGTGCTTGCTTCTTTAAAAACGATGTGTTTAAAATTGTAAAAACTGATTTCGTTTCATATGCATTTTAAGCGTTGACACAAATATTTTTGATGTTGGTTTGGGCGCTGCAGGGTTGTCCGAAAGGTACGTTATGTATGGGGTGAACGAGACGTTACTACGACGTTCTGAATTAGCACGTACCAAAACACTAGTCTTCACCAATCAAATCGCACCATTTTGAAAGCATTCATTCTTTCCGCTGTCTCGCCTCAAATAACGAGGAGAAAGTTTTGTGTCCACGCTTAACGCAAATAGCCATAATCCTTTTCGAACTAGAGACAGCGTTTCGCCGTCAAAAGAAAACGTTGCCCATGCAATACTAGATTCCTGTGGTACCTACCAGCTGCCACAGCAAGTTGTAGCGGCGTCTCCACTCCCGTGTCGTGAGAAGCAGCATTAGGATTTGCACCCGCGTCGAGTAGCATCTGTAGTTCAGTTGTGTTAGTCAAAAAATATATCATACTTTTGGGTAGACTTTCGCCATGCCCAGGCTTATGTTATATAGACTATCTAACAGACATTTATTGTAGTGCAAAATGGAATGACAGAGGTACTTTTTTTATGCTCATCTCACTACGGACGGTCTACTGGAAGACCAGGTGGTCCAGGATTTTTTTCAACATTCTAACACAACCATAGTACGCATACGAGTAGGGTAAAACAGTGTGTTGTACTTTCCCACCTGACAGATAAAGATGTGCTCCTTGGCTACAGCGAACGATAATGCCGTCCAGCCTTGTATCTCTGCGGGCACTTGCGGGAAGCGCTTCATATCTCGAGGAACCTGGTATGCACGGCGATTTTAGTATAGAGATGGAAGGAAAAGGTAATAGGCTTCACGAAACTGAATGATTTTGGAAATCCTATGGGGACGACATCGCTCCAAACGGAACTCCTTCCCATCGCGGAAAGAATAGCGAAGGTGTCCGTTGGACCCGCTGTTCATGTAATCCCGCAAGTGACATGATTTGTTCAGTTAGTTCATTATCGAGGTTAAAAGAGGGCGCTTTTCCCATTTGGGAATCAAACCTGTGTTAAAAGCTAGTCTTAGCATTTTCGAAGTGTAGGCTGTAACCTAACACATTCCACTGGCCGTAGCTTCTTCGACCTCGAATTGAAATCAAGTCATCCTAATTTCAGAAGGGGGACATTAGCCACGACACCCGGAGACAGTATCAGAGGCGAATTTATCAGTTTCCTTTTCGGTAGCTTTTTGTTAAGCAACTGGGCAACTCCGTACTAAGAGAAACCTATCATGGCAAGTTCATTGTACAGTGAAGTTCCAAGATTAAGTATTATCCGAATTAATCGATCACAATGCAGTTGTAGTGCGATTCCATAATTTCACAACATCATTGAGACCCGATTTAGCTCACCTGAGTATCTAGAAAGGCGTGGCTATCAATTAGCAGCTTGGCCAGGTCAGAATCCCCTCGTGCGCATGAATACATCAGCGGCGTCATGCCCTATAAAATGTGAATAAACATTAATTCATACCCCTCACGCCTTATAAACTTTAAGCTAAAACCCATTATGGCCTGCGTAACAAGATAATCCTTTCCGCGAGTCTTCCTTTTTTTGGCGCTAAGTATGTCTGCTACGACTGATCCTCTTACTGATTCTTTTGGGACCACGTCATCAGAGTAACTCGTATATTATTGAGTCTAACTTCAGGGTACTAGCACCCGAACTCTCGGTGCTACGAGATTATAGCTCAGGGGTGCCCCACCTTCGCCTGCTTGCAGGAGTTTTGGGGGTGTTTCTACGTCGTAAAAGCCGCAATTACGAACAGAACCTTTTCCGCTTTAAAAAAGCGCACGAACCGCCTACAAGAAGGCTAGCCCCACCTGGACAGCTCATAGGTGTTGGAGGTACCGTATTAGAGTACTCAGCGCGCCAGGATTAAGGTATTGAAAGGCCAATTTTGAGTCCCACTCTGACCACAAGGTGTATTTGTCTCTGTGTTGTAAATACGACACTGTTGGGATCAGGTTCTCGGATTGTATGTATCAGGTTCTCGGTGAGTTTCTAAAATTATTCCTCTTGCTGCTGTTGCTATTTTGTACTTGTCTTTTGTTGCGCAAAATTATTGGAGACAAAAAAGATTTACATTGTTACCTAATGGGTTGCTAACGAAAACGAACGTGGTGTAGCTTACTGTAATAGCGTCTAGCTAATGTTTGGCTGTATAGCAGTGTGTCTCTTGCAGTGCGTGGTTCTTACCTGGTGGTCAACGGTATTCACTTTATCGTGACCAAGCGCCACCAGAGCTTGCGATACAATGTCGTGTCTACCACACCAAAGCATGCGCAGGCCGAGATCTCTCTGGAATGCCGCTACTGATTCCGCGCATGACAAATTGGGGGCTGAGCACTGGGAACTTTCTGGTCTGACGAGAAAAAACAAAAACTAATGTTAAAATCGCGGCCGTCCACACAGCCGATCCAGGTCCTTTTGAGATATTTTAAAGATGAATAAAAGTGTTTTCTCGATGTCCTTCGAGCTTCGTCCAGTTATCATTGTTTATTGTAAAACTAAGCTAACCTAGCCTAGTGAGCCAAATAAAAAAAAAAGAGCCATCCCTCTACCCCTACAAAAACTTCCTTAAACACAAATTCCACCCTTTCCAGGTTCAAATGTCATCAAAACATGGCGAACGACTGTCTGGTTCTATGGTCCTGTTTTTTTTTCTTCTTTTGCACTAATAATATGGCAAACATGAATTTAGAGCTGCAATCGACCGACAAGGAGAATGGATGCTTGTGAAAGTCGAGGTATTCTGTGAGTTTTCTAACAAAATCAAGAAATGTAGTAACCCCTCAGTGTTAGCTTAAATACATTTCTAAAGTTTTCTGTTACAATTGGGGATTTATTTCTATTGCACAAGTGAAATATGTCGCAAACGTGAAGATCAATCACGCCAAAACATTTGGTCACTTTTTACGCGACTGATCACCCAGAGCTTACGTTAGATTTTTCCATTTTACTCTTATGCCATCATTTTTATAGTAATATTCATGTTAGAGCTTCCGTAGCCTAAGCCCGTTTTAATTGCAGCGGCCATTTTATCTTTTCTGGGGTCTCTCCTTTGTGAGCCATACATGAATTTACAGATTTATTATTATTATTTTCGATCATTTACCTTAAACATCGCGGTTCGCAGTCGTTAAACGGAAGTAGAAGCCGGGCTGCTTGTCTGACGTCACCTTCATCAATAATTCCGCTGACCCGATGCTCTGCGTGAATGCTGGCGACACGGAGCCATTCCACAAGTGGCGGTAGATGGCAGTGAGATCTGACGATAATCAGGATATTTTTAAACTCATTACGATTCATCGGCAGTCACAAAAAATTGACAATTGGGCGGAGTCGAACAGCGGAGCCCAATCCGTGAAAGTCTTTTGTGCTTTCATTTTATTTTCGTTTCTAGTTTTGCTTCACGTTTCTAAAGATTAAAAAAAATCCAGTAGTGGGGCGGATATGTGCAGAAATTTAGGTGAATTGTTCGCTTTTGGGTAAAAATCACCAAACTTTCACAATATGTGCAGTTTGATATGCTAGTTCAAAATTTCAAATGGGGCCATCGTGAATTTGCTGTAAACTCTTGTTAAATTTGGTTAAAATTTGAGGGGGGTGGGGTCAGAAAGCCAGAGAGACAGAGAAGTGAACAAATGCATGATTGAAAAAGAGTACATTTTCCTCGCGCGCTCTCGCGCAAGCTTAGGCATTCACCAGATTGCCACGCCTTTTTACCTGTATTTCTCGCTGAAAAGAGAAAATGTTTAAAAAGGTGGTAAACGTTATTTTGATTTATTTCGAGTTGTAAATGAGCAAACAAAATATTGACGGGCCAAAACAAAAGTGCTGAAGTGAACCATGGTTTCAGTGATCCCAGGTTTGTGCATGGATGCACTTGAAGTTGCTGCATGAATCGTTTGTAATCGCTCATCAACAGTATAAATCAATGACCCAGTTACGCTAGCCTTTTCGCTTTTTAACCACTATTAGAATGGTAGCTGTACACAAAATTACTGTTTGCCGACTTACCTTCTGGTGCTGGCGAGAACTCCTGTCAAATCCTCATCCACTTGGTGTGAACACGTCAAGAAATAGAACAGAGTTTCCAACGCGCTCGGCAACCAACACGCGCTTGACAGGGCGCGGTTATCCTTTGTTTGGTACTTGTCAGTAAAGTGCTTCTGGATCAGCGTCACGAGGTCTGTCAGCTCAGGGGTGGAGCTAACACATGTGGTAATGAAGCACGGTTCCAACCCTCTGATCGTCTTTGATGTGACGGGAGTGCGCTCGGGCAGAATAGGAGACAGTGTACCTGCAGATTTAAAACATATTTTTAAAAATGACTACACCATTCGGGCCAATTTTAGTTTAACAAATAAAACATTCTTTCTGGTTGTTTCATGCTCCGGATACACAAATGGAAGAGAAATTAGATTTAGAGAAAACTTTAGAGTAAAAAAATTTTCCTTGACACCGAGAATTGTTAGCCATTCACTAATCTATTTTGAGGCTTAAATTCCTAAAACTAGAAACATTCGGTTTTGGCCCGTGTCTAGTCTCAAATAAGAACAAACACTTCGATGATAATAATATGTGGTTCGATCCGGGTTCTTCACAAAGAGTCACTACTAACACTGACTGACTTGGAAACCTAAAGTATGATAATAGCTGCAAGTACTTACCAGCGCGTTTTATTTTTGTTATAGCATAAGACTCCAGGTTATTAATGACGCCAAAAGACGTGCGCCCGGACAACAGGTGGTAGTAAGGCTGGTACAATGGCCACAGGTCTGGGTCTAGGTTCACACACTTTTCGATAGTTTCTGGTGTCACGTGATCAATCGCTTCTATAGTAAAGTGAATATTTCGCGGTTAGCATAAAGGCGCATGTGGGGCGGGTGATTTCATGGAATACCTAAACGCTGTTAAATATTTATGATAGTTATTAAGATTGTCCCGAGGTTTGCCCAACTTTAGGTCGCATTTTCAGGAAGTGTTATAATACTATAGTGGCGGAAACCCCTGAACCTTAGTTTGTGCCATATATGAACCAACTTGAGAGGAAAAAATAAATAAACTTTGTTTTCACCTATAATGCGCATACTTGGGATATTTTTAGTGCATAACATGACAGAGTTTGTTCACGCTTGACAATAGACAAACCTCGACAAGTAACTGCTCGGTAAATAGTTTCTTCAGCTATGAACTCAAGAGTGGCAGCCAAATAAATAGCAGCAGCGTCATAGATACGACATGCAACCTTCATGTCCACAAGCCAGCGAAACATTCTCCCCACCGGGAACACGAGACCGCTTCTTGCTCTCTTTGACCTCCTAAAAGGGTCCCCTGACATCGAGAACAGTGATAATGCCTTTTGCGCCAACACATTACAGCTTCTAGACATTGACAGCGATAAGACAAGTCGGACGCTTGTCTGTATTTCGGGCCTAGAAAGGCGACCATGCCTGATAGCAAGCCTTTTAGCTTCGCGAACAATTCTCAGTAAGGGACGTTGCAGTAAATATGAAACGCGCTCAATTGTCTGCGGAGAAATGGCGCGAAAATGCTCCCGCGCTCGCCCGAGACGTAAAACCTTGGAGACGTCTTGGAGTGACCAGGAGTTTCCTCGAGTCGAGGCAGCATCGGCAGCCATACGTCCCACTCTGGTTTGTTGTTATTACTCGATCCATTAAAAGTCCCATTTGTTTGTTCTTGAGTCTTCTTTACATTCGCCGGTAAGGACATTTCTGAGAAGAAACCCTACAAGTCATATATGCCTTTATAAAGCCTCAGCCTTCTGTTTTGAGGTTCCGCACTCATTCGAATCCATAACACAGTTATCCGCAATGCCAGCTCAAATACATTAATCACATATTAACACACGGTCATTAGACATTCATCCTTCCTTGGCAAACACGCATTTACGGCGTGATTGACAGTCGCCTTTAATCAGTTTACATACCGTTTGATTTTAATTTTGACGTTTCAATAGAGGGGAAGTCACGTGACCTCAAGCCTGAACACGATTTTTGATTTAAGTAAACACAAGCGGATTTTTATACCAAAATGTGATTTTGTGAGTCTGTGTTAATCGTGTGAAAAGCAAAGATGGTCATGTGTATAAGCTGTGATAAATTCTTGTATGAAATTTATCGCAAAGATTTTGAGCTCAGTTTTTTTTCCATCTCCCTTGAAAAGGATAGAGGATATGTATTTGTACATTTTACATCAGCTCGGAGAAAACGCATTTGCAAAATTCCTCTATAGTTCTAATACGTTCATTTTTACCCTCTAGCAGATGGCCTCGTTTCTCAGATTTCGCTGGGCTGAGGGTTGCGAGGACCTTTGCTCTAACTCGCCCTTTGTCCTGGACGAGGGCGATTCCAGAACAACATGCTTCGTAAATTGATAACTGGCCGTCTCTTTGGCGCAACGAAATACAGAGAAAAGAGGCCTCTGTTAGCAGGGAATACCCTGATGTCGGATTTTGCATTTACGTAGCTAATATCATGTCCAATTAATTACTACAATGGACTTATTTTTAAATTACGAATTATCTCTGTTTTTCCCTATGGTACCTAGGTCATGGGACCAGTTCTATTCTATCGTCGTCTAGATTTGACTCCTTCGCTCAACTAGTTTTGCAGTTAGGGAAGCGGTTTATTAGTACTCGAACAGGATGTGTAACGTCCCGGGTTGTACCACCCCACCCCACCTGTTTTTCAATGCCCATTTGGCATGCACAAGTAAAAGGGATGTTGGATTTTATTGCATGGAGAGGGGCGGCAGAGCACCCTAAAAAGTGGGGGTGCCGAAGAGGGTTGTACCACCCCACCCCATCCCACCTGTTTCACACTAAAGATAAAAAAAAAAGACAGCTTAAGTAACCTTTAGTCCCAAATATTTGCATCCCGCCGATTACGGCATAATTCGATTGGGCTGCCTGTGGATCTTTTAAAACATTTTCCTTGGCACTCGAGAGTCCACGATACCACTATCACTCCCCCAGCGGTTATTCCCTATCGAAGAAGAAGCTCGTGCTCACTCGTTGTTCGGCCATCATGGATGCACTTTTACCGGCTTTTATCGACGTAGAAGAACAAGAACAGGTATTTAGCCCTTTTATTTCGTTCTTATAGTCTCTCATCAGTAGGTAGATCGAAATCTTGTGTCCAGAGTTCGGAGTAGTGGGTTGGAATTTTAGATCGGTTCCCTTTTCACGTGTGTCACTGACTTCTACGTGGGCTTATTGATCGCACATTCGTAATTTGCGAATGTACGATCAAAATCACAAAGTGTATTCACCACTGTTTTGACAAATTACACACACAAATAACCGATTTCCTTGTTCTGTTCAGAGCTCTTTGAAATGATTTTCGCCTTTGCTTCTGCTAAGTCTTGTAGTGAAATGTTGTATTAAATTGGTCAAGATACAAGCCAGTGAATTTGTGACATTAAATGTTGTTTTGTCTGTGCGAAGAAAAAGTTTGCCTGCCAAATTGCTTGTTTTTGGTGGCAAACTTGTCTTTCCTGGAAGGAAACAACACATTTTCACAATTTCTCAGGGCTGTACAACCTTTTTGCTGTGAAACTTGCAAACCAATCTGTCCACATCTTTTGCAATCTTGCCTTTCCAGAGTGTATCCAACCAACAGACCATAGCACCTACACGCATCATCAATACACTTTTCGCCACTTGCAGTGCAGTACCAATGCCTGCAAGTTTTCATTATTCCCATGGGTAGTTCCAGTATGGAACTTCCTCTAGCGGGTGTAAATGCACAATCTGTGGAGTGCTTTAGCCTAGCCCACCAAGCTGTTTTGGGTTATTGCTACTAGAAATTAGCATTTAGTATTTATTTATTTTATTGATTATTTTAAGCATTAGGTCTGACATTTATTTTTTTGGACAATCCTGTATAGTCGTATGACTTCAAGGATTAAAATAAATGAGATCAGATGAGAAATGTTCTGCATTTTTATTGTATGGTATACAACTCAGGTTTAGCCATTCATTAACTAGGATGGTTCCTATTATAGCCTACTGTATTTGTAAATTTATTTTAAATTGTGTGGTTCCAAAAGATATCCATACCCCCCCAACGGAAGGGTGTTGAAAAGTGACCCAACCCCTCTGGAATTTCCGAAGAAAAATACAGTATTTGTATGGATAAGATCAGGTAAATTGACGCCCCCACCCCTCCGGAATTTCCTATCCCTTCCATAGGGAGGTATGGATAATTTCTGGAAACACACATTGGTTGTCTAAATGCAAATATCATTAACAATGAATCAAAGTATGAACCTGGGTGCAATTTCTTGCAGATCCTGCTAAACGTAGACAATTGTGATTGGTTAGTTCATAATGAGAAATCTGATTGGCTAGAAGTTTAGAGCCTTGATTTGATATGAACACACTATCCAAGATGGTTAAGATGGTAAATAATTACACAAGACTTGTAAGGCACTTAAAAGTCAGTCCTTGGAATTTGAGTGTCAAAAAGCACGGAAACCCTGATAAAGAAATTATACACAAATTACTGCTTGTGTGGGTTAAAATATGCTTTTAATCTGATAGGCTCAAGAGATCAGAACCTATCTGAAGGAGCAAGGAGCTGATCTCAAGGAAGAAGGTCTTACTCCAATCCAGGATGAGCTAGCAGAGCTGCTGGATTGCTGTGAGGTCTGCTTTAAAGATGAAACAGGTTAGTGATCAGGATTGCATCAAAAGTGTCAGGGGAGGTGTGTAAGGGTTGTTCAAAACTGCAACTAAACTGCTCAGAAATATGTTAAAAACAGTAATAACAGTGTAACTGCCTACCGGTAGACTGTAACTGACCCAAACATGACAATCTGTATGAGTAACCAGTATGGTAGATTACAGTACAAGATGGTTCAACCATGCTTAGGACCATGCTGAGATGATCCCAGCTCTTAATGATCTGAGCAGGCTAGCATCAAGTCATACCAGGTACATGCGTACTGTATAATTCTGACCAATTAACATATGTCTGACAAACATGTACAGGTATGGTATGTAGTTAAGCATTATAATACAAGGCACAAAATGTACATGTTATGCCATCAGTTTATTTTGTTGTTAAGACAGATTTTTTTAGAACTTTGAGCAATTTTGCCAGAAAGCGGCAAAAAATATTGTTACTCGAAATAAACAAAGTTGTTTACGTTTACGTTTAATACTATACTTCACAAAGGCATAACCATGACGTGAAGCAAGGTTGTTGCTTTGAATGTAGTATCATTTCAAAGGTCTTCATGGTAGTGTTCTTGTATTATCGCGCTGGTAAAAAATATTCCAGAGGAAGCTGAGAAAATAAACTTTAGTTTTTACAGATAGACATATTTTTCGCACCTAAATGGTGATGTCAATCACAGCCTGTATAGATTCTATAGAATTTTTCCATTTTTGATCGCTTATTTCTGTGGCGGCGTGAACCCAGTCCTCTGCCTTTTGTGATATTTCGAAAATGTGGATGACAAATCCACAAATTAGAATAGAAATCATTGAGAAACAGTATTTTTGGCCAAGCATTGTTGAAGTTGTAAAATAACCTGTCTTAACTGTTATAAGACACCAATTATGTATTTTATTTTAATTACAGAACTTGAAAGCGTCATGAACAGTATTTTATCCCTGGTTCTTATTGTTCCCGAAAAACGAAATGAGCTTATTCAGAAATGTTGCAAAAAATTGACTGATAATCTGACAGAGGAGGACACAGCTTCAGCCAGTGCAAGATTAAAAGTGTAAGAAAAAATTTATTTGAAACAATCTAATTATTTAAAATGTAATGACAGCCTTGCAGTGCTGGTCATTTGCAAACGGCAACATGTGCCTCTGAAACATGTTTTGAAAGAGCCTCTTTGTGGGTGTCTTTGTACCGGTACCATAGGTGTCTTGCATTCTTATTGCTTACCAGTACAACCAGAAACTTTGTCTCTAGAACGGTAGTTCCGCAATGGAACTTCTCATGGTTCTGTCACTGATATGCCCTTTCATAACATTTTTCATCTGCACTTGTTGTTGGTTTGATGCAAAGTGTTATCCTAAGTTTACTGAACAAGATGAAAAGCTATATAAATAATGAATCTTTATTAACAATATCACATTGAATAACAAATAATAATACCCTGTTCAACTTTTAAGGCACATGTTCAATTTTCTGTGTATGTTGAATACTCAAGAAACTGTTAACCTTAAGGTATTGTACATACTAGCTGAGTTGACCTTACCCAAAATACCATGGTTCATTGGTTATAAGTTCATATGTCTTTAACTATATAACTACACAATACACAATTTTAAAATTGGTAAAGATGCAGGTAAAGATTTGCAGATTTAGACATTTGAATGGATTTTCCGAAAATGCCAGGGGAAAAACAGGGGAAATCCGAAAATTCTAGTTGATTCTTTTCATGGCAGAATTCCCTCTAAAACTAATAAAATTTCACCTTGTGCAATTCGAAACATCCAGCTTCAAATTCTGAAGCGAAAATTTCAACTCTTGAAGTGCCATCTGAACAGAAATTTTACCGAAAACAATGGTTGGGTGCCCCTAGTTATTTCTACATCTTCATAACATTACTGGTATAGACCATAAAAGGTTTGATGAATCCTTCTTTCCAGTTTATCAGTCCTGTTCAGTGGTCTCCAAGAGAAAGACTCAATGAGATTTGAAGTCTACTGCACTCAACTTATGGTTGCATCAAAAGCCAGTCTTGTAGATGAGATTCCCACAGATTTGGACCAAGTAAAGAGCTGGTTGGGATTATGGGATGCTACAGCAGAACAGAGATGCCAAGTTTTTAAATTGTTATATGATGCCTTGCATGATGAAAAACGCAGGTAATGTCCCTCTTTGCATGATCAAGCTATCTGATTAGGATGCCAAGTCTGGTTAGAACATGAACCCAGGGTTCATGAAAATATGTAAACTATTAAAAATCCCGCACACCTTTTTTCAGATCGCCCTCTATGGAATACATTTAGTGGAAATCTGGAGCTTTTAACATTAACTGGAAGTGGCAGGAACTCTTAAAAAGCAAAAATTTGTACTTTTCCTTTTGAGCGCAAAACGACGAAAATGTTCCATCAAAGTAGTAGTTTGGAAATTCTTGCGAAATTCTAGTTTTGTAACATGAAAAGAATCCCCTCGCTGAAAGTGAAAGCGTTCACAACTCTTCTGGACAATTGTATCAGATGGGTTGATCTTCGCCTGTAAATTTCCTACACTCGCAAGACTCGCGAGCAACCGTATTTCGAGTGGATCGAGTGGACTTGTTTAATGAGCTCCTTATTATAAAATTACTCGCGAGCCGCGAGTCTTTCGAGTGTCGACTTTTGACTCGCGACTCGCGAGTATAATGTTACGTTACTCGAAGTCGGTACGGGTAAACGTTGCATAGAAATATACCACTTAGTAAGTAAGGCCGTTCCATAAGCTTTAAAACGGTATATAAATGGCCTTTGTAGTGTAAATAATGACGCGTCAGTGATGTTTTGCCGCGAAAAATTGACATCCCTCGCGCAAAGGTATACTCATACCTTAAAAGAGCTTAATGATATGCTGTCATTCGAAGCGTCTTTTTCTCTTGTTGAGCTTTTCCGTTAATTTTCATTTTCAATATTTTGTTTTCCAAAAATTAAGTATCTAAAATCACTTACTGCGCGTTATACCACGCTCACGTTACCTATGTTTACTATTATCTATTGTCTATTGTATATATATGAATAGTAGATCAAAAACCTGATTTGAAACAGCAAAAGGGCCCAGCACATTTACTTGTTTGCTTATTTACAGTACTGCATGTTGGTAACCAACCATGTTGTTAATAGTGAAGTGTAAAAGAATTCTTTCGTAGAAGGGAAAAGTGTAGTGAATGTGAAAGAGTTGCTATGTTTCTAGAGAGTTCCAATAATTGTTATTAAGTACATGAGTAAGTTACGGTTAAGATAGATCGTGCAGATGACGATGTAAAATGGCGTTAGTTTTCGCTTAGACTAGCAGTGATGTGAGAATTGTGAGTTGCCCTCCATTGGTTTGAAAGCGTTTGTAAATACTCCCAGGACGTTCAAGGAAAACTAAGTTCTGATGACTGCACTAGGTACATATCGAACTCGTTTGCAAAGAATAATAAAGTCTTAAAAGCAGAATCTTTACTAACAATATTATTGGGGGAACTGGTGACAACCCCCACTTTCGCTGCCCCTTCCACTACAAATAAATTTCCTAGATCCATGGGTCAGCCACCTATCCTATAGAGAAGGCCTAACACTGTTGTTGCTGTTTACAGTGAAGAGGCATCCAAAGTTCTGATAGAGTTACTAAGCACATACACCGATGAGAATGCATCAGCTGCTAAGGAGGATGCTAAGAGATGTGTTGTTAGCTGTCTGGCCAAGCCAAATCTCCTTATTATGGATAACATCCTCACTTTAAGACCGGTAGCAGCTCTACAGGGAGAACCCATCTATCAGGTGAACAATTTAGAGTGAGGTGCAAAATTGACATGAACATTATGTTAGCATTGCATTTCGCAAAAGCTTTTACTGGTAGTATTTTCAAGGATATCAGTGAGTAAGTTGTCGACCAACTGTTGGAGTTGACTAGAGTGAAAGCAGGAAATCTGTGAAATATAGTATACATTAATATACTTCAGTTATTGTCATAAGCATAAAAACAAACATCACAAGATCAGACACTTCAGTTGACAATTGTTTATTTTGCCTTTATAATGGGTAAGATGATGCCGAAACGTTGGTTCTTGACATGTTTTTCTTTTTATGCCTATTACTTTTAGTAAATTTAATATTGTTGAAGTTAGTGCAGTTTTGTTTTAGTAATGTTTCAAAGATTTACTATAAAGTGATGACGTCACAAAAACCAAATTTTAGAATGAAAGCTACACCAAAAAATGAGGCAAATCGGTTACAATACGATCGAGATATGGCCTGCTGAATTCAAACCACTGTATTTTTAGTTCAGTTCATAAAGTTTTGACCTGTGTCTAAAATACAGTGATTTGTTAAAGAAAATTATGTCAGCGGTTGATATTTTGGTCTCGTTTCAACTGATTCATCAATTTTTCTGTATGCAATGTCCTTTGGAGTTGGTCTTTCATTATTCCTGGACTAAAAACTGAAATTCGAAATTGTTCAAATTTGTGACGTCACACTTTAGGACTCTATTAGTTTTGTATTAATTTTGTTCAGCATGGTTATCAGGTGGTGTAGTAGGTGATTAATGGATCCACAAGTTCTTGACCGTCTTGTTTTGTTTTCAGCTTTTGCAGATCTTCGTTTCTGGGCACATTCAAGACTATAACAGCTTTTATGAGAGTAATACAGATTTTGTCAAATCACTAGGTAGTGTATCTTCTGTATCAATTATCAGTGTGAAACACTGAAAAGAAAGAATTGAAAGAGATGTTAGCAGATGACATTGAATTCTCCCCACCATTCGAGGGTCATTGATTAAATGGTTTGACTGGTTTTATCAGTGTGGTAAGAAACGTCATATCAGTCTTAAAAGAATGCCTTTCAACCGTCATGTAACGCGGCCAAATTTTGTTGATAATTAATACAGACGAAAATTAATACAGACGAAAATGCGCGTCCATGCGCAGAACAGCGTGCGCCGTGCAAAACAGGGGAATAACCTTAAGGGTGATTAGAGCAGGTTTGTAGTAATCGGGGGAATAACCTTAAGGGTGATTAGAGCAGGTTTGTAGTAATCGTGTACTGTAATTGTATGAATGATGTTTTAACCCCTAAAAGAGAGGTAGAGCCATCGCGCAGAATTCTTTTGTCTAAACCGTCAGTTTTACGAAACAAAAGAGAGCTTGTTTTGCTGGATGTGCCTCAGTGAGTTCAGCGCTGATTATAAGAGCATTGTTCTGACTGTGTCCTGATTGGCTCTTTGTAAATACGCGAGCTATCACTAAATGTAAATTTTTCATTGAAGAAATCGCAGAGGTCGCCATCACGTGTAAAGCTAAAACTCGCTCGTCCTCTTAAATACGGCACGGATCACAATATAACTTATATCTGATGAAGCTTGAAATTATCACAAAGATTGCGTTCGTTGATATTTAGTTTGCGAGTTTTGTAGTGCGAATGAAAACCCGAATTCAGATCTAAAAATAACATCGGTTTACAAGAACAACGAAGGCCGCCATTCGTTGTAAACTTTACTTCGGTTGTCCCGCTAAAATACAGCACGGATCACAGCATAACTTATATGGAATGAAAGAATTATATACAAACATTACGTTTATTGATGTTTTGATCGATTTTAACTTTGCGAGTTTTGTAGCGCGAATAAAAACCGCAAATCAATATCATTTCTCAAGATTGTGAAATGGCAGTGGTTTTCCCGCGGGAGATTCAACTCCTCATTAGATATTCTAGTTTTGGATGAGATCGTGGCCGCGAAACTTCATCTAAAATTTAATGGTTGAAATACTTGATCATATTGCATGAAAAACGGCAGGGTGAGAGACTTGTGCCTAAAGATCAATAACCAATATCTAGTTTGTTTTTATGTTTTAGTAATCGCCAAAGATTAACCAACGAATATGAAGCCCCATATGTTTTCTGCCTAAAATGACCCAAAGTTTGAGCTAAATTTAATGGTTGAAAAACGCGCGTATTCGGGTCAGCAAAAAGCGAAACACAAAGTTCGAAGTGTCGATAACAATAACCAACATCTAGTTTATTTTCAACGACAATTCTGTAGTTGTAATTTGAGGTTTAGTTTCAGGCTTTGACGTGTTTTGGCCCTGTTCTTTTGTATTTCACAATAGAGAATAAGAGAACGCCTTTGAATTAAGCGCGCCAGACCATGTCACGTGACAACAAAATGTCGCTTCATTCTTCGCCATGGCACCGCCAACTTTTTTTATATGGGAGTCCCCTCCAAGATTATGAATGCTCCTAATACGTTGTTTGTCATTTTCTCGTCAGGGTTATCCCACGAGAAAAACCTTAAGAAAATGCGAGTGCTGACCTTGATGTCTATTGGGGAACAAAGAAGCGAGATCTCCTATGAGGACCTTGCATCCCAACTTTGCTTGGCGAGTGACGGCATTGAACATTTCTTAATAGAAGGTAATTATAGCTGTTTTAACCAAGTAAATGATGTTGTAAAAGTGTTTCATTTCCAATGCAATGCAAAACATCGCGTTAGTCCTTGAGAGCAGCTGTGTACTGGGAACTCGAGCCTACTGTGGCCACTCTTACTAAAAATGCCATATAGAAATAATCTTTAATCACGTCAATTGTGTGAAGAGGCTACATTCCAGAACAATTTGTTTTACGTTCTAGCGATCCAGACATCCCTAATCCGAGCAAGGTTAGATCAGGTCAACAAAAAAGTTGTAATCAGGTGAGTTTTTTTTCTTCAGGTACTGTAAGCACCGTGGTCTTCTTGCTTCCTGTAAGAAATCCACGCCATCAAGCGGTGATATTATCTTGGTTTCAATGCGGATGATTTTAATACCATTTGTACGATCCATTTCTTTACGGGTGGCAAGTGGTTTGCTGTCCTGGGCTTCCCTCTTTCATTGGAGTGTCTTGGCTTAGCGAGTCCGTTTGGTCGTAGTTAGTAGGACCTCTACTAACTATGGCTTGGTACTCCTTGTCAGAGAGTATTTTTCTCTTAGTGGGTCGCCCTTTTGCATTTGTCATAGAGTGTGAGTGAAAATGAATTGCCGTCCAACTCCTTAGTCTTTCCGTCCTTCTCTAATTTGTGTTAAATCTCTTTCAATAGCTCTGTTGCTCAGCGAACGTTCAGCATGAACCAGTGGCAAAGCCTGCACAGTCGCCTGGTAGAATGGCGTGAGCACCTCATCTCTGTACGTGGTGGTCTTCAAGCAGTGGTTCCGCCCATTCCTACATAATAATATGTCATAATGTGTAACCAACTAACAAATAATAAACTAAAATATTATTATGGTTTGCTTGTTTATTCCTAGAAAGGCATGGTACCGTTCTGTATGCACGTGAACATCAAAGTTTTCACAGTGAAACTTCAATGTTTTGACGGAATCTTGAACGTTTTTGCCACAATTCCATTACACCAATTACCATTGAAAAAGCTTATATTTTGTTAGTTTAATAGTTTTTCTGGTCAGGAAAAAAGAAAGCAACTTAACGTTTTACCTTTTTCACCCGCGTGTGGCGCCAAATCTTCGTTCAGGCAAGCATTAAAGAGCCTGTATCAGCCACTCCTTTGTTATTGTTTTCGTTAGATGTTAGACTGACTTACTTCAGTTACTTCTAAAAAAAAGTTTCAGATTTGATTTACCAAATTCAATCGAGAACATTGCTCTGTATCTGTATTCTCTAAATCAGCCGATGGAAATGGATGCTTTCTCCGACTCGGTATGTTGCTATGCTGTCAAAATGGCCGCTGACACAGGCTCTTTAACGTTCAACTGTCAAAACTTTGAAGTTTCACGTGTCTTTGTCGAGCGTGTAGATGCCGGGGTGGATGTAACCGACGGTAATGCTATGCCAAGGCTGCTTGAGTGTCGCTCGTTTGGGAGAAAGTGAGACGAGCGACATGCAAACTGTGGCTGCGTAGAAGGCTATGAAACCCTCACTTCACTAATGGTTGGCTTACGCACCCCCATTTGTTGGGTCGAATTATTGAGGTTTAACCAAGTTTGTTTCAGTTTGTTCTTGGTTTGTGGTGTTGTCCCAAGTTAGATATACGATAAAAGAAATAGAGCGAATTTCAGATGACTGTACTAAAACCAATCGCAAAGTTATTACACCAATTCTGAATAAAACGTATAGGAGTAATTACAACGTAATTGCGAATTACTCACGACAGTCATCTGAAATCCGCTCTATATCGACACCGAGAGATGAGACCTCTTGTCGACACTATCAAATAAAGTTACGTTATTTACTTGAGGTTTCTTATTTTATGGGTAACACGATTTTTGACCGTTTCTTGCTCAAATTGCTCGAAGTTTTAAAACAATTTGTGTTTAAAAATAATTATTTTTGCCGTAGCCGCGCGCTGTGTCGCGGCTACGGCAAAAGCCAGCGAAATATAGTACAGAGAAAGCAGGGAACGCGCTGTGTTGGTCTTTCCATCCATGTTTTGGTTTCCCTGTGTGTTTTGCCACAGGAGTCCCGTTGGCCTCGCCTTATCGCGAAACGTTCATTGTTTGTTCGAGAATCTTCAACACAAAAGCATCACAAGGGGCTCTTATTTCAAAACAACCAATGAACAGGTCGAAAACAGCAATAAAACCGGCACAGCCCATTTCGTCTTTCCTTGGAGCTGCACAGAAAGGGAAACAAGAAAGGGAAACCTCGAGAATGGAATCTCCAAGTGGTAGGATTGCGACGACAGATGAAGTTGATAGGCCGAAAACCGAGCGAACTCCGCAAGAAAATGCTCCAAGCAAAGCAGAAGAGAAAATAGCCGATGCAGATAATCAAACGAGTGAATTTGTAAGTTTAGTATCTTGATTTTGATTCTGTAGTCGTAGAGGTATAAGTTAAATTAAGTCCACTCCTAAGTGAGCTTCAATTCATTGATTTATGTTTTGTCTAATATGTGCAAGATCGCTGGAAGGAGGTAAACAAATCCACTAGGTCTCTAGGGAACGACAGTTCTCTTTTCACTTCGCATGTAGCTCCAGAGCTCGAAAATTTTCGACTGGAAAAGAGATAGCACATTTGGATATATAACTTGTGTGTGATCAAGAAATTAAATTGATTCCTTAGAGATATGGAGGCCATGGGGTAAAGCTATAATGTTACATTAATTAAATTTAGATGTAAGCTTAATTTATTTTTTTCGCCATCTTGTATGTAGATTTGGAGATCACGTTTTGGCGCCTGGCGGTTCATTTGTTGCTTTTTGTGTTTACAATTGTTGGCCCACACAGCGATAATTAAATCTACTGAAACCTGTTAAGTTACTTTGCTTTATGAAATTGCATACTCTTCAGCATTCGATGAGTGAAATTCACTTAGAATAATACACTTATCTATGTAGGCCTGCAGCAGAATTCTTCCTTCTATTCAGAGTATAATAAGCTGGGGCGCGCCAAGCTGAATTCAACTTATATCGTGGGCTAAGAACTATGTTATTAGGGGTTAGTAGAAACCCACTCGCATACATCATGAATGCTGCATTCTGATTGGCTACGCCACTAGGGGACTATTATCAATGTGTGTTTCAAGAAATTATCCATACCCCCCCTTCGGAAGGGATTGGAAATTCCGAAGGGGTGGGGGTGTCAATTTACCTGATATTTTCCATACAAATACTGTATTTTTCTTTGGAAATTCCAGAGGGGTGGGGGGGAGGGGTCACTTTTCAACACCCTTCCGTTGGGGGGTATGGATATTTTTTGGAACCACACAATAGACCTCTAGTAGCTAAAGCGCTGATTTTGAACATGAAAACATTTGACAGCTGCCTCTCGTTTTGTCAAGGTTTCTGGTGATTTTTTAGACAACTTTTCACTTTTTCGTTCAACTTAATATGGGTGATACTAAAACAATTAGACCTCTCGCCCTCAAGGGCCACAGGTCAATAGCCCATTCCGTGTGTGGCCTCATGGGCTACTGGCCAGGTAGCCCTTTCGGGCTGAAAATCTTAATGTTAAATAGATAGTGAGTAGCAAAAACGCTAGCGCAAAACTTTCTAAAACCATGAATTAAAATAAATACGTTTTAGCAACAACTTGAAGGTAGTATGCTAGTAGGGTTCTACTAAAATAATTAGACTACATTTGTTCTCATTTCCTATGAATCAAATAGTCTACTAGTATTGACTCATAGTTTAATTGTTAAGTATATAATTTTATTTAATTTTCCAAAACCCAGATTTCTATGGAGTTCCCTTTCTTAGTGCATCATTTCATCTTGTGAGAGTTACACCCTCGCAAATATACAATATTATCATTTTTTTACATCATTTTAGCATTGGCTAAGATGTGTTCTAGAATAGTGTGTTTTAGAACAGTGTGACTTTTGAAATCAAGTTATGAATTTTTTTTTTTCGTTTTCACATTTCTTCAAAAAGTTCATTATACCGTACCCTCTTTATAACAGTTTGTAGTTTTTGACTAACCAGTAACAAGGGGATGATCATAATTTTTTCTTTGCCCATTGTGGGAGGGTCACAATTTTTTACCATTGCGAATACATTCTGGGTACCTAAAATCATGAAAATTTGTGCTGAAACTTAAGTTTCTGACCAATATCAATTCAATCTTTGTATTTCTGGAATTGATTTTGACAAAACATCTTGTAAGAGGTAGTGGCCTATTGTAGCGTATGGCTAAATTACAAGAGGGGTCAGCAATTACAATTGCAGCTTGACATTTCGTGGAGTAACATACTTGCTGACCATTTAGTTCTTTGAATTGACGTGACCTATGTCAGAGATAGGAAATATATCCCCTGCACACTAAGAACCAATGAGAATTTGTTACCGTGCCCTCTAGGAAAAAATATTACATATTTTTCCCCTCTTAATCCATTTTTTTTTTTAGTTTTTTAAACTGCTAACATTATTTGGTACAGTTCATGAGTACAGTATCTTGAAAGCCTCTAACTTTATCATGCCTGGGGACTCATCCAATGTGTCACTGCGACAATTGCCCCTTTTCTGCTCTGTGAAAGCAGATTTTTCAATCCAATCATAGAGGCTGGCTGCGTACTTTGTAATTAGCACCAACCTGAACTCATGAAAGCCTCTAACTTTATCATGCCTGGGGACTCATCCAATGTGTCACTGCGACAATTGCCCCTTTTCTGCTCTGTAAAAGCAGATTTTTCAATCCAATCATAGAGGCTGGCTGCGTGCTTTGTAATTAGCACCAACCTGAACTCATGATAGACTGTCCTGTTGCATTAAAAAAGTGTAGAAAGTGATATTGCAAAAGAATTGTTGATCATAAACAGAGGTTTCAATAAGTTTTGAAGTAGCAGGCTAAGTTTTGGCTGTAGGTGGCTGGTTTTCGTTATACCTCCCCCCCCCCCTCCCCCCCCCCCCTTACTGCCCTGTTTGTTTGTGGGTGTTGCAAAGGTGTTGTGATGTGTAAAGCTTCTGTCAGAGGGGAAAAGGGGGTATTTTAATACTTAAAAGTTTTGATTGGGCAGGCCGATCAGGGAGTGAATCCGGGAACATTTTAGCTACTTAGCTTTACTAGAGTACATGCCCAGGGTGTTTTCCCTCACCTCTTTCTCCTCCCCTCACCTGCCACAGACCATTTCACTGCATTGTCCTGACCATAGAATTACATACTAATTGTGAACCCACTATACATCTTTCCTTTCTTCTTTCTTAAAAAAACGTATTTACATATATGGACTATGCACAATTGAATTTTTAGTAGAAATAGCGCTATATCGAAATGTAAATTATTATTATTATTATTATTATTATGTACAACTATTTTGTTGTTTTATTCCAGAATCACCCTACTCTTCATCGTGTCAAAATACAGAAGAAGAATGGCAGATATTACTTCCAACATCCGTACCTGAGGCTGTTCATCTGCTATTTCATCATATTCTTTAATTTCATAATTTATGCAGAAGACCCTGTTTCGCACAGTGTCTCTCCATGTTCACTTCCTGTTCTTGGAAATGTGTTTTCATTTGTTGTTAACAAGTGAGTATTAGCCTGGGGTTTATACCCTCGTTGGTTTTCTGGTTGGGATTCTGAAAACTGGAAAAAAGTCTGATAAGAGTGTTCTCCCTTCTATTGTCGCAGGACTGGAAATTAAAAGCATTTACCATAGTCGAAATTTGCAACACTTTAAAATCTTTGGTTGCGAATCCAAATTTTTAGTCGAAATTTTTTATGGCATGAAACATTGCGATGGCGCTCCATGGCAGTTGTGAACACTAAACTTGGGATTCTTTTAGCAAATTTAGCACCGTCTGACCGCAATTTTTTTATATTTTTTTATTTTATTTTCTACATATCTCTAATATACATTTGTAAGAGCATTGAGGTAATATAATGCTCCAAATACTTATTATTATTATTAATTAAGTCTAAATTTTTCAAGCTAACTTAAGGTCTCTGTAATGGTAAAACTTTGGAAATCCATAATATTACTTTTTTCTTGAAATTCATTTGATAGAGTGCTAAAGTATGTCTCGAAAACCTCAGTGACGTGCCAACTGCTTTCCTAGGCTTCAATAGCCCAATATTTTGTATTGCCCGCCACTTATTTTCTGTAATTTAATTAAGGGAAGCAGTCAAAACAGTTGTACTCGACTGGGACCCGATTTAGGGGAGTGGGGTGGTGTATGCCGCAACCAACCTTCTTTTAGGGAAAAATGCCCGTTTTTATCTGAGAATATCTCGTAAAATAATAGATCAATACAAAAGATAGGCCAAATCTGGTCGCAGAGTTTTGACTACCAACTAAAGTTGTTTAGTTGCAAAAGGTTGAATTGAACGACTTATACAGTAATTTGCTACCCTGTGTTGCCTATAAAGATTCCCTCAAATTTTGTTGGATTAAGGGTTTGCTGCCCATTTTGGGACTTTTGATATACTCCATTTGCTAAGAAGTTTTCACTTCTCTTGTTTTCTAGCTATCCTGCAAATGGATGGGCTGCTCTCAAGTTTTTCCTGTGGTTTACTGGAATGATTGTAGGGATGCTAGTGGGCAAGTTTTGGTTCATCAATTAATCCTACGCAAGTGAGTTGTTTATGTTTTTCTATTGTAAGTAACTACAATAGACAGGCTGCCTGCCTGTCTGCTGTCAGCACTCAATTGTACAGTATATAATAAGGGGCGGATTTCTCGGGAGATTTTCCCAGACATTTACTGTATTTGCTGATGGAAGTTTGCAATATTTTGGTCCCTATATTATCACTATCCGATCCCCTTTCTGAAATTCCTGGATCCGCCCCTGGATTACTATGCATTTACCAGGGCAACCCTTGAAGTTCAGAAACTGGGAGACCGTCAAAAGCTTGTATCAAGTTATAATTGTTACATTTCACAATATTTGAAGGTTAAAATGGTAGATATGACCGTCGGGAAACCCAAATTTCCACCCTAAAAAATACCTGTCAAAAAACATTTCCACCCTAAAAAATACTCGTCGTTCCTAAAATACCTTCTTCTGTGTACCGTTTTGATTCAAAGAACCCTTAAAAAATATCGGATTTTCATCAGCGTACGGATCGCCGATTTTAACCCCTAACAAATATGACGGTCATATCCTGGGACCTAGACTTTACTTTCTCAAAGTCCTTTAAAACATTCTGTTGACCGCATCCTTGGTCGACTTGCCACGGTATTCACGATTCCCGTGATATTTGGGGAAGATGGCAGAGAAATGCATGTGGGTCATGTAAGATGTCTCAGTCTCTTTTTCTGTCTGCTTTTCCTCATGTAAGGCCTCTGGTTTACTTTACTTGCATCTAGCACTCGGTTTGGTGGTGATGATAGATCCTATAAAGGTTAAAAAGTAAACGTCATGTCAGGGGTGTATCTGCCTTTAAGCCAAGTAAGCACTTACAAATCTTTCGGCAAGTATTGAAAATACCTATTTGTTATTTATTGTCTAAGGCTAAAATTTAGATCTAGACCTAGCAGCAAGTTCAATCCACGTAGTGCCTTTTGAGTTCCGGGGTAACTTACAAGAACAAAAGGTCATGGATACGCCCCTGTATGGGATTCCAAGAAGAAATTTTATAAACCTCAAATCTTATTTTTGATCATTTCAATGTTTCCAGATGGATGAAGCTGTCCATGTTCCAGGAAGACAAAGGTTCCTGGATGGTAATGTTTCTAACTACAATACTCGTCATGTTTATCTTCTCGCTCATATTTAATGGTTTCCTGTTGCTTGGAGGAAGTGCCGTGGAGCAGTACAAAGTGACAAGTCTGTTAGGTTTTGTCAATAAGTCGTTTATGAAGGCCGCTGCTATGGGGACGTGGATGGGTGATTTTGTTACTGCTTGGATGGTGACAGATATGATGCTACAGGTAAGATGAAGCAACCGCCAGGAAACCAGGCTATCCAGTGCAGCATTGGGGGACAACATTTCCTTCCCTTTTGCTTGACAAATAACAAACTAAAACCAGCGTCTGGAAACCTCATAAAGGATTCTAAGTGCAACCTCGTTTGGGGGAGAAATTATCCATTAATGGACAAATCTGCCTTTATGGCAGTTAAGTAGCAGCTGCTCGTAAGTTCTAACGCTATTGGCTTGATGCGCCTAATTGTTCTATTGTATTCTCGTTCTATTCTTGTGTGTCCATTGTTTTCACTGAGGTGCATCAATCCTATAGGTCTTCCGATGGGTTCTACATGACCCGTTGATGGTCCCCTGCCGTACATGTAAACATGCAGTACAGTGTATAACAAATGAGAAATGTTGATCTTCAGGACGAAAACGAATACGTTTCCTTCGTCATTCTGTGCTGCCGCATGGTTGTACATTGGAAAGGAATAGCATCTACAAAGCATACTATATAACTAGCAAAAGATGGAAATATGCACCCGCTGCGCCGGCATCATCTTTTCATTCTAATGATTCAAATGTTGATTATAAAAAATAGATGCTTCACCATGAACAATTTAACATTGTTATTGAGTGTCTATAAGAATTAAGCGGAAGCTTACTATGTTATTGCCTTGAATTTTGAATGGTTGGTTCGTGTTTGTATGCGATTCAGTAAAATTTGTTCTGTATATTTTAGCCGATATTCCAGCATCTGCATTCACAAAATGATTTTGTTCCACTGTTCTGCTTTTTAGGACAAGCTTTACCCTCACTGGAATAAGAGGTTACGAAAGTGGTGGAGAACCGGTTATAACCGGATTTTCATGTTCTGGATCGTGCTTGTTGTTGCCACGGTGATTGTTGCCACAGCAATAACAACTGACTTTATCGACTGGGACCGATATAATGGATGGATTGTCTCATCCAACGAGCTGTCTCGGGCATTTCTGGCTTCAATTATACTTGTGTTCGACTTGTGTATCGTTGTGCAGGTAATGTAGATAATCAGTCGCGAGGACGTGCTTATAATGTCGTATACGTATACAATTCTCTCTAGTGGTTTTCTAAGTGCATATCATAAATACAAAATGTGTAAAACTCTTATGGCAGTGCAACTACACGAAGCAACGCCACCCAAACAAATCTACAACAAATTTTGACACATGTTTATGTTCATGATTTCACGTTATTTTTGGTGAATTTTGGTGGAGAAAATGCAGGAAGCCTATTCTTATATGTATTTACGGATTTCAAGCAAAAATTGTGTGTTTTTCAATGAAAACAGGGGAAATTTCAGTTCTATTATTGTTCAAATTCTGATTAGCTGATTTGTAAGAAAATGTATTTGGGTAGCCATGGTTAGAGTAGCCGCACTGTAACATCTGGATATATAAGTACTTAGGACAAACGTGAGGCCTAACTCTTACTAATCAAAACTTGTCCGTTCTCGAAAATCTCCAGCGTAGTGAGGACGGTACAGAGTAAGCATTTCCTGCTGCATAAAATAAGGTTGCACAATTTGACGTATGAAGTTCACAGAGAACAAATAAAAACAATTAGTTGACATTCGGTTCACTAAATAGAGCGATAGCTGTAAGCTCGTTTACTATTATAGTGACTTTGTAACCATATGTTTTATGGCAGTGAAAGTCATGTCTCTTTTCCTCATAGGACTGGGACTTCCCTATGTTCCGTGGCAACATGGATGTCAAGCTACCAGGCGTAGACACGGCTACAATCTACGTGAGACTTCCCCGCTTTCTCAAGAAGGAAAACTGGACTGTGCACATCACTGGCAAGTGGTTCAACTATGGAATCATCATGCTAGGTAACCTAATATGGACCCGCCAAGCGAAAAGGCACAGTAAAGACCAATTTACACTGTTTGATTTTCGCCTAAAGCTGTCGGAGACACCCCTCACGGGTTTACAGAGACCTTAAAACATGTTTCAAAATCTTACGACATTTTCCGAGTCGAACGCGATTGTCGTGGTGGGCTTGAGTTTGACGCTACCATTCGAGTTGTAGGCATGATGCGACCATATTGTCGCAGACTAAGGCGAAAATCATACAGTGTAAGTCGGCCATAAGCAAAATGCAACTTTTTTGAAAGTGAAATGATGACATATGCAAATATTTAATGATGTTTATTCCATATGTCATCATTTCCTATAAAAAAAGAATCTTACAAATAACACAGAGCAGTTTGATTCCTTTGTCTTTTTAATCTCTTAGCATGGGAAATTCAAAGCACAATGCAAACACCAAATGAAAAAGACGCAAATTGTGCCGCGCAGCTTACAATCACGAGGGCTGTTTAATGCTGACAGTTTAACCTAATGGTAGCCATCTCATTTGGGTGACAGCAGTTGCCACCCAAAGTGCCTTCTTTAAGACAAAATTCCAATATAGGGAGTTTATATTGTGCTTTGAATTTCCCATGCCAAGAGATTAAAGAGATATATAGCAATAAAATTGCTCCAGGCATTTTAATGCCTTCTTTTTCTTTCCTAAAGCAAATTTATATAATGCTTATGAAATATATCCTCTGTATCTCATCATTTCGCTATAGCTATGACGAGTATGGGTCAAAATATTGAATTTTATGATAAGTTTGAGTTGATCAGCTATGAAGCCAGGAATGGTGTCACTAAGGTCATTCGAACTACGGTTTAGTAACCCAGGTTAGTAGGTTCTGATACGCGTTTACTTACTGACGATTATGTTTTTCTATGATGTATATTTTATTTGGGTGATTGTATATCGGCATGGGCAGGTTGTAATTAATCCATGGATGTGTATAACTCCTTTGATGAATTCTTTTGTCGTCTTTTCCAGTAATCATCCTTGACTTGAACATGTGGAAGAACCAAATTTTCTACTCGCCATTCGAGTTTGGCCAGTACACTTCACCTACAAGCCATATTTGTAGTATAGACGACAAAACCTTTCTGGCCACAGCTAACGAGACCATGGTGTCCTACGCCTGGAGATGGAGCCATGTAGACCCGGCAACTAACCAGTCTTACGGTGCTGGTGACCCTAAAATGAACGCAAAGTACTTTGGTTACAGTTTGGGATTAAAATCCATAGCATTTATCCCTTCTATTGGCGCGTTTCTGGCGTTTGGTTTGCTAATTTGGTTTTACGGACGAGAAGAGTTTGTCATGGATACGGTTGTCGAAGATGGCGCCCCTATTCAGGGGATAATTATTGAGAGTTATGACACAGAAAACCCATCAGAGGAAAATACGGTAGAGACACATGAAGGTCACGAGAAGCATTTGAAAACAGACGGGGCAAGTCCCGAAGAGAATAGACCATTGAGTAAACAGTTTGTAGGCGCTGATTCGGGGGTTGCTGGAGACGATGACACGGGACCTCGGTTGTTAAATGTGCAGAAGGTGTCGTATGTGTGACATCATTTCCTTCTCGCCACACGAAGAGTAAAGTACAGCGAGCAAGCAAAGTACCTGCGTAGCAAGCGTTCCCTTGGAGTTTCAGGGCAGAGAAACCTGGAGAAAAGCCCAAACCTTGCCCGAGTTTCCCCTCCTTGAAACTCCAAGCTTCTTCACGGGAACGCTACGCAGGCTAAGCAAAGCCTGGATTATGCCAGACCACCCTCACGGCTTGATAAAAGATCGAGAAGGATACCATGAATTTTAGAACCTTGAAAGACGACGACGCGCGATGCCGCAACCGATCACGGCTTGGAATTACATTTGCGACCAAGTGTTGACACTAGATTGTACTGCGAAGGACTTTCGAGCCGAGTCGCCTTTCAAAAAGCTTCGCGCTTAGAGTGGAATCTGACTGGCAACTCAATCTCTGTCTGTCACGTAATGGTTAGTGGGTTGCGGAAAAGCTTAGAACATTTTAAAGCCATTTAAATAAAAACGCTTTAGCAGCAAATCGAAGGTAGTGGGTTTCCACTAAGCAATAGACTACTAGTTCTCGTAGTGTAGTTGGAAACTCGAGGCCGTTTTTTTCGTTTCGACTAAATACAAAACAACACCTTTATTTAAACAAGAAAGTTATGTATATTATTCTCACAATTGTTTTTATTTAACATTTGTACACATTTTAAAGAGTTGTCATTGTAAAGTAGTTAAAAAAGAGCTCGCTCCACAGTGTAGTTTTCAGGAAGAAGATCAAACAACGAGATATCTTAATATATTTAAAGGGACCGACTCTCCCTGCCCATAATGCACTGCTTCGCCGACATTTTCGATACCATCGAAATTCAGAGACTCGACAAAAAAGCTTCATTGTTTGTCAGTTTGGCGCATTTTATCGTGCAAATGCGAGAAAAACTCGTAATAGTAAAATTCCTCGGCATCAACTCAGAGTTTCGGATGCAATGAATCTTGTAAACAAAAACAAAGCAGTGCGTTATGGGCAGGGTGATTCGAAGGCTGTAAAAGCTGATGAATAGACACTTATTCATACAGTGAAAACCCGCGTATAAGAACCTACTTTTTTCAATTGTTTCAAATGTTCTCTGTCAGTAAGGTTTTTTTTATAAAATGGGTAGATTTACTAGCCTGACAGGTTCTTCGTTTCAGGTTCTTATAGTAAGATAGATAGATAGGCGCCCCAGGGTAGTCCATTCGGAGAGGCCAGGGGCTATAGCCTCCCTGCTATCAACAGGAGCCCTGGGAACAAGTTATCAAAAATTATTTTAAAAATATAATCTACTTTAAAGATTTGTGATTATTAAAAACGATACAGCCATGATAATAAAAAGCTCTTTTGGCTGTTTCCGTCTTTACTGCTGTGCAGGTGCAGAAAAATCACTCTGACGAGTATCTATTATAATAAGTAAAATACCGTCTACAATATTGAGGGCACTGTCCACTTAAACTTTTCTTTACAAGATTGTAAGTGCGCGCATCTCTTCAAACTATCCATTGCCGAGTCGCTTGTTTTTGCTACAATTTTGGCTGCACGCCTCTGCAAGGCCTCTAGCTGTATCATAGATAGATAAAATAATTAACACTTATTGGATGAGGTTGAGCATGATAGTGAGATTTGTCAACGCCGAGGTTTGTGTTATCTGCCGAATTCAATAATTGTTTTATTATTCAGCAACCAGCAATTCTTACCTCTAAGTGAAGTCGACGACGAGGCCTTGTTGCTCGGCGAAACGGTTTTTGAACTTTAGCTTACATTTATTGGTATTTTCCTCTTCGTATTCAATTCAAATACATAGTTGAGGCTTAGATATCCTGAGCAATGATCTCTTGGCAAAAATCATAACAGATTCAACGAGAATATTGGCAAAATTGGCTTTCGCTTCCGAAATGAAAACCAAGATGGCGGCCAAACCTATTGGCTTGCGTGATGATGTCATCACAGGGCACCCAAGATCAATGTTTGTGTTTTAAACCATAAACTAAAAACAGGCTCTAACAACGCCTGTTCTGTCCCGTGCCCCATGTATCGTTAAAATGCTCTACAAACGTAGAAATATTGTCAAGTTTTCAAATAAACTCATCTTACCTCTATATATTGTCTCTGTGATGCTTTGGAGTTCTTTGTAGTCCAGAAAATCCCTCCAATATTGCGTAAAAGCCAAAGTTCCTGACACAGGCGTTTTTAGAGCCTGTTTTTAGTTATGGTTTAAAACACAAACATTGATCTTGGGTGCCCTGTGATCAATCCTAATGTCTGTAGTATGACGTCACGCACTGCGCGCCAACAAAATTTCGCTGCGTCCTCTTAGCCATCAGAATCGCATTCTCGTACCCAGAGCTCCCCGGCTCGTCTGCTCGTAGGGGAGGCTCTGGGGACATCCATTTGAGGGCCGTCGCTGATTGGCTGATGTTGAGCTTTGGAGCATGCGCTGAAAGGCCTTTCTCTCAGCGGCTCTGTATTAAATCTCGCGCATGCGTCAGTGGCTGTCACCAGAGCCTCCCCCGCGAGGTTGACGAGCCGGGGAGCTCTGGGTTCGAGAATGTCAGAATCGAGATAGTGGCATGGCTGAATAATAATTAGCACTGTGTGTGGTAATGTAGCGACGCACACGGCCTAACTAACCAACGCGCTTTCCTGCCTTAGAAACAAGCGATTTGATGTGCCCATTCCACCAGAGATGGTCATCAAAACTACGCCTAAAATCTTACATTCAAAAGCACACGTGATCATCGCCATTGGGACGTACCAAAAATCATCGCCTCAGTCTTACTAAGATTAATAAATAGAGAGTTCTCTTGCAACCAATGTCGAAAAGCGTTGAGTTCAGTATTCAGCGTTTCTGAGGGACACGGAGGGCGCAGAGAAAAATAACACAGTGTCATCAGCATACATTAGGACGCTGTACTTCAAATCATTCAGGTGGAGGATTAACAGAAGGTGGCCCAAAATACTGCGCTGAGGGACCCCGAGGAATACATCTTCTGGAGAGCTAATAACGTCGTGGAATTCAACAACTTGTGAGTCAACGACTAGCGGTTTGGATTTGAATTAGCGATAGAAAATATGTCTTATCGTTTTCTCTTTTACCGTTAAACGTTTTCACGCCTGGAGAAAAATGATTCTGCATTCTTCTTTTTCACCCGTCTTCTTTCACGCTAATCGTCGCCATGTTTTTATATGATTTGGGTTTCCTGTGGTCCCTTCAAAGTCACGTGGCGCAGCTTTGCCAGGGTCTCCTCTGGCACGACCCGCCATTTTGAAAGCTGACCGAGGAGACCCTAGGAACGAGGCAATAACGCAAGTGCGCGTGCGTAAATAAGAGCCTCCAATGTTTTCGTAAACCGCTGAACGTTCCGTTTTAGCTTGGATGGGTTGCTTTCTCGTGCGACAATGAATGATACGTATACATAAATACTTTCACCTTTCTTTCCCCTTGATTTTTACAATTTACGAAAGATACATTTACTATTAAAAGAGGGAAGGGAAAGTTACAGCAAAAGAAAGTAATCTAGTTAAATTTAAGGTCCCAGGAGCTAAATAAAGTTTAAGCTTTCTGGTTAGCTCCAGGCTATTATAATAAGCATTTGATTATGTAGCGACAGACTTCATACAAAACGGAACGAACAACAACAACACACATTGGCAGCTAAGGGCACTTAAATTGTTTTTGAAGGATAAACTGTTTTGCTTTTCGTCGGAAAATAGTAGAGGGAAGATTTTTGAACCCCCCCCCCCCCCCCGGGCTTATCTTTAGAATTTTTCAGACGACCAAACTAGGCCCAGAGCGCCCAGCGGGAGCGAAGCTCTCCCTGAAGAGGTCCCAGAAAAGAGAGTAAGCAACTGTGGCGTATACGGGCCATGCACTGCATTTTATTTTACGTGACGCTTTTTTATTAAGTAACATTGATTGACAGTAATAAAAGTATTGCCAGGTAAAACTAGCATCGACAGTTATAACTAGCATTGACAGTTATTACTACCCATTGACATTTATAACTGTCAATAACAGTAATTTACACTTAGAACTAGCTATTGTCAGATTTAATTATATAACCAGCTCGAAATCCCATTGTGCCGGCAGATCGATTTTTCTTGAATCGTCCAATTATTTTTTAATTGGATCGCGCGCGCTCTAACTGGACTGTTCGCACCTAAAATTGTACAGTTTGGGTTTGAACAATGGATGTTATATAATTAATAAATAACAGGACTCCATGCTTGTCCAATTAAGAAAAAATTGGATAATTCCTCGGAACTCCAAATTGGACTCGGCCTGCGGCCTCGTCCAATTTTAGAGTTCCTCTTAATCATCCAATTTTTTCTTAATTGGACAGCATGGAGTCCTATTATATATACTAATATACAACAACGTGCACTTCCGGTCGAAGTTCCACGATGAGTGTCACGTGGTCTCCATGTGATTGGGGATCCAAATGGCGGAGAAGTAGCTGCCGGACTGCAGACTGCAGACGCGCGCTCTTGGTAAAACGGACAAGAAAAATAAAGAAATCTCACCCATTTTCTAGTAAATAACAGCTAGAAATATAAGTGCAACATTTTCATGACTTGTTTTGGTCATAATATTTCGTACACTTGCGATGTGGTGGCCAAACGATATGATATGATCTTGACGTAATTGTCTGATCGCAATTGTACTGAAAATCGCTCGTCAAATATGATTTTGACGTACAATAATATTGTCTGATCGCAATAATTGATATTCCCTCTTCCAATGTGATTATGACGTAAAATATTATTGTCTGATCTCAATTATTAATATTCGCTCGTCAGATGTGATTATTAGCTGTATTCACGTCTGGACGGAAAACTCGTCTTAGTGTGAAACGGGACAAGACGGATTTTTGACGGGATATCGTCTGAATTCATATCAGACGGAAAACTCGTCAGACGAAAAACCCGTCATGACGAGTTTTCCGTCCTCTAGTGTAAATACGGCTATTGAGTAGACTATTATTGTCAGATATCAATTACTGATTTTCGCTCGTCAGATGCATGAGATTATGACGTAGAATATTATTGTCTGACCGCAATTATTTGACATTCCCTCTTCCGATGTGATTATGACGTAGAATATTATTGCCTGATCTTACTTACTGATATTCGCTTGTCAGATGAGATTATGACGTAGAATATTATTGTCTATTTATTATTATTTTCTCACTAGTAAGGTATATTTAACAATTAGTCGCCGAAGGCGACGTAAATATCGGCGAATAATCACCGCGACTATAGGTGAATATAGCAAAATATTCCGAACGTCTCGACCAATCAGCGCGCGGAATCGCTTGAGTAATTATACTAAATACTGTTACTTAAATATATAAATTTTCTGATTAGCCTCCTGTGTTTAGCTTATTCTAGCTATTTAGGAGTGAAATAAACCAAGAACCAACCAATATGACGTAGGACATTTTACACTGGGAGGAGGTGAGAGGAGATGGTCCCCATCAATCCCCCATTACACTGGGAGGAGGTGAAAGGAGTTGGTCCTCCCATCACCTCACCTTTACACTGGGAGGAGGTGAAAGGAGATGGTCCTCCCATCACCTCACCTTTACACTGGGAGGAGGTGAGAGGAGATGGTCCTCCCATCACCTCACCTTTACACTGGGAGGAGGTGAGAGGAGATGGTCCTCCCATCACCTCACCTTTACACTGGGAGGAGGTGAGAGGAGATGGTCCTCCCATCACCTCACCTTTACACTGGGAGGAGGTGAGAGGAGATGGTCCTCCCATCACCTCATCTTTACACTGGGAGGAGGTGAGTGGAGATGGTCCTCCCATCACCTCACCTTTACACTGGGAGGAGGTGAGAGGAGATGGTCCTCCCATCACCTCCCCTTTACAACGGGAGGAGGTGGAGGACACCGGCGCGTGAGAGGATGACCCCCTGTGATTTAGGTTAGTAGAAACTCTCCCTTGCTTTTTTGGTTTTGGTATAGATATGGATTTCCTTCGCTTGCTGCTTGGGGACGAGAAAAGTGTGATTGGGTGTTTGGGAGGAAGAAGTTACAAACGATGCAGGCTGGAATTACTGGAGGTTGGTGGCAGACGTAGCTGCAGCCGTAGAATAGACACTGATTTATATTGATAACAGCGATTCTCATTCAGTTGTTCTGCCCCGATGTCGTTCTGATGCAGAGGTTATTAACCACAAAACTTGTAGACTTTAGCACGTATTTACACTTTTAATTATTTTCTCGAACTTTGCAGTAACTTTGGTTCTGCGGCAGATTTGTATACCTGAGTAGATATTAATTTTTCAAACGCGAGTTGCATGTGTCAGAAAGCGACATTAGAAATGTCTAGAAGTTGTGACAATGAGGCAATAAGCGTTGTAAACCATTAGATATCTAGAAGGAAGCAAGTTTATGAGCTAGCAAAATAAACTCCTGCAGCGGGCCAGGAAAAAAATATCCTGGACAAGTAAAACCTGCAACCTCCCCTTGAAATATTCAATGGTCCGTTCCTAATTCATAGTTCCGACCTGTCATTCAAAGCCATAGCTACTAGTGTTGTTATGTCCCACAAATAAACCAGGGTTTTCCTTAAAAAAGCCCAAAAATATTCAGATCCCGCTTAGGTTTACCAGATATCTCTATCTTCGGATCATCTCAGTTTATACTGTAATAAAAGGCAAAAAAGTGCCGGACTGATTTCGGAAGTCCTTAAATATGTTTGTGGGACACGATCAGTCCCCGTGGGAAAATCTTTCTAACTCTGATTGGTATCTCCAGATAGCGTGAAATGGCTTTCATTGTTTGATCGGAACTATGAATTAGATAATCACAAGAACCCCGGGGCCCAGTTTTGTGAATTGGACAGGTGATTAGAGTCAAAGTGAACTTGTTTTTTATTGGCAATTATTATTCATCTTTGTTACATTGTGCAAAGGACGAGCACAATCACACACACACACGCACATATTACATATATATATATATGGCAAGAGTAAACCCCCAAAAGAAAAAAAATAGGCTACTGTAGTGCCGTCCTAGCGTGAGGTGCACTTGTTTTTTCTTATTAGTTATCATGTTGTGGTAGGCTGGAAGATCTTACGCCATCTAAGGAGCTGTTCTAATTACAATTCCATTATATTATAGTACTAAAGATATCTTTTTTTTTGTAAAACAGGTTTTAAACTAATTGATGAATGTCACAGAATCGTGGAGGTTTTTCTATTTTCGCAAGATAACGCTTTTGAGTCCACCGTGGATGAGTAATAAATCTATGTATTTTTGCCCAGGCAAGCTTGTCTAGGGTCCAGCTTTCGAAGGCAGGCCTTGATACCTTGACGGTAGTTTTCACAAAAAGTGAAGCAAATCAGTGGATTGAGGGCCGTTGAAAGTACCGTAGGAAAGAAGGCATAGACGTTGAACTTATAATCGAGCCAGCAGTTATTTTCACTGTGATCAACGAAGAATTTCAAGAAAGCTGAAATATTAAAAGGCGCCCAGCACAGTGCAAAACATAACACGATGGCTACGGCCATACGTAGGATCTTTTTCTCCCTCTCGACACGCTGGCGCCGTTGGCGATCGGTTATTGAATCTCCGAGGGGGCTAGACTGGTTGTGAACGCTGAAGAAGATAATCGTATAGGCCACGGTCATGGTTGTAAAAGGGATAAGACACAGGCAGACGAAGAGAGAGAGGTAGTAGGGTCGCTCGATTGTCGTCTCATCTGTTTGGCGAAGAGAACTCCATACCACCCAGCAAACATAATAATCGTCTTTCCATGGATGTTTAAGTAACGCCAGTAGATGCAAAAGGATCCCATATATACAGGCACTTATAAACCAGGTCATCAAAATAAGGACTTTGCAAGCTTTGGCGGACATACTGTATTTCTTCAGGGGGAAAACCACAGCACAAAATCTGTCGCAAGTTATAAGGAGGAGGCTGAATATCGAGACTGTGGTTCCGACGTCTTCCAAAAAGCCGGCCACTTTACACAAGACAAGGCCTGCGTTTCCTGTTATAAACCAGCGCCTCTCGCCATGAAACAACTCCACGATCTCGCGCGGAATTGCAAATATAGGGACAATAAGGTCGGATACCGCCATGTTCATTATGAAATAGTTAGTAGATCGTTTCATGTTCTTGTTGATAAGAACGACAGCTGTTACTAAACTATTCCCCAGGAGGGCTAGGACTAGCACCATACAGTAAGCCACTGTCAAACAGACTTTTTCTTCGTAGTTCATGGATAATAAAGAACAGTTTACATGGTTGTGTTTAGGTGTGATTCTTGTGATGTTGCAAGGATAAACCGATTTGTTCCAGTTCGTACAGTTAGTAATGTTACTCATCAGCGGCGTTGTTACACTTGCTAAAGTGGAGCTTAGCAGACTTGTTGGAATTGTAGTTGAGCAGTTGTAGCCGACGATGCTATTATTATATGGAGGAGTAGAGTTTCCAGTGCTATTGAAGGGGCTCATCTCTTTCTCTTTCATTCCTAGCATTGAAGTGTTGATTCAATCGGAGCTGCGTGGTAGAAAAAGACAGTAACAAACACTTGATACTCGTCCAGCTGGCCACCTTTGCTTTTCCTTGCTTACTCTAGGGATTCTAATTTTCTTTGTCACAGGAAATACCTCGATAGAGTGCCAATCTGTCGTAACCTTAGAACAAATAGTTATTTTAGAGAATATACATTTTAATTTATTAGCGACGACAGGTTCGATTGTGAAAGTCATTCAAGCATTTTTAGTTTGACAACAGGAACTCGTCAACGACAACTGGGTTCGATCAGGAAGCATCCTTTACAGATTGATGCTTCATTTTTTAGCAGTGCTTGTAATTATCAAGCCTTTGTGACTTAAAATCAAGCGGGATAATGCTTCCAAGTTGGACATTTGACTAGCACAGTTTTAAGACCGTAATTTTACTTTATGTTGTACATGAGAAAGTTATATAAGGTATATTTTTACATTACGGTTATTTAGAAAGTTCAAAAAGAGTTAAAAAAGCAGCAACGCGATCTTGATTTTACAAACGTGCAGCACAGGAAATATTCTGAATCCCCTGTCGAGGACTCGAGTCCTTAGCTGCCCATCAAATCAGATGTCCCTACCCACCCTAGAATTCTGGGGCCGGTTTCTAGAATGTCAGATAAGAGTTATCAGAAGATAAACGCTTATCCAACGGATAAATCCAGAACAAATCCTATACAATAAACTTTTATCCGTGGATAGCGTGAGGTCATACAAAAGAAAAAATATATATTCATTCTACTTTTTATTTACATATATTATAATATCCAAAAAGAGAACAACTGGATTTTATTGAGATTTGTGTCGTCATGAGACAGGTGACTTTTTTTATGTCAGAAATGAGAGTCATAATGTCAGCATAACAATCCTTTCTTGGGACATGATGAAATCTCCCTAGATTTCCATCGAAACACGAAATACGCCACAGAAATGTACAGAGAACAAAGCCGTAGCTAGCTAGAGAACAGATTTTTCTCCACATGTTTACTTCGTTGGGAGGGGGGGGGGGGGGGGGGGGCTGGCAACTCCTCTGCCCCTCCGCTATCTACGGCACTGGGTTGTATCTTACAAATGTGTTTTTTGAGAAACTTTGAGACCGGGAGAGCCATGGAGCTCCAGCGCCTGATATGGCGGCCAAATGACCATTTCTCTAACAAAACTATTTCTTCCGACGTAAAGCTTTATGAGATGCTGCTTGGCGAAAATTGTAAGAGCTGAGCAAATAATATGGTACGATCAGAATACGCCAGAAGTGATGACTCACATCACGTTGGGATAGCCTTAGCCGGTGTAGTCTCAGTCACTCATCAGCTCCATGTGAACGGTCTACCCCGAGATATCTCGCCACATGTGAACATGCCCTTTTTACTAAAAAGATCAGACCGTTCTTAATTTTCGCCTTAGGGAGTAGGTCAAAACACATGCCCCAGATAGGTCAGATAGGGACCCAATTTGGCCCAGAGAGGTAAAGATCACCACCTGGTAACACCCCACCCCCTCTGAATTTGAACACCTAAGTTGTTTCCTAGGGTGGCTGTGCAAATGATAAGACATTGCGGATTGTATGATGTGGTTCTAATCGAAATTGGTTTTATGACTAAGAAGTTTTTTTTTTAATATTGAGTTTAGGCAGCTGGCCTTACCACCCCTCCTGTCGCGTTCCCGGAGCGGAGATCGTTCAGCAAAGACTCTATCTCGAACTCAATCATGCACTTGAATAAATATAAAACTTTATTCGAACGTATCGTACATAATAGGTGCGAACTAAGAATTAGAAATATAAAATATTACACACTAGCTTTGCATAATATAGAAAAGAAACACTGAAAGCTACTACTCACGTTGTTCCAGGCTGAAATGAGTGACTACCGTAAAACGCTATTAAATTCGAGTTGTAGTCGAGCCTTCTGAATTCTCTAGAAAAACCTAAAACTCACCTAAACAAGTCCGGGCAAGTAGTCACGTGGCCCGGTGGCCTGACCGTACCGGAAATTGATTGTACCGGGAATGAAATAAATGTCAACAAATATAGGACTAAGCTAATAATTGTTATTATTATATGGCAACGATAGTACGCGCGCTCTGATTGGCTAACGAGCGGGCGTAACTCTCCGTAATGCCCACGGGCATTATGGAAATTCTTAATGCCCGCTCGCAGTTCATGACTGACAAAAAATCATTTCCTTGAAATAACAAAAATTCAAAAAGAAGATTTTCAGCGCAATTCACAACAAGGAATACATGAAACAGTATAACACAAATCTAACTTGTGACAAGAGGAAAATAAAGGCCTGAATATCAGAAATGACCTGTTTACAAAAGCAAACAAAGCCAAAAAGTTACTCTAAGAAATTCGAGTCTATCCGGAGAAATTGAGAACTTAAGGGCACTCGCACGCTTAATATTTGTCCACCGTGGACATAAAATAAGTAAAATTGTAACCATGAAAACACATGTACAATTGCCCGTAGTAATCAAAATAATCCTCCAGATTAATAGAAAAACCTTTCAAGTGTTAGAAAAGTGCAATTCTAGGTTGTTTTGACCTGTTATCGAGCGGATGGAATTGGATTGCGATTGGAGCTATTTTCTTGTCAGAGAAGTGGCCAGCAAGCGTGCGAGAGCCCCTTTAAGGGAGTCAAAATAGCAGCAACAAAAGATAAAAGCTACATGTAAAGTCAAAATTTAATGGGAATTCAAGAAACTTGAGAACTAAAAATAATAACAGAAAGCGAGTTCAAACTTTGTGCTTACCGATACTGATAGTGAAGTCGTTGATTTCTTTTCGCTCTCTCCATCTCCTCGAGTTAAAATTTCATTCTTGCTTGACGTTTGCTTTTGCACAAAAGCCGGCTAAAATAACCATTGCAATTTTCTGGAGGATAGCTTGTGAAGTATCTTCTTCAGGTTTAACTCTTCTTCCGTATTTATTAAAGACTGTTTCCTAGTGCAAAAGGAGCAATGTTTTCCCCAATGGTGCTAAAAAAAGTTGAGCTGACGTCGAAGACTTGCTTCCCGGTTGCTTGCCGTTTGAAACTTCTGTAACTCCCTCAAAAGTTTCTCATACATGACTAAACAACATTATAAAATATCTGTAAAAGAAAGGATTCCGAAGTATTTGACATCCATAAGAGATTGATTACATTAGATCAAGTCTGGCGTGGTTTGTTTTATCAGTTTGACTCAGTCAGAGAATGAAAAACTCTGAATGAACTCGAGCGCGACGCGGGCGCGTGTCTGAGTTATTTCGGCGGGAAAATGAACGAGGCGACTTCCGGTTCGTAAAACGTTTGTAGAAAAAGTGCCATATAATAAACAACTTACTAACCTCGACCGTTCGGGCATTACGTGAAATATCAAACCTCGGTTTTGGCGTATCAACCTCGCTATCGCTCGGTCGATACGCCAAAACCTCAGTTTGATATTTCACGTAATGCCCTCACTCTCGGTTAGTAAGTAGTTAGTAGAACATCACACTCCTTGCCCAGGGATCGGTGATCTTGCTATCTATCTAATCACCTGTAGTGAAGTTATCATCATGCATCGGTCGAACACCTTCCGAGTATCATCCTTGTACACTAGCACCGTGGCCTTCCATACTCTTCCATCCGCGCTTGGTGTTACCTTGGTGCGTGCCTTCTTCTTCCATCAGTACGATATCACCGACCGCAAGGTTACGTCTCTCTCGGTTCCATTTCGGTCTCACTTGCAAATTCTGGATGTATTCCTTCCGCCACCTGGACCAAAATTGATCTGCGAGATATTGAACCTTCCTCCACCTGCGTCGCGTGTAGACATCTGAGGGAGTGAATTTGCTGGGTAATGGTCCGAGGCGACGGGGTTGACGGGTAAGCGCTTGTGATCCATCTGTGTCCGTGGGGATATTTGTAAGAGGTCGCCCATTGACGATAGCTGTGACTTCTGACATCAATGTCACTAATAACTCGTGGGTGAGCTGTTGGGACAGGTGAGCGAGCATGGCGTCTAGGATACGCCTTATTGTCCCTATCTGACGCTCCCACGAGCTTCCAAAATGGTGAGCACAGGGTGGGTTGAAAATCCACTCACATCCGTTATCGGTCAGGTATCTCTGTAGAGCATCGTGATCCATTTCCGCTAATGCACCATCGATCTCGTTCTTACCACCGACGAAATTATTTCCTCTATCACATCGGAGAAGCTTGGCGGCTCCACGTATAGCAAATAAGCGTCTAAGAGCACAAATTAACGAGCTAGCGTCCATTGATTCTATCAATTCCATGTGAATTGCTCTGCTAGCCAAACAAGTAAAATCTAAACTCCAACGTTTAGAATCAGCGGCTCCACCTCGCGTCTTCCTTGTCTGCACTGACCACGGTCCAAACACATCGAAGGGCGGACCGGGTTCTACTCTGTCTGGTGGTAGGTCTGCCATCTGTTGTCCGAGTAACGGCCCTCTGAGTTTACGACATGTCACACAGCTTGATATGACTCTATTGACAGATCCATGGCCTCCCACGATCCAATATCCGGCACTACGAATCGTCCCGTGGATAATTTGTCTGCCTTGATGATGCGATAGCTGATGGTAGTGACGAATGATGAGTGCTGTGATATGATGAATCTTCGGAAGTAGAATCGGGTGCGTCTTTGGGTGCTCCAGCTTCGCGCGTTTGAGTCTACCACCTACTCTCAGGATCCCGAGTTGGTCGATAAACGCGTCTAGTCGACACAACTTAGACTTTCGTAGGGCTTTCTTTATTTCTTCTTCACGCTTGCGCTTCACACGTTCGTCATTCCCTTGGACTTGTTTCAGCTTCCATACCGTATCACCACTGAAACCTTCTTCTTGAGTTTCCTTCAGGATTACTATTGTAGTTTGTTCGATCTCTTCAGCTGTCGGCAGTCGCAGTCTTCTGCCCTGGTCTTTGATGCTCGTTTTCGATCTTGTCCTATTTGACAAGACTTTCTTTGTGATTCTGTGTCTCTTGAACTGTCGGATCTTGACGATCAGGGTGGCGATTGGCCTTCTCAAGGAAGCAAAGCCCAAACCTTTACGCTGGGAGTCTCCGAGTTCCGTCTTGCGCGTAATCACTTGTCTTCTTACTTCAGGGTCACTCTCGTCCAGATTAATTGGCATCTCTGATGTTACCTTCAAGTCTTCCCCTTCCTGAGGAAGTCCGGGCCTTGGATCCATGTTGACTCTTTCAAGGCGTCAGGGCGTATCCCTCGTGTGGCCAAATCCGCAGGGTTGTCTTCGCTTGGTGCATGCTTCCATTGTGTGGGGGATGAGAGGCTTCGGATTATCTGAACCCGGTTGGATATACGTGGAAACGTCTCGTTTCATTGCTAATATAACCCAGTACAACTTTAGAGTCTGAGTAGTAGATGGCTTCAGATATTTGGATATCTAGCTCTGTTGCGACTTTCTTGGCCGCTTGCTAATACAGCGGCACATAATTCTAACCTTGGTATGCTCGTAGGATGTGATGGCGCTACCTTCGCCTGGCCATAGACGAAAGAAGTGGTGGTTTCGCCCTTTCCGTTGATGAGGCGAAGGTAAACAGCTACTGCAATTGCATCTTTGCTCGCGTCATGTATGAAGCTCGTCCTTCCGTATCGCTCTGAACTCCTTCTGGTGATAGCATCGGGGCTATATCTTCCGAAGGGAAAGCTTCCATGACCGCCTTTGAGTTGGAGACTACTTTGTGGAGTCGTAGATTCGACCGCGCAAGCGCCTTCTGGGTCTCATGTGCTAGACAGACGGCTTGTTCGGGCTTCGGCACCGATACTAAGCCATCCACGTCTAGAAAGTCCACGAACTGTCTCACCTGTCACCTCTTCATTTGTGCTCTCCTCGCCGACCACAACTGACCCTCTCAGTCCGAATGCTGCCACCGCAGGGCTTTGAGAATTCCCAAAGATGTGCACCGTCATTTTATACTCGATGATGGTCTTCGATAGGTCATTGTCCTTGTACCACATGAATCTTAAGAAATCCTGATGTTCTTAGCATACGCGAAAAGAATGAACATCTGTTCAACATCGCAGCATATCGCTGTGTCCTCTCGGCGGAAGCGCAGTAACACACCTAACGAGCTGTTGGTCATATCTGGCCGGCAACAAGTTCTTTATTCAGAGAAACACCTTGATATTTGGCTGAAGAATCGAACACGACTCTAATTTGACGCTTCTTGGGATGGTAGACCTCGAAATGGCACAAATACCAACTCTTGCCGTAGCTCTGGTGTGCTTAAAGCTCTTCGGGCGGTACCGGGACTGCGTGCTTGCGCTCTAGCAGCTTCCCCATGAACTCCAGGTATTCTTGCTGCATGTCTGGTTTACGTTTAAGTGTCCGTAGCAGACCGTTTAGGCGTTTGATTGCGTACTCTTTGTTGTCGGGCATCTTAAAATCGCTTGAACGGAACGGTAGAGGCATTTCCCTTAATCCTTCGGCGTCCTTGTGAATGGTCTTTTCCATGATATCGAGAAAACGTCTATCCTCCTGAGATAAACTTGTGTCATTGTCGTTCTCTGTCGTGAGGTAAACATCTTCATCGTCTTAAGTCTTCGTCTATGGATCAAACTTGCATCTAGTCATATCAGTGAATGTTTAACTGTCATCTTTGGTTGAATGAACGTATCTTTGACATTTAGGTGATAAGGGCACTCAGGCAGATTAAGGCTTGGCTAGACACCAATTTGCTCAATAAATTGATTTTTAAGACATTTCATCTTACAGACTGATGGAATATCAAATGTTTTGGTATGTATTAATAGAAAACCTTGAACCAAAAAAACTGATACCTATTCCGGTACGAAGAGTAGTCACGTGTCAAGCTAGCACTGGAATTTGAGCCAAATTTTTCAATTAAAAATGGGGAGTACAAGGAAAATATAGGATACAACAAATTACCATTCATTTTGCTCCTTTCCCAGAGTACTTTAAGGAATAGTTTTTGAAGTTTGGAAAAACCTTTCAGAACGTGAGATATCCTGCAAAACAGGTCACGTGACCTAATTTGCATATATTATTTTCACAATGGTCGGTTGCTATGGCTTTTCCTCCCGGAAGCATCTTGAAATTTATTTTGGCTCACAGAGAAGCAATTTCTATTACAAGTAAGGCTAAACATAATAAAATGTTATGTAGGCAATTTTTTCTACATAAAAATACAAATGTAAGGTTATTTTTAACGTTTTTTGATATCATGACGTCATAAGTGGCATCTATTTTTAGTAACAGCGCTAGAAATGTGTTAAACCATGTTCAAATGTTATAGATATTGTTTCCTGCGTGAAGAGCATATATACAGTGAAAACCCCGTCTCAATCGGATAAAATGGCAAGACGTTACAGCTAATCAATGAAATTCAAATTTCCCGCCAATTGACCATATATGGTCAAAGTTAGTGAGATTCAAACAGCCAGGCAATGAATGTATCGAAGCAGGGACCATGACGATGTTGTATAAAATCAAAATTGTAGTTTTTTCAGTTTGGGACTATAGGGGTTACTCCTCGTGTTTGTCACATAATACGTCATTATGACGTCACAATACCGTATTGCGTGACAAAAGACAGATCATAACCCTATAGTCCCAAACTTAAAAAACTACAATTTTGATTTTATACAACATCGTCATGGTCCCTGCTTCGATACATTTATTGTCTGGCTGTTTGAATCCCACTAACTTTGACCATATATGGTCATTTGGCGGTAAATTTGAATTTCTTTGATTAGCTGTAACTTCACGCCATTTTATCCGAATGAGATATGGTTTATGCCAAAAAACACAACATTATGTACAGAAAACTAATATGCACTTTTTAATGTTGCCTCCGTGAATTTCCTTTTTGATGCCAAATTTGGGCATGCTTTATGACGTCACAATAGCGGTCACATGGGCTGAAATAGATACTTATGAATAGGTAATTTCCAAAACTACCTCTCTGCCAAGTTTCTTCACATTTGACATATTTTACTTCTGTCTATGGCCTAAAACACTCATCGTTTTAACCTTCCGGGAGGAAAAGCCCTAGCAACCGACCATCGTGTTTCCTAAATATCTCCTTCCCAAGTAGCGGTAGTCAACCTGCAAAGTCTATTTCATATAGCTATCCTAACCCTCTCATAAATAATATATATTTCACTTAGCTATTTTAATGCTAAGTACTCCCCATTTTCGAAAATTCATTTTAGCTGCCTTAAGGTCACGTGACCCTTGGAACGAAATTTTATACCCATCAAAATGTCACAGGTCTTAATATGTACTTCCCATAAACAGATGAACATGATATGTCAAATAGCAAAAGTGCTATTGCAAAATATAATTTTATGCTATTTTATTCGAAAGCCAAGCCTTAATTCACCTGAGCAGTTAGACAACTCTTTGTCTGGCCCCTTCGCGGCTGTCTGAGGCGGTACCTCGTGTGACGGGTCCTCACTTTCTTCGTTCACCGAGACAACTGTTCTTCTCGCGTTGGATAGTTCCGTTCACCATACCAAGACAAGCTTGTCCGGAAATCGTCCATCCCAGAGTTTTCTTCTGCTCCCACGGAGCGCCTTTAGGGCCATTCTTAAAGGCTCGTACCTTTAACAGTTCAGGCGCGTCTCTTCCAATTAGGAGTCCTATATCCGCGTCTTTGTCTAGAGGCGGGATCTCGTCTGCTATGCTTTGCAGGTGGGAGTGCTGTTTGACGATGTCCGGTATCGGGATTTCTTCCTTGTTTCTGGGGACTCCGTCACATTCTATCAGGGTGGGTAGCTTCGCAGTACTTCCTTGAACTGACCTGGCTACCAGACCTGTAGCTCTACGGCCGTAGCGTTCCTCCTCGCCGCTGCAGGTAGATAAATAGTACTTCCATCGAGTGCCGTTTAACCCAAGTTTATCCGCGAGCTCCGGTGTTATAATAGAAGCATTACTGTGATCGTCTAGAATGGCATACGTACGGTGAGATTCGCTTGGATTCTCGGCCTTGTAGACTTCCAGGAGGACGACTTGCACTTGCTTACCACGTGACTCTCGGACGACCCGCTGTCGCCCACTCGAATGTCACCGACTTTTTTCTTCTCTGTGGGATCTTTGTGAAGGAGGTCCGGGTGACGTTCACTTCCACACAGGGAGCACTTCGTGTCGGTCTTACAGGCTGCGGCCTTGTGGGATGGCGCAAAGCAACGGTAGCAGAGACCCGTTTGTAAAACCCACTCTTTTCTCTCGTCTGGGGACATCTCCTTGAAGGCTCTACAGTCGGCTAGATCGTGACTCTTTCTGTCGTGATAGGGACAAAACTTTGTAGGCTGGTCCTCGCAAGGCTTGTCGTCTTTGACGCGTGTCGATGAAGTTTGTATGGATACTTCTTTAGCATCGCAAGTTGCACTCGTCTTCAAGGTGCGTCTCTCTTCCGGTTCTCGTGGCGTACTGCCACGCCCTTTTCCTTTGTTATGATCGGGGCGGCGTTCCTGGGTGCCGCTCTAAGGGGAACGAGGACGGTTGGGTGGTTCTTGATCCGTGACTGCTTCTGTACCATCCGCGTAAATTCATGGAACGTAGGGTACGCGTCTTGGTGTTTGTCCGCATAGTCCACGATCGTCTTTTCCCATTTGTTTCTAAGATAAGCCGGGAGCTTTTCTACCACGGGGCGTATCGCGATAGAATAGTTGAGACAAGCCAACCCTGGTAGCTGCGCGCAACCTGACAGTCTATGTCCGCGCAAAGATCTGCAAACTTTCGTAGCTTCGTGTTATTCTTATCGCCAAACTTAAAGGCCTCGCATAAGCGTGTGATCAATGTTTGCGTTAGCGCCGCCGAGTTGCCAAAACGTTTCTCCAGTTCGACCCATAATTCCTTAAACGTTTTAGCGGGATCACGTTGTTTTCTCTTACGAAAATTGTCCACTAATTCTTGGGCTTCGCCGCTTGTGTAAGTCCTGAGATAATGTAATTCTTGTTCCGCTGTAATGTCTGCGTCATTAATCATTGCCTCGACTTCTAATGTTATATACATGATTAACTGCAAGCGATGCAACCTTCAATACATAGGTGAAACCAAAAGACAATTACGGGAACGTTTCAACGAACACAGATGCACACTCGACTCTGACAGCCAATCCACACACACTACCGCCGCTCTCCATCTCCATAACATCCCTAACCATACATCCGAAGACATGCTACTTATCCCTTTAGAACAACTAAGTAACAAAAGAGATTCTGTAAGGAAAGCAAGGGAGGCATTTTATATAAACAGAGGTCAAACTTTATCACCTAAAGGTCTCAATACAAGAGACGAAAATGTCAACAATTTCAGCTGCTAGATCTTTATATATATATATGTATCTCAATGTTTTCTCTTTCTGTAACGCGTTATCACGTGACACTCTACTTGTATGTATCCATTTCACATTTGAATTTTGACGGTTATTTTATTTATAGTAGTTAACCAATGTAAATATTCTCCATTACCAGAAGAAGGTCGGTACTGGCTGACCGAAATATCGTAAAATGAAAATTATAATAAGCTGTTAATCAACCATTCAAGTTTTTATTCTTTCTTAAATATCCACTGGTTGATAGGTCCTTTATTGGATCCAGCTTCAGTTTTACTTGTACGCGGTTCTGCAAATAATTCACTGGTATTCCCTGGAGGGGAATGGTATCTAGGAACGTAAATTTCGTGCTGGGCGTGATTGCAAAAGGGCGTTTGCGCGCTCCAGGGCGCTATTTATCGCCTGGGGGGGGAAGGGGGGGGGGACAACTCTATCTTGGCGAGGAAAAACAAACTCTACCAAAAATGCCCTGCAGTGATAGGCCTGGCGGGCAGTCACTTTGTTCGAAAGAAGAGTAAGCGTGTGTTCGACGTTACAGGCATAGAAATTCGTCGTTTGGGCCGCGCAAATGAATAAATTTCGGCGCGCAATTGCGCGATGAACAATAAAACCTACCGGATTTGTTTACTATACATAAAAAATAACGGAATGTTCATCTACACTTTCTTGGTGAAAATGCTTTTATCAATGAAATGGCTTCATGAAATGCGTTTATGAAAATTCGGGCGCGCTTCGCACGCAACGAAAGAAAACCGCGCTCCCCTCTATTTGTAAATTGCCTTGTACTAGGTCAAATAGGGGGCGGGGGGGGGGGGGGGGGATCACGAAAACGTTTAACTGCTCTGAGGGGGGATCACGTTAATCATTTACTTATAGAGGGAGGATCACTGCATTTTGACTGCATTCCTCTGACTCCCCCCCCCCCCCCCCGGCGATAAATAATGATGTTGGAGCAGCTCTGGGGCTCAGTCCCTTTCTCCCATGTAGGGGCGTGGTTCCCAACCGTTTCAGTTTGGGTCCAGCCACCGGGAGCTCACCCAGGAATGCATTGACCTTCACAACCTAGTGAATACTAGCAAGGGAGGAAACTCACATCGGGCAGCTATTATATAGCTATTATATTGCAAGTGTTTACAAATAGGCAAAGCGATAATTCAAGTAGTATTTTCTAAAACCCAATTTGGAAACGAAAATTACCTAGATTTATATAAAATCTGGCTGGTAAATGCGGTCAGATGAATGTATTTTTTATTTCAAAACCAAGATTCTAATACAAAATATGAACTCAGACTCATTCGTTACGTAATTTTCGAGTAGTATTCTGCGAAACTTTGCACATTACAATACATGTCTATTTATATGCGTAAATATTCAATGCTAAAAAATGTTACCAAAATTAAGTCTCGTATAGAAACAAGATTTATTGCGTTGTCAGCAAAGCAAGGAAATAAAGTTAATGTAGAGAACATCTTCTATGTCTACGATTTCTTATAGGACGCTTAGGTGTTTTTTTTTTCACTCAGAAGTTTGCTACATTACACTCGTTTTCAGTCACACGTGCACCCTGCGCTTTTCGTTTCCGAGTCGCGACTTGTGTTTGGTGGACGTCAATCAAGACTTTCGACCTATTGTAGCCACGGGCCTACGGCTAGCAAAATGTGGCCGACGAGCATTACAGCCGATTGCGTTTGAGCGTTTTACCCTAACAGTTCGCACGTTACGTTTGAACGTTTGAAAGTTGCGTTGTGAGACAAAAAGTCGGACGTTTCCAATGGCAACCGCCATGTGTATTTTTCACTGACCAATCAGAGAGAACAGAACTCTTTGGTTCGCCATAGAAACGTGTCGTTTCATCCTAGAAACGCAACTTTCAAACGTTCAAACATAACGTGCGAACTGTTAGGGTAAAACGCTCAAACGCAATCGGCTGTATTAAACCTAAAATGCGCGGTCGGCCATATTTTGCTAGCTTGTGGGCCTGTGGCTAGGTCGAAAGTCTTGATTGACGTCCACGAAACACCAGTCGCGACTCGGAATCGAAAAGCGCAGGGTGCACGTGTGACTGAAAACGAGTGTAAATGCTGCAACGCTACTCATTTTGTATCAAATACGTTTCGTTTGAGCTTAGCTATTTAAGCAGTTAGGATCGCAGTTAGGATCGCAGTTAGGATCGTAGTTAGGATCGCAGTTAGGATCGCAATCAGGGTCGTACTAATAGAACACCAATAAATATATTCCCGAGAATATATACATTTGATTCTATGTTTTTTAGCAAAGAAAATTTCATGCCATGTTGTTTAGAAACAAACATTTGGTGCCATGTTAGTTAGAAATGAACTTATTTAATGCAATCATATTTAGAAATGGACATTTCATGCCACGTTGTTTAGAAATGGATATTTCATGCCATGTTTTTCAAGTACGACTAACCATCAAACTGCGTCATGGCTTAGGTAGTCAATCAAACACCGCAACTGTGGAAGTGCAAATGTTGGGCCACTGTGTACTAGTGCCCATGCGGGACTGAGGGCAAGATGTAGCCCGTGTGCAATTGTGCATCAGCTCCTTCCCGACTGGTTTTTGGAAGTTTTGTATTAACGTTGATAGAGTACACGCCATTTAAATATATTTACCGTTTAGTTGAATTTGTCACTGAACCCCCTATTACACATCAAAGAACACCGAAGCGCTTTTGAGGGACTCGATCAGTTTCCGAAGTCGATGAAAACAATTTACGGAACCTGAGCGAGTCGTCACGAGCGCTGCGAGGCTGCGAGCCAGATGAAATAGAAGGTCCAACTTAAGATAATAGTGTGGACACAAAACTAGCTAAACGAGACTAGCCAATCACATTTCTTTGTGAAAACAGTCACTTCACTGCAAAATCAGCTTCAGACCAATAGTAATCGAGAAATTTATTGCGTTTCGTTTTGTTTTCCGAATGATTATGCAGTAACGCATTCAACGGAAGTTCGTTTATCATGTAAATGTATTTGAATACCTAATTACTTCCGTCGCCCCGAATTAACTAGAGGCATAACCTGTACGAAAAATCGCGTCGAGTTTCCTCCCTTGGTTGTGAAGGTCAATGAATTCCTTTGTTATTAAAATTACTGATAGTGGCCAATCAGAAACTAGCATGACGTAACCTCGTTCCCTAGGGTCCAAGTGGTAACAATACACAGGATTCCCATTGACAGATAAAAGAACGGAGGAACAAAATAACACATTTACTTTTATTTTACCGGAAGAGTGAGCTCCCTGTGGTCCAGCCATGCATTTGTTTTGACCTGCTCCCTTAACTGGGTTGCCTGTGTGTTGTTTTACGTAACTCCGCTGGACGCTTACTGCAGGCTTGAAAACCCAACAGAGAGTAAAATCCCACTTGCAAAAAATATGGATCAGGAAACAAAACATTACATTACTCATTTTCCAGTTTAATGTTTTGTGCGATTGCCGTATTTATCGACTTAGCCTGACCAAGATGGGTCAGCAGTACAGTGCTGCTTCGAAAGTTTTGCAAGATCACGCGTTGGTACTCAGGGATTTGGCAATTCTCTCGCATGCCGGACTACTTGGTTCGTATCTAAATTTTCTGTATAAATTATTGCCTATTTTAAAGTTTCTCTTTATCACTGAAGATTGAAGGTGGTTTATTGGTCAACTACTATTAGTCAACCACTTGATTTCAGGTTTCATATTTTTTAGCAGTTTGGAACTGGGAGGGGAGGTTTAAAAATTCAAGTTTTACCGCTTATACCGACTTGATTGAGAAAAAAGGTCTAGAATATTTTTAGCGACAGTTACATGTATGTTTGTATCCCTTACAGTCACAGCCATTCACATACTTATAGAATCAATTTTACCACCCTCTTGAATCTTGTTGTAATAAAGCTAGTCTCCTTTTGTTGCACTGAGGTTTTGGTGCTCAACTTCACATTTTCAACATTTTCTACTTTGGGCACCCTGTGCAACTTTCCTGAACCCTTGACCATTCCACTTCATCATAAATATTGTTGCTTTGAAGTTACATTATATATTTTCTACTAATTTTCATGCTGGCTAAAGCCCTGTCATGTGATGGATTTGTAAGATTTTAGATAAGACCCTAAGACATGCATGCATGTTTTTAGGGCGCGCAAAGACTTGTGGGATAGTTTTAGCAGGGCACGCAGGAGTTGTGGGATAGTTTTAACAGGACGCGCAGAGAGTTATGGGATATGCGGAGAAACCCACAGCTCATTGCGTGCTGTGTGATACTCATTCCCAGTCCCTACGCCTCAAAAACAATTTTCACAGAGAAAATCACAGCAAGAGACGCAAAAAAATAACGTCTGGGTATGAGACTGGGATTTTTCAAACCTAAAGGCCTCCCATGAAAAATTTGCAGGCCCATGCCTACAGGCCTTTAGGCTGCGCATGCCACTGGTAATATTCAGAGCAGATTTCAGATGATTGTTGAAAGTAAATCAGACTTGCATTTTCTACATGTTCCTATTGGTTGAGGACTTTGATTAATCAGCAAATGAGCTAAATCAGAACATAACTAGGGGTTCACGGGCCCATACATTTACTGTATTTCTACTGTGAGAATTGCACAAAATTTTGCCATTCCAAGGCAGTCTCCAAATTTGTTGAGCAGACCTGGTGTCGACATCCCTGCATCTGATGGTATCATGCTTTGCTTGATAAAAATTCAAGACTCTGAGACCACGGTAGAAAAAATCTGAGACTCCAAGATGGTCAAAATTGTGAGAAAAACGAGACTCTGAGACGTGCAAAAAAAAAAAAAGGCAGAGATTCCAAGATTTGGCAATATTATTTTACAAAGACTTTCAAAATTTTAAGGTACCCGTTGCTATCCCAACAACTGACTTGGTATACCAAGTCAGTTGTTGGGATAGCAACGATGGGATGATGGGTGACCTTGAAATGTGTAATTCCAGAACAATTATTATATAATTGTAACAGTTCACCCTCTTAAGCATTTCCTCCTTCTTTTCAGATACAGTAAAGCACATCAACAGTATGTAAGTTATGTTTTCCCAAGATCTTGTTATATACCCACAGACGTTTCTGCAACAGTGAAATGCAAGGAAAAACAAAACAAAACAAAGCTTCTCAGAATTCATGTGGTGAATGGCTGATTCATGGAGCCAACATTCGTCTGCAGTTTTACTATGTCAGATAATGAGATAAACTAGTCGACTTAATTTCACATAAAAATGGATGGATGGTTTCATTGGTAGCTAGCCTTTAGCTTGAATTTGAAACTCTCTGTTGCATGGTTTTGATACTTCTCTTCTCTTTGCATAGACCCAGCTCTCCAGTGTTTTTTTTTTAGATATTTTTTTGTGTGTGGGGGATTCCTGGTTGGCCCACGCTCCAAAAAATCAAATACAAATGGAAAATAGCATCTTATAACCCCCTGGAAAATCAGGCAGATTGACCTCCCTCCCACCCCTACAATAGAATTTCCAATTCCCTCTGTGGTGGCCGGGTATTAAATTTTTTTTTTTGGAATTACACATTCCACTGTTGCTGTTAACATTATCCAGGTGCAATAAAACCAGTCAACCAGTCAACAGGGATCACTACTAATGAGCATATAATTATTTTGCAGACTTCAGCGTTTTGCCGAAGACAGTAATACACAGATCTTATTTACTGTCAAAGAAACATCTGATGATACTTATTTATGGAAAGCAACTGTCAGAATTTTATGCTTCAAGGTCAGCATTAATTTTACTATTATGCTATCACACACTATCACATGATATTTCTGCAGAAATCCACTGGTGGGAATTTAAAAGTGGGAAAGCTGACTTTCCAATGCATGAAATAGGAATTATGGTAGTTTTAAAGATGATGAGCATCCAACATAAATATGTGATGAGAATATTGCTTGTCTGTTTTGAATAACAAAAGCTGTCTTCGCCAGAATGAGTCGGAACAGCTCAAGGGTGTTCTCACAACATCTTAAACCACTTAGCCAACCTGTTAGCACAGTGGTAGAGTGCCAGACTTATGTGTGGGAAGTTGGGAGTTCAAACCCTAGCCGAACCAACACTCAGGGTCTTTTCTAAATAAGAGAAGGCAACACTCAGGGTCTTTTCTAAATAATTGAGGAGAAGGTGCTGCCTTTGCTCTAACATCTGCAAATGGTAAGACCTTCATGTCTTCTCTGATAAGGACGTAAACCGTAGGTCCCGCGGCAGAAGAAGAGAATGGTATTAAAAATGGTCAATTGCTGGAATTCAGATTGGCAAAGACTGGGAAAAGACTCACAAAAACAATATTTATTTGGGAAGTGTTTGTGGGTTCTTCATGATTGGGAATCAAGTAGTATGAGAAAATCACTCGGTATTTCCCAACAAATCCTGTCCATGGAAAGTTCTTTTTCCATTTCATTTGAATTTAATATTTTCTTTTTGTTTTAGATTAACAAATTGTCTGGGAGTATAGAGACAAGAAAAATATTAGATCTCCGGCAGTTCTGTAAAGTTTACCGAGACATAACAAGACAAGTAAGGTGTACCAGAACACTGGATGACAAGGATCAGTGGGAGGAAGTAGATGAAAGTGGAGAGGTACAGTGTGGTACTGAGGGGCTAGTATCCATAGGACTCTTGTAGCATACAATAGATTTGAGCAGCCACCCCACCTCAATTGTGCCTTACATTTGGCAGATCCATGATTTTACTATGCAGGATTTTGTTTCTTAATAATAATAATAATAATAATAATAAATTTATATAGCGCCATATACATTAACTGCTCTATGGCGCTTTACAATGCTACAATTAAAAAATAAGAATCTATAATAATAATAATAATCTCTAAAAATGCTTGTTTAAAAAGATGAGTTTTTAGGTGCGTTTTAAAAATTAAAAGAGAACTGCTTCTCCTTATGTCAATGGGCAGGGCATTATCACTGAGAATGCCCTGTCACCATAAGTCTTTTGATTAGACCCAGGGACGACAAGGAGACATTGGTTTGCTGAGCGAAGACTACGACCTGGACTATACTGATACAGGCTTATATTATTATGGAGAGCTTGTCTGCAAGCAGCCTGGGTAACACAGGAAATCCTTATTGTTCTGATGCTCAAGGGAGGTTCTGAGGAAAACTTTGAATCCCCTCTGGATCTGCCACTGATTTATTCTCACTTTGAGTGTTATTACTACCCAAGGTCTTTGTGACCAAAGGTAGCTTGTGAAATATGTGAACTGGGATAACTCCATTCAAGGGCTATGATTGTTTATAATTTTCACTTTCATTGCTCATTCTTAGGAAACAGTTTACAGTAGTCATACATAACTTTACCCTTCACAGACCAATGTTTGTACATGAATTGATTGTAATGCAATTGTAAACAGTCTTCTATTTCTATGTAAAGCGCTATGAGCAAATAGTGCTATATAAACCCTGAAATTATTATTGTTTATTATTTTCAGACCTATCACTCAATAACACTCGAGCAAGCTAGAGAAACTCTCACTGCTTCAATGATTATTACAAGGTACAGTTGGAGTGCTCTATTTTACATGTTCCCACTGACTACTGTAAAATGAATCCAAACTGTTATGGGATGTCAGTCACCAGGCAAAAACCCAAGGTCATGTCCCATATAATAGAGAGAAAAAACCTGTATCTCTCATGGCAGGAGGGTTTGGCAAAAATACTAATACTAATAATATGTTGAATTATAGCTCGCATTTATAGACGCATTTGATCATATACATATGCTAATTTGCGCCTTATTATTATTAAACTATTATTATTATAGCTCCAGAATAACTTTTCAAATCATTGGTTTGCCATTGGGACTTGGGAAGCAACCTCTAAACGTTTTTTAAATTGTAGAGTTGATGAGGCTACTGCTGATGTATCAGAGATGGAGGAATGTTGCATATGCATGGAACAGCAATCAGAAATCATCTTAGCCTGTGTTCATTCATTCTGTAGAGCCTGCATTGACAGATGGTAAGAGCTGGACGTGTAAAGTGTGTGTGTAAAGTTTGTCCTGAAAAATAACATTAATAGAGATTGAAGATTGATTGATTGATTGATTTTACAATCAACAAAAATATTCATATTTAGTGGCCAATACAAAAGAAAACAATGTTTGCACGTACAAGCATTCTGATGCTAACATCTTGGGGTGCACGTTGAAAACAAGGATTTAACCTTTAAAAGATACCAAACTGGGTGTGGCTGAACCCTAAAAGCGGAACTCATCCCCGGGGGGGGGGGGGGGGGGGGGGGGGGGGGGGGGGTCACAGGCAAAGTTTTCAATCTCGGGCTGCACGTTTTATCACTGGGGCTAATTATACGATTCGCTCGAAAGACATACTTGAGGGGTTGGGTTGGCAATCCTTAGAATCAAGACGAAAAAAAGCAAAATTGGTCATAATATATAAAGCATTGCAGGGTCATGCACCAACTCACCTGAATCAAGACTCGTAAGAGTAAGTGATTGTGATAAAAAATATTCATTGCGAAATATTGATACAGACCTAGCACTTCCAAAGCCAAGCACAAATTTTCTGAAATCCAGCTTCTCCTATAATGGCGCCATGTTATGGAATTCCCTTTCAAAAGAGGCCAAAATGGCTAAATCGCTATCTGCTTTTAAACGTCTGATAAATAGGGATGTCGCTGCTGGGCTATGTTTGGTTAAAATTTGCAAACCATATATCCATATTTAATCACACGCCCCACATGGAAATCAGCGTCTGTTTTGTTTTTAACCTTTGTAAATAGACAGTTGTTGTGGCCAGCGTGCCTAAATAAAGATGTATGTATGTATGTAGGTAAAAGATACCCATCATGAAATTTCCGTGTTTGTTTCTAATTTATCGTCTTCTCATCGAGTAATCTCTCTTTCTTACACGGTTTTTAGAAGCACCATCATGAGAGAAAACAATTTGGACACATATTTCGGCCCTAAAAGATACCAATCTCCCTAATGTTATTGAATATTAAGATCACCCCTAAAAGAGACCAAGGCCCCGTGATTTTAACCCCTAAAAGATACGACCCCCCCCCCCCCCCCCCCCCGAGCAAGCCATTCCCGTCCAGTCGAAATGTGCAGTACCCCCTAGGGCTAACATTCAAACTGGGTTTAGAACTCTAAGGCCCTGTCCACACTAACGCGTTTTCAAAAGTATTCGTTTTCAAACTTATACGGATTCGCAGCGTGTTAGTGTGGACGGGAGATTTAGCTCCAAACAAGCGATCAGTTTTTATTTGATGTTGGCGTGCGTGTGCAAGGACAGCCTCAAATTAATGGTACAGTTGGCGTTATCGTTTTCATTTTTATCCGGATTTGACCGTCCACACTAAAACGATATGTTTTTATTCACTTTCGAGAGCGTTTTCAAACTTACACGGATTCGATGAAAACGATCAGCGTGTTAGTGTGGACGGAAGGCCTAAACGTATCAAAAAGTATACGGATTCAAACGAAAACGCGTTAGTGTGGACGGGGTCTAATGCTCTACAATCATAAAGGCTAACGCTAATCATAAATTCTATACGACAATTCTTTTTTATTTTTATTTTAGGAGTGATGCGCACAATACATGCCCCATTTGCCGTGATCTTCTAGAGAAAAAAGATACTTGGGAAATGCCAGACGCGCCAAGCAAGACAGAGATAGCTCAGTATGTCATGGGACTTGCCGAGGGCGCAGGGGACCCCACGTGACCCGACCAGAGGGAATGCTAGCTAGGATGGATATTATAATGCGGTTGTAAAAAATATTGTATTTTAAATAATGGCGTAAGAAGTTGGCTGCATCTTGCGAAATTTTAGTCACAAAATGAAGAAGAAAAAAGCTGGATGATACTTTTCCGACTCAGTGTCGCAAAGTCTAAACGCATGTAAACGGTACCACCGTTCGGTGGATTGGAAATTTCTTCTAGTCTATTAGAAGTGTTCTCTGGTTTCCTGCAGATCAGTCTTGGGACCAACATTTTACATTAACGATCTACCTGCCCGCCTACAATAATCTAAAGTTTTTTTTTTGCGGACGACACTGTTATATGTTACAGCTTGTTCCGAGGACGATGCACTTGGATGCACGATGGACTTCTCCGGGACGATCTGCGTGAGTTTGAGGCCGGGGCCACGAAATGGCAAATGGCTTTCCATCCGGACAAGTGCAAAGTTATGTCAATCTCCCCAGTTAAGAATGTGGCCATTCTGTAGCCATCAGCTAGAGAGTGTCGTCAGCAAAGTATTTCGGTATTACCCTGTCGGAAGAACTGCAAGGAATGAGCACGTATATCCTATATCACAAGCAAGGCTTCAGGATCATTTCAACATCATGTCATGATCTAGTCGTTTCTTTGGGGAAAATCCGAAAGCGATACGCTTTGCCAGTGGCCCTTCTTTACAGGCGCACTGCTATTGGCCGATTGTCAGACAGAGGGCACCCAAAAAATCCCGTTTTAGATTTTACGTTTCTTTTATCCAAAATCTGTATGATCCAAAAGAAAATCTAAATCCAGATTTTCCCAAAGAAACATACTCTTAGTAACTACATTGTTCCAATAGATAGGAAGTCTAGGCACCGGAACACTAGGGCGTACAGGGTTCCAATGTCAAGAACCCTGTACCACCAAAACGTCTTATACCCACAATATAAGAAAACAGATTGCTCTCCCAGATGAGGTGGTTTGTCTCCCCACCCTACGTAAATTTAAAGCGGAGCTGTTTAACCAACAACGCTCCCATTAAAGACCATGCCTTGACTTTTAGTCCTGTTCTTTTGTTTGTTTATGATTTTAGTTCTATAGCCTGCTTACTTATTCATTTTGCTATTCACATGCATATATATTTTTCCGGCTCATATTTCACTAACTCGATGAAGACGTCAATGGTGACGTTGTTGGTTAATCGGTAGATGTGGTAAATTTGCGGTTGCACTTGCAACTGATAAAGTCGCAATTCCCAGCAACACTGCTAATTGTAACTAAATGTTAGTTACATTGGCATTGTTCTGTAAGGTGACTGTTTACTGTAGCAAGCATATTTTATTCTATTTTATTTTTTAAAATAAAGATTGATCATTTTTTTCACCAGTTATATCAATATTTATTTTCTTTCCAGGGAGGGCACGATAACGAATTCTGCATTCTAGAGCGCGCGCGCGGGGGCAATATTTTCCTTTAGTATAATTAAGAGGAGGTCTGTCAGTCTTCCCATGAGCACCTGCGCGAGATTTTTTGAAACTACCCGCCAAAACGGACAATGTTCCCGGGAAAAAAGCGATAAAAACAGATGTGGAATCCCTCAATAAAATCTCTAAAGAGCACCATTATATATGCAATCTGATAAATATACATAAAAGTTTATGAAATGAACTCGAGGTTTAGCTAAATGTTCACTTCATAATGTCAAGCAGGCGGAAAATAACAAGGGCGCAACTTTGCCGTCAAATCTCTACACGGACATTTTGTCCATGCGATGGCTTTCTTTCCCGGGGGGGGGGGGGGGGGGACTCCCATTGACCGGGGATGATCGTCGTATCTTTTAGGGGTTAAAATCACGTTGGTTTGGTCTCTTTTAGGGGTGATCTTGATCTTCAATAAATTTTAGGCAGATTGGTATCTTTTAGGGCCGAAACTGTGTCCAAATTGCTTTTTCTCATGATGGTGCTTCTTAAAACCGTGTAAGAAAGAGAGATTATTCGATGAGAAGACGATGAATTAGAAACAAACACGGAAATGTCTTCATGGGTATTTTTCCCCTGTTACCTGTGTCCTTCGCGCCTACTTGGCACATAAGACCTCATCTTTTAGGGTATCTTTTAGGGTAATAATTTTTTTGAGCCCCCCCCCCCCCCCCCGGGCTTTGTTTACACTTTTCATTAACCAAAATCTACTATTTCTAACCAATTGCCCTCTGTTTTTATTGAGTTATACTTGAGCAAATCTCTTTGATTTTAAATCTATTTCATTATCAGATTGCCCTCTCGATTTCTTGTTGAATTTGGGACTGGAAAGTAGACAACCGAAACAACGGTCTAACGGTCGGCCTTCGTGAGCACTGCAAAACACGTTGAAAACCTAAGTCTCGCTCGCCGTCGCCACTCGCGAACGGAGTCGATCCTGAACCAACATCTAAAAATTGATTCAAACGCGATACATTTCTGCAATACAAAGTCCGGAATGGTATCTTGGTATGCTATCGCCGAAAATATGGAAAAATGCGAATAGAAAAGTGCTAGAGCTCGTGCGAAAAGCCGTTATGATTGCGCGAGAGCGCGCGCTAATCTAAGGAGAATTGAGATTAGTTTTGTCTATTTGGAAGTACCGGACCTTGGCTGTGTATGGTAGAATTCAAGTCTTAAAATGTTTGGCTTTATCCAAACTAAATTATATTTGCTCAAAGTTAGTAGTTTCTAAGGAGTTCATTAAGGAAGTGGAGGTAGCTATCAAGGATTTTGTGTGGAGAGGGAAGAAACCCAAAGTAAAATATTCCACTATTATAGGTGATTGCGAGGATGGCGGGTTGAGATGTCCTGATTTTTCGTTTTCTGTAAAAGCGAGTCGAATAAGATTTGCTTTCCAACTTTCGTTGGTTGAGGACCGGACATTCACGATTTAGCCTCATTTTTTACTAGTGAAATCTATAGGTGGTATGAAGCCCGGGGGGGGGGGGGGGGGGACTCCCATATTTTTTGGTCGGGGATGATCGTCGTATCTTTTAGGGGTTAAAATCACGGTGGTTTGGTCTCTTTTAGGGGTGATCGTGATCTTCAATAAATTTTAGGGAGATTGGTATCTTTTAGGGCCGAAACTGTGTCCAAATTGTTTTTTCTCATGTAAGATGTTTCTCATCTCTCGTGTAAGAAAGAGAGATTATTCGATGAGAAGACGATAAATTAGAAACAAACACGGAAATTTCTTAATGGGTATCTTTCACCTGTTGCCTGTGTTCTTCGCGCCTATGGCACATAAGACCTCATGTTTTAGGGGTATCTTTTAGGGTAATAAATTTTTTGAGCCACGCCATGGCCCGCCATGTTTGGTATCTTTTTTAAAGGGTAAAACTGAACATTTCCGACGATCATCCCCGACTAAAAAATATGGGATTCCAATATTTTTTTCACAATTTCCACAATTTTCACTTGTTTGCTTGACCAACTGGAAACCCGCGAGCCTAATGAACACCCTAGCTGAATTCTGATAAACATTGCTCGACCGTAATTAAAAAACTACGTGTCAGTTATCGAAAACGCGAACTCCTAGGTCAAATGTCATTTGAACAACGTCAAGAATGCATATGGACATGAACATTGCTACCGGGACCATTCTCGTACCCAGAGCTCCCCAGCTCGTCTGCCCGCAGGGGTGGCTCTGGGGCCATCCATTTGAGGGCCGTCGCTGATTGGTTGATTTTGAGCCTTGGAGCATGCGCTGAAAGGTCTTTCTCTCAGCGGCTCTGTATTAAATCTCACGCATGCGTCAGTGGCTGTCACCAGAGCCTCCCCCGCGAGGTTACGAGTCGGGGAGCTCTGGGTAAGAGAATGTACCGGGACATGAAAATTGTCTATACTAACATCTCGCGCATGTACGGCGCATATATTGACCGCTGACCTCACTTTTGAGATGGGGTAGATGATTTTGTGGACATGAAAAAGACATGAAAAATCACCTCTCACGCATGTAACGGCAAGAATAGACTTGCTCTCCGCTCGCTACGCTCGCTCCGAGCAATTAGGAGCACCCCAGCACAAAAAATAGGGGAGTCTCCCCCCTAGGAGAATACTGGGTACAGGCATGTGGTCTGTTCTCATCAGTAGCCACATGGAAGATATTGGCAATTCAAGAAAACGTCTCTGATTTTTTCCAAATGTTGTTGTATCCTGCCTTTGAAGAGACCTCCAGTTGGTTTACCCCTAGCATGGGCATGACAAGCATACACATGACCTCTCAATCCAATAGTGCTTGCAGATTGATTTTTCTTGAATTTTGCTGAAGCATCCAATTATCTTTAAATTGGATAGTGCCCCGAATATTTTGAAATTGGATAGTTTAAGTTTATGTATGAATGCTATATCATTGATAAATAAAAGGACTCCATGCTTGTTCAATTAAGAAAAAATGAATGCAAAAATTCCTAGAAACACCAATGAAATTGGATTCGGTCTACAGCCTCGTCCAATTTTGGTGTTCCCGATCCTCTTAATTTGTCACTCAATGTTTTTCTTAATTGTTCAGCATGGAGTCCTTATCTTATATAATACTCGAAAATGACGAAATCTGAAATGTTACAAGTAAATATTACGTGAAAACCATGATCCACATTCTCAGCCCGGCTCAGGCGCCTCGGACGATTTTTCAGTATTAAGTGCCAAATTGTCTTTTTTTCTTTATACAAGCATCCCTCGCTTTTTCGGCCCGCCGGCGCCTGCTTCAAATTGATCACCTGAACGCTTTTTATGTAGCATGTTTTGCGTTGTTTATGTACCACGTGAACAATTCTTTTGGGTGGAAAGTTTTGGGGCATCCTTTGTTTTGTTGCTCTCAAACGAAGTAAACGCCCCCCGTGGCATGGTAGGGGTTGTTAATTCAACATACCAGCAGATTCGCAGCGCCCAAACTTCACGTCACGGGGAATAGCTTTTACCAACATTTCCTAGAGGGGCTCTATGTCACTCAGTAATGCGTTAGGAGCCGCGACAGGATCCGCGACAGGAGAGTTCAGGGACTGGACTAGATCCCTCGGGACGCCCGCTAGCCGAGCTATCGCACCCTCGACCTGTGGGATCAATGCGAGTCATCTGCGTGACTAAAATTCAAGGTCATTTCTCTGTTACCCTTACACCTGCGCTAAAGTATTTATAGGTCAGGTTGCCCAGACAACAGGCCTAGGCAACATTGGGCAAATAAGAGGTGCGATGCACAAGACTTTTGAGTTTATATTTTACACCCATACTGTAAAAAGGACCTTTAATACTTATGCACCAGTCAATTGACAGCCCCGCACCCCCCCATTCGCGCATTAGCGGGGCATTCACTTTTCGGCAAACGAAAGGCAGTGAGCGCCTCGGTTTGCGGGAACAATCTGAGAGGTGAATGCACCGTCCCCAGGGTAATAATTAAGAGTGAATGCACTCCTTGCCCAATGAATTTAGAAGATAACACAAAAGGATTTTTACTCACTGAAAAGAGTCTTGTCAATGGTGCCCAGTTTTCAATGCAGCCGCAGCCGATCGCAAAGCGTAATAAAACCATATTTTTCTACTTGCATGTACTTTCGCTAGTGTAGATTAAAATGTAATACGTTTAATTCAAGTAACAAAAATCTGTATTTGTCGTGTCTTTTGTGAAGTAAAGGGGTGTTCATATGGAGGTGAAGCAGCCCGGAAAGCGGGCTGGTTTCTGTTGTGTTGTGTCCCGGGCAAGAGAGTGACTCCCCGCTCGATGTACTGTGTGGAAGCCGTGAAAGAAAGTGCATCTCCCGACCAACGGGGCAGTAATGTAGTGTGAATTCTGTACGAAAGCCCCGCTAGTACCCCGCTAATGCGCGAATGGGGGGGTGCGGGGCTGTCAATTGTATACTAAAATATGAAAATCCGCGAACGAGGTATTTTGCCAAGCTGGATCCTGATAAACGGACCTGTCAACCAGTTGAACTGAGAAAAATATATATAATGAAAGGTCGACGAACAGCTTAAACGATGATTATTTAATACGATATTTCAATCGGCCATTACCGATCTTCTTCAGGTTTTGAATGGAGATATTTACATTGCATGCTGGATATAAATAAAATAACGGTCACATTTAAAAAAAAAAAGAAAATACATATGATACGGTGCTTGAGAAGTGACAGATAAAAGATAAAATAATATCAAACAAAACTAAGGATTAATTACAGCTAAAATTAACAAAACTTTCATCTCTTATGTTAAGACCATTAGGAGTTAGAGTTCGAGCTCTGTTGATGAGAAAAGCTTCTCTGGCTTTGCGTATAGAGTCGCGGTTAGATTTAAGTTTTTCTAAAGGGATTAAAAGCATGTCAGAGGCAATGTGGTTAGCTGTATTATGGAAGTGGAGGGCAGCGGTAGTAGGAGTAGATTGACTGTCAGAATCTAAAGTGCGTCGGTGTTCATTAAACCGTTCACGAAGTTGACGTTTTGTTTCGCCTATATATTGCAGGTGGCAGCGTTTACACTCAATCATGTATATTACATTATTAGTTTTGCAGGTTATTCTAGAAGTTATGTTTCGGGTTTCGTTAGTGGCGTTAAAAGAATAGGACGTTATGCCATCTGCGATATATTTACAAGTATTACAGTTATCGCCGCAACGGTACGAGCCAGTAGGGAGGTTGTTTTATGAAAGGTTTAGTAAGCTCAGCTTTAACAAGAAGGTCTCGAAGGTTAGGGCTTCTGCGAAAGGCAATTAAAGGAGGATCAGGGAAAGCTTCTTTGCAACGGTCAGAGGTATGGAGAATTCTAAAATACTTGCGTAAAATACCAGAAATGTAGGGAAGGCTAGGGTTATAAGTTAAAACGAAAGGAATACGATCAGATGAATTGTTAGTACTGCCTTTGGGTTTAAGGGCGTCGGCGCGGGACATAGCGGTCGCACGTGAGATTTGCTGATTAACAAAATCACGTTTGTAACCGCGTTTATGTAAGAATTCAGTAAGTTCATTACAACGAGCAATGAATGATTCATGTGTAGAACAAATACGGCGGAGTCGTAGAGCTAAACTGTAGGGGATACCCTTTTTGGTATGAGAAGGATGACAGGAAGAATAAAGCAGATGCTGATGTTTGTCAGTAGGTTTGCTGTAAAGGTCAGTTTCTACTGCGCCATTGACGATAGAGACAGAAACATCAAGAAAGGGAATACTGTTGAAAGAGTGCTCGCATGTAAATTTGATAGTAGGATGTATGCCATTGAGATATGAAACAAAAGAAACAAGATCCTCTTCGGACCTGTCCCAAATCATGAAGATGTCATCTAGATATCTCCACCATGTGTGTGGTTTATAGGGAGCTTTAGCAAGTGCATTAGTTTCGAAGAGACCTAGAAAAAGGTTAGCAAAAGAAGGCGCCATCCTAGTGCCCATAGCAGTTCCGTGAATCTGGAGGTAGTTATTATCATTAAAGGTAAAATGATTCATAGTGAGGATCATGCGAATAAGGTCACATATAGTTTCAGTGGGAATTTGTTTACTTAAACGGGTGGAGAGATAATGACGGCAAGCTTTAATTCCATCATTATGTGGTATGTTAGTATATAAAGAGGAAACATCAAGGGTCACAAGCATAGCGTTATCGGGTAAATCTAGAGTAAGCAGTTTTTTCAAAAAATCATTAGTGTCTTTAATGTAAGAGGGAAGTTTAGAGACTAGTGGTTTGAGAAAGAAATCTACGAACTGAGAAATGCGTTCTTTAAACGGCATGATTAAAGATAACATAATCGATGAAAAACTTCAATCATTTCTTTTCAATAACAATGCTAAGCCGGGTCGATTTTATATACTTCCTAAAATTCACAAAGCTGGCAATCCAGGACGTCCCATTGTTTCTTCTAATAACCATCCTACAGAACGCATTTCTCTTTTGTTTCATATCTCAATGGCATATCCTACTATCAAATTTACATGCGAGCACTCTTTCAACAGTATTCCCTTTCTTGATGTTTCTGTCTCTATCGTCAATGGCGCAGTAGAAACTGACCTTTACAGCAAACCTACTGACAAACATCAGCATCTGCTTTATTCTTCCTGTCATCCTTCTCATACCAAAAGGGTATCCCCTACAGTTTAGCTCTACGACTCCGCCGTATTTGTTCTACACATGAATCATTCATTGCTCGTTGTAATGAACTTACTGAATTCTTACATAAACGCGGTTACAAACGTGATTTTGTTAATCAGCAAATCTCACGTGCGACCGCTATGTCCCGCGAGGACGCCCTTAAACCCAAAGGCAGTACTAACAATTCATCTGATCGTATTCCTTTCGTTTTAACTTATAACCCTAGCCTTCCCTACATTTCTGGTATTTTACGCAAGTATTTTAGAATTCTCCATACCTCTGACCGTTGCAAAGAAGCTTTCCCTGATCCTCCTTTAATTGCCTTTCGCAGAAGCCCTAACCTTCGAGACCTTCTTGTTAAAGCTGAGCTTACTAAACCTTTCATAAAACAACCTCCCTACTGGCTCGTACCGTTGCGGCGATAACTGTAATACTTGTAAATATATCGCAGATGGCATAACGTCCTATTCTTTTAACGCCACTAACGAAACCCGAAACATAACTTCTAGAATAACCTGCAAAACTAATAATGTAATATACATGATTGAGTGTAAACGCTGCCACCTGCAATATATAGGCGAAACAAAACGTCAACTTCGTGAACGGTTTAATGAACACCGACGCACTTTAGATTCTGACAGTCAATCTACTCCTACTACCGCTGCCCTCCACTTCCATAATACAGCTAACCACATTGCCTCTGACATGCTTTTAATCCCTTTAGAAAAACTTAAATCTAACCGCGACTCTATACGCAAAGCCAGAGAAGCTTTTCTCATCAACAGAGCTCGAACTCTAACTCCTAATGGTCTTAACATAAGAGATGAAAGTTTTGTTAATTTTAGCTGTAATTAATCCTTAGTTTTGTTTGATATTATTTTATCTTTTATCTGTCACTTCTCAAGCACCGTATCATATGTATTTTTCTTTTTTTTTTTAAATGTGACCGTTATTTTATTTATATCCAGCATGCAATGTAAATATCTCCATTCAAAACCTGAAGAAGATCGGTAATGGCCGATTGAAATATCGTATTAAATAATCATCGTTTAAGCTGTTCGTCGACCTTTCATTATATATATTGCTGTCAATTGACTGGTGCATTACTATGCTCAAAGTATCACCTCTCCCTATAAGTTTAATATACATATCAAGAAAATTTCGCCAAAAGCTGTCGTTTTGCCGACGTTGCAAAACTTCCTTATTAGGAAATCCCCCTTACCTTATTTGGAAGGTCTGTAAGTACTTTTCCTCATATCTTAGCCGAAAAAGGAGGAAAATTGATCAAAACTTGCAGATACTCGAGAAACATCCTTCTCTTGGTCGCCATTTTGTTTTTACCCCCCGCCGAGGGGCCTGAGTCACGTTTTGAACACCACAGGCAACCCGCGCGGATTTGCCATAAAAACGACAGCATTTTCTTGATTTAACAATTAGACCTCGAGGCCGAATGTGCCGAATGTATCGCCGAATGTATCGTGGGACTAGAGCACCTTCCCTATTTTAACAAGGCGCTTGTGTTAAATGAATTGCTTGACAGAAAGAAAAGTATTTTTACTGAATCAATGTATAATAAAACAATTATTGAATTCGTTTTTTGTGATAACCAGAATAAACAATGTCTCGCCAAGTGGAATCAGGCTCGGCCTCACGGCCTCGCCTGATTCCACCTGTCTCGATCGACATTGTTCTGGAGATCACAAAAACCTCATCCAATAATTGCTTATAGATCATTACCAGCAATGCGAGACTTTTCGCGCCTGCGATTATTAAGGTCAGCCAACGCACTGAGCATGCTCATAAGTGCCATCCAATATGGCGAAAAGAGGGGGGAGGGGTGGTAGCATGTAAATAAAGCTGTATTTCAGAGATGTTTGAGGGCAGATATATATTTTTGCATTATATTATTTACCACAGCGCTGCAGTTTAACTTTGCATTAAAAGAAAACAGGCATTCAAGATGCGAGTGATAGTGTGCGAGGCTCAGCGAGAGTAAAATGATGGCTGACTAGGTCGAGTGAGACAACTATAAGGGGACTTATTCGGTAAACTATCGTAAATCATACATCAAGAACCTACCCAGGGAAGGCCTGGTTATCAGTGAAAAACATGGCGATCACAGAGGAGATTGTACGGCCGTAGCAGTTATTTTGAGTTAGAAAACGACTTCAAGCCGATGTCTTCTTCTTCAAATCTCGCATGGATTATTAGCAAAAAGTGTGCTGTGTTCAAAGAAAATTGGCGGAGTTTTGGGGGCGTTCTAAAGGCCGATTTATAGCTCATTTTGATGTGCAACAACAGGGCTCAATTTTGAGAGGTCGGCACCTGGGATTCGAGTACGGACAGAACCGTGAACTTTATCAGGATGCGAAGGAAAATGGCCTACGGACGGATTTTACTGTAAAACATAAGGGACAGACAGCCGTTAGGACAGCGTTCGCTAAAGCAAATTTGGCGCTTTGTAAGTAAAATTTGAAGCTCTTTAACATGTATCGAAATGTTTTATAGTGTTCATTCTTTTGATCTAGAGGTCGGCAAGTTGTCCACGAATTACAGTACTCTTTTTATTTCAGATTTTAAACTTTTCTCCATACAATCCCTATAAGACCGGCGGCCATTTTTAAAGGGCCTGCAAGGCCTGCATAATTAGCGCGGCGGCCATTTTGTCTCAGATTGCTGGTAATGTAGAGTGTAAGCAACTCCGGAGCTACATCCGGGACGAGTGACATGCGCTCATTCGTAAAATATTGTTCTTGTCACTCGAAAATAAAACTCATATCTTCGCGACACCGTGTAATATCCTCTACTTTAAGATCATATCTTCCAAATTCATCAAAGGAAGGCACAAGTTGGCCTGCGGGGGTGGACGTGGCATTGATTTCAGATAAAGTTTGATTGGGCAACCTGTGGTCTGACGCGACGGAGCCTGTTGCAGTCAGCGGTGTTGCCCTAAAGGGGGGATTTTTGAAACCAACGAACACAAAACAAGAAAGGCGCTCGAACGTTTGTCGAGAAAAACTTCGAACGGTAAGCGTTTTCCGCTGTTTTTAGCCTAAACGAAGTCGAAGATATAATCTAACGACTTTGAGAACTTTTTAATCGAAGTTAACTTGTGATCCGACTTGTTTCTAATTATTTTGAAGCGCTTCAAGGCCACGACAACACAACAGTATGGCCTCGATCGGTTACGGAAGCCCGCTCAGAACAAAGAATCCAAGATGTGAGTAGAGGTTTATTATTGAAACCAACGAACACAAAACAAGAAAGGCGCTCACTGAACTTAAAACCTGTCATGGAATCAGTTTTCTATCTTATATAGACCTATAAAAGTCTCGTTCAGATTATCTGGGTTTTGGTTAAGCAATAAAAGTACTTAATTACTTTCCGCGTGCTCTCTGCTTTCTTACAAACACGAGGGGATGTTGGGAGAACTGATCAAAACTTGAAAGACACGAGCCGAAGGCTTTTAGAAAATAACATACACACGCGCGACAGCGTTGCGTGACAATCGTGTTTCTCAGGTCTCTTACAAACACGCTTTTTAACCAATCAGAATGCGCACATTCGCAATACAACATAGGTGTTATTTAACAATTAGACCTCAAGGCCGAATATGCTATGATGAATAGACCATGAGGCCGGAGGCCGAATGGTCTATTGATATCATAGCACATGAGGACGAGAGGTCTAAATGTTTTAGTATAAACCAACTAGTTGGTTGGTTTTGGCAATGAATGCCATTATTTTATGTCGAAAAAATCAAGTTTTCTTGCAAAGAAAGGTGGTGGTTTTGCCAAGCACGGTCTATCACTAATAGACCATTAGTAGCTCAGCCAATCAGAATGCAGGATTTGTAATAGACCATTAGTTGGTTTATACTAATTTCTAATAGCTAATACCGCGAGCGCTATATAAAGCAAACATGGATTCTCCAATATTTGACCGCCTGACCTTTTTTTTTGTGAATTTCCAGACGCTTGAAAAACCTTTAACTATACAAAAATCAGTTTGGCAGCAAGTTTTTGAAATTTGTTGATGGAGTTTACATGTAAAATTTACTATAAAAGTACGTTGGTCGCTCGCTCAATAATTTTTAGTTGAATGTTTTTTTAGTTCAAGTGCATTGTGTGTTCTCCTACCGGTATAAACTCCTAAACCGAATTTCTTTTTAAAGAAAAGTGCTCTGGTAAGTTTGGCTAGTTTGATAATGTAATTTTTATCATAACAGCAAAACACAACTGTCAAAGATGAATGTTGATGATAACATAATTCGAATACTTTCGAATACCTTTTGACACTTTCAGTCAGTTGATATAACATGCATTTTGTTATATGCAAAACAAAGGAATACATAAAAGTGAGGCCCACCATGAACCATGGGGGTGGGGATTTGAACAGCAGTGCTTTCTCCTGGGTAGGGATTTTGATATTCTTTTTTGCCCCAGAGAGAGGTTATTTGATCTTGGACTTTACATTTTTTAAAATTTGTTTGGAACACTTGGCGATGCAACAAAAATCATTCTGATTTGCTAATTTTAGAACAAGAAATCAGCTGGTAATTTCTCATGCATCTTGGGTTGGTTATCTGAGAATTGTGGGAAACACCTTGCTCAGTTTCCATTACTAGGAGTAATATTTTTTGTAAGGCTGAAGTCAGTTAAGAATTGTTTTTTTGTGTGATAAAAATGACAGAATTTCATTTTACCTGAGGAGTGGAAAGCCATTCATTATTTATTGGGGGTTCTTTGATGGGGGTCATCATCATTGTTATTTCATAGGGGTGGGAAGGGGGGCAAAAAGGGCATTTATGGGCAATCCTGTGAGCTTGGATTTAAAAATTTTTTCTCTGGGATAGCACCCCCTAGAAATGCAAGATTAAACTAGCACTGTTATAGAGTAGTCAAGTGTGATGTCATAAATTTGAAAAATGTTGAATTTCCACTTTTAGTCCATGAATAATGAAAGACAAAGTGGAAAGAGAATCACATACAAAAAATGAGGCTAATCGGTTGAAACGCGACCGAGATATGGCCCGCTGAATACATAATTTTCTTTAACAAATCACTGTATTTTGGACTGCGTTCAAAACTTTATGATTTCTTAAAGAAAATTATGTATTCAGGGGTCCATATCTCGGTCGCGTTGCAACCGATTCGCCTCATTTTTTGTGTGTAGCATTCATTTATTATGCCCTTTCCAAATCCAAGGACAAATATTGCTAAATCGAAAATTTGTTTTTTATGACGTCATCACTTGAGTACTCTATTTCGACATCAATAATAAGGTAGCCTTTTTCTGAGGGAGGACAAGGGGTGCACAATACACCCATATGGGGGTGAAGAAAGTCTGAATAATAATAATATATGGGCCAGGGTAGAAAGATTAAACCACCCCCCCCCCCCACCCCCCCATTCCTTAGAACCAAAATAGGTGGCTCTGATTAAAATTATTGCTGTTGTCTTAGATATTTGGAGGTTATTGAATGCTGTTGTTTTGCCTTTTGTGGAACAGAGAACGAGGGCAAGAAAGGGGGTTGTTTACAAAAAAAAATTTGTTTCAAGCATCCTTATTTTCCCACTTCCAGTGCAAAATGCCAAGAAGTTTTTGTCCCTACAAGTGTCCCAGACCAGCCATGCTATTTCTAGTGAGCTGAATCACATGCTGCGTATGCAGACAATGGCCAGGAAGAGGAAGAAGGTCATAAATGAGATTTTCACAACCGAGAAAACCTACCAAGAGCAACTTCACACCCTTATCCATGTAAGTATTCAACTATAGAAAATTCAGCCTGTTGTGTATTATTTTTGATACAAATAAATGACTGAGGAAGTGGCATATAGGCCCACCATTACCCATGATGCAATCTACAGGTGTGAGCTCTACATGTAACTAAGCATGTAGCAGTTTTTGCAGCCAAATGTGTTGCTTCTATACTGCTCTTAAAAGGTTTTGAATACCTTACACTCTAAATATTTCCCCACAAAACCTACTGGCTTAAGACCATCATGAAACTGCTTCTGTCCTTGGGTGTGTACAGGTAATATAAAATTGAGCAGTTGTGTGTTGGGGTGATATAGACACAACGGTGCAGCAGGGTCCGGCATTGTGACCAATAGTTCGCCAATGGCGACTGGATTTGAGGGTTTGGCACCAGAAAATTCAACCTAGTCACCAAATGGCGATTTAATGGGTACAAAATTTCGGTTAACTTGGCAAAAAAATGTGGCAGTTTGAGCTCTGTTTGAGATGATCGCATTTCAAAACAAGGGTGCCATTTTCAGCAGTTTCTCGCTAGCGTGGGTGCATCAGCGGTGTTAGGGTGACAAGATTCTGCCCTATGGTGCCTAAAAATTTTTAGTTAGGCATCATTGGCACATTACAAAAAAAGTTTGGCCCTGTGCTACTTATAAAATGTTGACAATAATAAACATTGAAGAAGAAAAAACAAACATTGAAAGCGTTGCATACAATAAATGTGTACAATTGGTCATGATTTTGTCAGCCATAAAGCAGTCTTTCCCGGTTGTGATATCATTTCTAATTGCTTCTAATTATTAATTATGTAATGAGTTTACATAATTGTAATTGTAATTGTAAAAGGCTGTAATCCATGGGAATGAAAATTATATTTTTCTATTCTTGCTGATCCGTTTGATCCAGTACCCCCTCTGTAATAAAAGAGGGGTATGGGATCTAATGGATGCAGTACTGGATTTGAAGGTCGACTCTAAGTCTTGCAGCTCATAGGCTAAATTAAACAGCAGGGTCTTAAAAAGTGCAGCTGGCAGCTTAACAGCCATAAGACACATAGTTCATGGTAGTGAAGGTGAGACAGGTCTCATTTGAAAGACATCGAGACACAGTAGAACAAAGTTCAACTCAGCCAGTTTAGACCACAATCGGAACAAGAAAATGTCCTCTGCCCTGGCCTGGAGTCAAACCTAGACCACAATGGTGAGAGGCCAGTGCTGTGAAAGCTGCATGAGCAACCATGCTTTCCCAATTAGAGTTCTATTTTATGACTCAAAAGAATGACTTATGTCAATGACATTTGTTCTCCAGGTTTTTCTTTTGCCTCTACACGAGAGACGCATCATACCCAAAAATGCACTCAACACTATATTCTCAAACATTGAAGCCATTGAAGGAATCAACAGAGAGCTGATGAGTCACATGGAGACACTAGGAGTAGGAGATGCCTTCCTTGCCATGGCTCCTTTCATCAAACTCTACAGCACTTATGCCAACAACTTTGAGCAATCCAGCAATTTATTACAGGTGAGAAGGAATATTATAGACATTCCATGCATCAGTCAACCTCAATATCATGAGTACAGTATGATTTGGCTGCCTCAATTTTTATGCTATCAACTCCAGAATTCCTTTTACAGCACTTACATTTGAACAGTAACCCCTGCAATGTTAATCATTTTTTTCTGAGTACAGTTTACAATACTTTTATCTGATTGTATCCCACCTATCCAGGCTAAAATTGACATGTTTTAATTAGGAGTGTGAAAAGAAGTATCCAGAATTCTCAGCATTCATCACAAGACAAGAAGCAAGAGAGGAATGTAAAGGATTGAACATCAGAGCTTTGCTCATCACCCCTGTACAGCGAGTACCAAGGTGTGGAAATTCACTATTTGTTGGAAAAATTATTTTCATATTTAGGGGCCGGATTGTTTTCAAAATAAGCAAAAGAGGTGCTTATTTGAGGAAATAATTGACAGGTCCACTTTGGGCATTCATGGGCAGATCCAGGATCTCCAGAAGTTGGGGGGGGGGGGGGGGGGGGGGGGGGGGGGGGGGGGGGGGGGAGGGCAAAGTATGAAAAATGACCCCTAAGCCCCCATCCCCCCCATAATCTTCCTATGCCATTGGAGACAATACAGAATGCAATGCTCTGCCATTCACATGCTACCCTTTTGTGCCAAGAGGTTTGATTTCTCCTTTCAGGTACAAGTTGTTACTTGAAAGCCTACTAAATAAAACTCCGAGAGACTACCCAGACTTTAGCAAACTAGAAGGTTTGTCAGTTTTTGTTATTCCTTGCTTTATATAATTTGGGACTCTTGTGTTTATAATAACATATTATTACTAGTATGCACTTCATAATGCCAAGATTCCATTATCAAGACTGTTGAAGTGCCTTCATCAATGTAGTATTTTTGTGCTATTTATAGAATCTCATTTCCTAGTGAAGCCCGCTAATCAACCATCTAGGGGTAGGAAGGTGTAACAACGAATTGGAAAATGAAGCAGGTCTTAAGTTCTTTTTAGAACAATATAAATTTGCCGCTAATAAAGTAATCTGAACAAAGCATACGCTACCTGCATTCTAATTGGCTGAGCAAATGTGTGAAAATTTGAAACTAAAAATAACTTCATTGCCGAGTTTCATATCGTGAGGGACTGCGTACGAATCCCTTGATATAACGATAGTCAAAACAAGACCCACTTAGTAAGAAAGAGCACATCGATTTGTGTAAAATCCGAAAATTTGGTGTTAATTGAATCAATACTGACCAAGATACAACAATTTCAAAACTCAAAAATTTAATTAGAAACGTATGGCGTCCGGACAAAACGACAGAAATGTCCGCAGACCGTACGTTTCTTATTACATTTTGGTGTTTGCACAGGTCGATGTGCTCTTTCTTACTAGGTGGTTCTTGTTTTAATTTCCGTAATATTATTGGACTCGAGCCCAGTCCCTCCCGATATGAAACTCGGCAATACAGGCTTCAAATACGCTCTTGCATTGTGAAAACATGTAAATGGTGATGGACGCTCCTACTAGGTAATGGGCTCCTGAATCAAGGGAATAATTTTTCAAGCTGAAATATGGTCATATCTGCAGAAATCAATTTGTTTTTCTATTTCGAAGAGAGCTCCTTTTAGACTATTCTCGCGGGCTCATGAAAATCATTAATAGCGGAACTCCCCGTGCCGAAGGCACGGAGTGGAGCCCCATACGTATCATTCAACGTCACATGAGAAAGCAACCCATCCAAGCCAAAACGATACGTTCAGCGGCTTACGAAAACATCGCGGGCTCTTATTTACGCATGCGCACTTGCGTTTTTGGCGACCCGTGTACACAGCCAATCACAGTCCGTCTTGGATCACTGAGCGCGCGCGTCAGTTTGTCTTCCAGCACAGCGCCGCACGGTGCTTTGACGCGGTGCTTGGCAGAGGACACGGACCGGAAGTCGCTCCTTCATTTTCCCGCCGAAAAAACTCACAAAACACCCGCCCGCGTCGGCTCACTCGAGTTCATAATTTTTGTTGAGTCAAACTGAGACAAACTGTGGGTGCGAACCACGCCAAATTTGCTCAAAAGAATTCTCTAATGATTGTTAAAATACTTCGGATTCGATTCCTTTGCCGAAATTTCATAATGTTATTTAGTCATTTTGGAGAAACTATGAGGGAGTTGCAAAAGATTCAAAGGCTAGATTGCAGAATACCTGGCCCACGGCGAAGCAAGACTTCGGCGTTCTTCTGAAGAAAAACAACAGTTTCTTTCGTAAAAGCTGCAAACGACGTGTTCTTCGAATACTCATATGAGATCTACAAACAGGGAGCCAGAACTGGATTGAACAGGATTGACAATAACAGAAAATTGCAATGGTTTTAGCAGAATAATATATTTAGGAAAATTGGCTTTTTGCAAAAGCTTGCCAAGTAAGAATGAATTCAACTCAACACGACGGAGACTTTCGGAGGACGGTAAGGTAAGCACAAAGCTTGTAATTGCTTCTTATGCTATTTATATTTTAGCTTCCAAGTTATTGCATTCCTGATGAGAAAATTCTGACTTTACATGTAACTTGTACGTTTTGCTGCTTTAGTTGGCTCCCTCAAGGTTTCTTTTTCTCCGGCTAAACTCGAATTATAGTTTTGAACAATCTTTACTGATATTCTAGCCTTGATTTTCCTTTGTCACATGTTCGATTTAGTTAGTACAATGAGACAAATACTATGTCAAGTATTCTTTGTTGTGGATTTCGCTGAAAATCTTATTATTTTTCATTTTTATTTCAAGGAGACTATCTTTTGTCGGTCGTGAACTGCGACTTGTTAGCATATCAGAACGCGCTAATACTATCATTGCCATATAATGGTAACATGAATTTTCTTGATTTAAACTGTAAAGGTGAGCTCCCTGTGAGTAAGACGTGGGGTGTGTATGATTGGAGTTCCGCTTTTAGGCATTGCCTAAATCTATATATTATTTTGTTAAAATGCAAAGAATTTCGACGCCAAAAATAGCCCATAATCTATAGCGTTAATAATGTGGCGGGCAGTTCTAATGTAAAAGTTCATTACTCCAAGTTGCCAACTTCGCATTGTAATTACGCGTGTTTTCCCCGCTTAAAATTCGAGATTCTTGATTTCTTCGCCTAAATAAAAACAGGGTAAGGCGAGGAAATTGAAGCAATTTTCTATTGTTTTGCATGTTTCCCTTGCAACTTTATTACCAGAATAAGAATAGTCTTTATTTCCAAAAATAGGTAAGGCAGAATCAAAAGTACCTCGCCCAAATATTTGGGTTAACTCCGGTGTAATAACCATTCCAGAGGACACCTTTGTGTTCAGTTCTTATTTCATCATGATTCGTTCTACCAAACAAAGGAAGCTTTGTGGCGCAGTTCGTGAGCAATGACAGGTTATTACACCGGAGATAAGCCAAATATTTTCACAAGTTGGCAGATCTAACATTCCGCCTCCCGGTTAATAGCTCAGTTGGTAGAGCGCCATTCATACACAAGAAATGGCTAATAATTCATACTTTGTTCATTTGTACAGAAGCAACCTATGAGATCGCCAAGGTCGCCGAACACATTAACGAGAACATCCGACAGCACGAAAATTTCCAGAAGATGTTAAGCATTCAGAAAAGTTTGACGGGAGAGGGGCCCCAAAGATTCTTGCACCTGGTAAGGTAGCTCACGTGTTACAGCTAATATCGTTGCATCGCGGCCAGTTAAAAACATCGTGCTGCTTTGGAAGGCAGGGGGTAAAGACAAGTGCCGGCAACGAGTAAATTGTCTGCACGTATTGCAGTTTTTTATTTCTATATTTACAGGGGCGGGTCTAGGGGGTGGGTTGTGGGGTTACAATCCCCCCTATGAGAGTGATAGATTAGTAGTTATTTGAACTCAGTACGGGTCATAACCAGTCCAACTTAGTGCTGCAACCCACCCCTTTGAAAACATCCTGGATCCGCCACTGTATTTACGACGAACGAAACTATTTTCTTTTCTTTTCAACATGCACTAGCACCACGGGAAGCTCTGGGGACGAGACATTCTCGATATTTCACTGTACCATTTACGTCCAACCCGGGGCCCCGGGATTTTTGGCATAATGGTAAACACCCCAGCTGTCAATTTTCCCAAAGAAACGCAAGTGACACTACCTATTCGCATTGTCTGACTGAACAAAGACACTGAAGGCCATGACTTAAAATCTGATAAAATACAAATGGGCACTCTCAGTCTTTTGACTTCAACTTGATTCTATTACGCAGGTTTTAGTTGTAAACCAAACAAAATGAAATGTAGAACAAAAGAGGCCTCTGCTAGAAGGGAAAAATCTCTACACGCTTAAAGTTTCAGAAAACAAGGACTTTGAGCAGTCATCTCTTTTGAGCAGTTAGTTAAATCAAGTGATTTCATTAACTTACCAAACGTTCGTGTAAATTTGTTTGATTTTACATATTATTCTGTGTTCCTATTTTAGGGAGATTTTTCATCAAAGAAGGACCACTATTGAAGGTATATGCCATAGATAACGCCAGGTTCAGGGATTGGTTAGCCTGGGTAGCGGCTCAAAGGGAAAGAGGAGAGAAGACAAGGAAAAATCGAAATACTGAACCGGAGGAGCTGGAAGAGAGAGAAGTCACGACTGCTTTCAAATCATTGTTTGAGTCTCCCACTGACCTCCTTGTGCGCAGCCCGGTGTATCTACCATGTCCGCTCTCTCCCTCCGTTTTCTCTCACCCTTGACACCCCCCTCTTGCCCTTCTTATGTTTCCTACGCAGGCCGTTTAGTGCGACGGCGATGAATACTGCGTACACTTTGACTCTGTTTCTAGCTCTCTCCCTCCGTTTTCTCTCACCCTTGACACCCCCCTCTTGCCCTTCTTATTTTCCCTACGCAGGCCGTCTATGGATGGGAGTGTACAATTGGCTTCTAGTGCGACGGCGATGAATACTGCGTATACTTTGTCTCTGTTTCTAGCTCTCTCTCCGTTTTCTCTCACCCTTGACACCCCCCTCTCGCCCTTCTTATTTTCCCTACGTAAGCCGTCTATGGATGGGAGTGTACAATAGGCCTTTATCACGCAATATTGATAATTAATATATAATAGTTATCCGAAAATGAAATCCAGTTTCCAATTCTACACATCCGTATTAGTAAAACTGCAAAGTTTCAAAAGAATTACTTGAAAACTGACTGAGATATGAATTTTCAAAACTTCCTATTCTGACTTACATTTTACAAAGAAATGTATGGGCAAGTACGTCAAGTCGAGGCTGGACGGGCATCGATGCCCGTCGAGCCTCGTTTCGATTTATTTTCCCATACATTTCTTGTTAAAAATAAGCCAGAATACGAAGTTTTGAAAATTCATATCTCAGTCAATATTGAAGCAATCGTCACCAAACTTTGCAATTTTACTAATACGGATGTGTAGAATTGAATACTGGATTTCATTTTCTGATAACTATTATATATTATTAATCATTATTGCGTGATAAAGGTCTATTGGCTTCTAGTGCGACGTCGATGAATACTGCGTACAATTTGTCTCTGTTTCTAGTCATTTATTTCCGGCATACTTTCTATTGATGTCCCGTATGTTTTCTGATAGGCATGTAGACGAGGCTCTCAAGAGCGCATGTTCTTCCTTTTCTCGGACATTCTCATCTACGCCAAAAAGAGCAACACCTTGGACAAGGAGCAGAAAAGGTACGCCTTTAATTCCTCGTCTTTACTTACAGTGTTTATAGGTAGGCGCATCATCTCAAAACTTTAAACCTCGCACGCAAGCAAGCAATTGATCTTATTTAGCATTAGAGCATAACTTTCTATGACTTTATCGGCGCAATAGAGCACGCGTGATGTTGGGAGAGACACGAGAACGTACGTTTCGAGTGTCTCCCAACATCAAGTGCTCTATTCGCCGATAAAGGCATAGAAAATTGTGCTCTAATGTTTTTTTTGATATAGCGGGGAAGAGCCATTACTTTATCGGTGAAATAGAGCATAGATTTGGACCAATCAGAGCCGCGTTATATCGTAGCTATATTATAAAAGCATATATGTAACAGAGTCTAAGCAGTTTGATTGATTGGATTGATCAGCTATTTCGCGCAACATGATTGGCTGGATTTTCTCGAGAAGGAAAACCTCCTTGTCGTACCGTAACCATACCGTGGTTCTGGGCATTTGTTTTCATAGTCAGGTACACAGAAGCCCAAAACGTGACACCCGCGGGCATCTTTTTCTGATTTTTGGCAACATAGCTGGTTTTACTAATTCGAGTACGCTGATTTTGAAAATCGTTGTTGCCAAAGCTCATTTTTGTTTTAACATGGTGTTTTCGGTCATCATAAATGACGTCATGATCCATATATGGCAAAACACTATATTTGACGCTTAAGACACAAACAAATATTTAATAGCAAATCAAATACGCTAATTTTGAAAATAATTGAAAAAATAAATAAATTTGAACGTTATCTGCTGTTTAAGGTGTTAGAAGATGAAGTCATCCTCCAAATATGGTAAAAAATCTGTTTTTTTCGGATTGAAACTAGAAACTCGCTCTATTAATCAAATGAAGCATGCTGATTTCAAAAATTATCGCTAGAAATGACCATTTCGACGTCGACGTGCATTTAAGGTGATCATTATGAGAAGACGTCATCTACCTTATATGGTAAAAAATCTATTTTTGCGGATTGAAACTAAAAACACGCACTATTCAGCAAATGAAGCACACTGATTTCAAAAATTATCGCTAGAAATGACCATTTCGACGTCGACGTGCATTTAAGGTGATCATTATGAGATGACGTCATCTACCTTATATGGTAAAAAATCTATTTTTGCGGATTGAAACTAAAAACACGCACTATTCAGCAAATGAAGCACACTGAATTCGAAAATTATCACTAGAAATGACCATTTCGATGTTGACGTGCTTTTAAGGTCATCATTATTAGATGATATCGTCTTCCTTATATGGTAAAAAATCTATTTTTGCGGATTGAAACTAAAAACACACTCTATTTGTCTATTCACCAAGTGAAGCATACTGATTTCGAAAAGTATCACTAGAAATTACCATTTCGTTGTTGACGTCTTTTTAAAGTCTTCGTTATACGGGGAAGGGGAGGATTCGATGTTAATTTTCTTTTAATTGCATCGTTTTTAATCTGTAAATAATAAAAAAATACATTTTTTTTTCAGAAGTGCATAACCACAGAAGTGTCCATCTGTTTGTTCAATTCAATTCAATTCAATTTTATTGCCATAAAGAAAGAAATACAAAAAGCAGTACACAAAAAATAGAGGCGAGAGGGCCTCAAAAAACCACCAGGCTTGTGCGAGGAGGACCCGTCTTTACAGTTAAATAGCTATACTAGCATTCAAGCACGGAACAGACAAATAAAGATTACAAGAAAATTTAACGAGAAAGCAAAAATTCAGTGAGTTTCTTTTTAAATGATGATGGTATTACGCGCGCGCCGATATCTTAGGTGGAAAATTCTGTTTGGCGGTAGCACTATCAGCCGGGTGCAGTCGTTCAAGTTGCTCGGTATGCACATCTCTAGCGACCTGACATGGGCTGACCATTGCGACGTCATAATAAAGAAGGCAAACAAAAGGTTATTCGCCCTACGGGTGTTAAAGAAATGCGGTCTTGCTACAGACGAGCTTATTGCTGTATATCGCTCACTCGTGAGATCTGTTATTGAATATGCGTCTACTGCTTATGCCAACCTTCCCCTCTGTTTGTCTGACGCTTTGAGAGCGTTCAGAAGCGCGCTTTAAGGATTGTATTTCCTAACATTCAGTACGAGGAAGCTCTGTTGCTCGCAACCCTTCCAACGCTGTATGAGAGGAGAAAACATGCGTGCCAGCGGTTCGTCTCCCGCATTAAACCGGGGAACCCGCTATATCCCGCTATATCCCATCGCCTAGTTCACCACGAGTCAGGTTACAACCTTAGATCAAAAAGTGCTTCCTATCAAAGGCCCGTTAACACCAATCGATTTAGAGACTTTGTAACTGTAAAGTTTGCTGATTGCCTAAACTGAGTGTTGCTTATGCTATCTATTTACATTGTCACACTGCTGACTCCCCTGTAATTCAGTTAGTAAAACTGCAAGAGGGTGAATTAAACTTATTATTATTATTATTGGAAACACAACACAGGAAACCACCGCACAATTCGGCGCGAAATGTGAAAAAGCAGACAGGAAAAGGTGGACGTGGAAAACGTCTCAGTTATTGCCGTTAGACGCGTAATACCGAGATGGACACTTCTGGCAGGACACGCACTTACAATGGTTAAGGGTGGTGCGTTCCTTACACTCCAAGGAAATGCAGCTTTAATTATTGATCGGTTTGCCCTGGTAACCGCAATCGGGTAACCAGAAGAAGCAAAGACGTTTGGTACGGACACTGGAAAATAGATGTGCTATTTGATCGCCACCGAAATCAAATTAGCAACACGGGCTCGTGGCTCTATGAACCCTAACCCTGTAAGAAGAGTCATCGAAGGAAGGGCGTTATCGTTGCCTGTGAAATGGCAATCATTTCTTTCCCTAGGAGACAAAAAGGCGGACGTGGCGCGGTTTTTGTCAGAGGAGCTCATTGCGCACGCACCTGCTGACACTACGATTGTCACCGCTGGCGGGTGTTTAGATGGAAGAGTCGATGTTGTTGCGCTTAAAACTAGTTATTTAGAAATTCGTGTAAAAAGTGCTGTCTTGATGCAACCTTAACGCTTTCTAAGCTACTATAAATTTAATTTCATCTGAGAGGCTTTTCCACAGCTTCTGGCCTCAAAACGTAAAAATGCACTGACCTGTAGCCGTCCTACAGAGCGGTATATGTAAGCGGTCCCTGTACCACGAAATGTTTAATATCTCTGAGTGCGGATCACGTTAATCATTGACTTATAGTGGGAGGATCACTGCATTTTTTCCGGTATTACCCAAAATCCTCTGACGATAAATAATCGAGGCGATTAATAATGACCTGTTCCTTAGCTTTGACAGAAGTAAGAAAAAGCATTTCTAAGCACTATTAAAAAGGATGAAAGAGACAATAGATCACTGGGACAAGAGACTATCTGACAGTTTATTTTAGAAAGTAGGGTCCCAAGGGTCATTTTTTTACCTACGCCTGGGGGAGGGTCACAATTGTTTTGTTTGTTCAAGGGGAGGGTCCTAATTTATTTTAGCCTTGCTTAAACAATGGGAACCCCCCGCTAAATAATGACACGTCCATATGACACCGTTTGGAGGGCGGTATCGTGCAGATGTACATCAGGCTGTGTTTGAAATACGCTGTAAATGCAGGAAATCCAAAGTGGTGGGTAAGCTTGTGTCGATGTATCAAAGCCGGCGATAACTATTACTGCTTTCATACATGTGATAGAACGTGAATTGATTTATACAACTGTTCACTGGAACACAAGAACAGACCCAAGAAAATCGAGACATTACGTTCCCTTGCGCTTGCGTCTAGAGTGAATCAAGTGAACGCAAGCGCAATGAAACTCATCAATGTTGATTTTAGGCTTGTGCTTGCGCTTGGGACGCTATGATTTACACTTGCGCGCTTGCGTCTGCGCTCATTGTAGCTCTTAAAATATGAAAGAATATAGTGAGAACATGAAACCACGCTTGTTTCATTTTGACACTCCAAACTTTTACTTTACCGAATACGAAAGATGATGGAATGATGGAATGATGACCTTAAAAGCACGTCAACATCGAAATGGTCATTTCTAGTGATAATTTTCGAATTCAGTGTGCTTCGTTTCCTGAATAGTGCATGTTTTAAGTTTCAATCCGCAAAAATAGATTTTTTACCATATAAGGTAGATGACGTCATCTCATAATGATGACCATCAGCATGCTTCATTTGATTAATAGAGCGAGTTTCTAGTTTCAATCCGCAAAAATCGATTTTTTACCATATAAGGTAGATGATATCATCTAATAATGATGACCTTAAAAGCACGTCAACATCGAAATGGTCATTTCGAGTGATAATTTTCGAATTCAGTGTGCTTCATTTGCTGAATAGTGCGTGTTTTTAGTTTCAATCCGCAAAAATAGATTTTTTACCATATAAGGTAGATGACGTCATCTCATAATGATGACCTTAAATGCACGTCGACGTCGAAATGGTCATTTCTAGCGATAATTTTTGAAATCAGCATGCTTCATTTGATTAATAGAGCGAGTTTCTAGTTTCAATCCGAAAAAAAACAGATTTTTTTACCATATTTGGAGGATGACGTCATCTTCTAACACCTTAAACAGCAGATAACGTTGAAATTTATTTATTTTTTCAATTATTTGCTATTAAATATTTGTTTTTGTCTTAAGCGTCAAATATAGTGTTTTGCCATATATGGATCATGACGTCATTTATGATGACCGAAAACACCATGTTAAAACAAAAATGAGCTTTGGCAACAACGATTTTCAAAATCAGCGTACTCGAATTAGTAAAAGTAGCTATGTTGCCAAAAATCAGAAAAAGATGCCCGCGGGTGTCACGTTTTGGGCTTCTGTGTACCTGACTATCAGAGTCATACGAACTTTCTTTCAAAAACGTTTTTTTTTTACACGAGAAAAACAAGTTGCATTGGCAATTGGTCGCCAAGCTACATAAAACAAGTTCAAGAAAGCTCGACAAGTGTCCCATCTGGTGCCAAAAAGGCCCATCGGTACGTGTATAGCCCATGTAAGGTATAGATATAATATAATTTAGAGAACATTGACAAATTTACGATTTTCGGAGCTAGCCAACCAATCGCGAAAGCCCGGCAAAACTTTGAAGGGAGTTTTTCAATTTTGACGAAACATTTCCTACATCTCTGACTGAGATGATGGAAAAAGTTGTAGTGTTTCAGAAACCGTGTGCGGGATTTTTGATGTTCTTTCCCGTATAGTAATTGATTTTTCCAGTAAGAAAAACATTAAAAAATACGAAGTTCAACTTTAGAACGTGATATTTTAGAAAATATTAAGCAAAACAAAAATCCCGCACACGGTTTTTTAGAGCATTTATCTGTTATTATAATTCCGATTAGAGCGGTCGTGTTTATTTAGATCCCAATCATCCTGGAACTCTTACAGCAAACACACTGCTATTTTGTTTGCGCCTCCGAAATCTTGAGTTTGGCAATAAATTTCACTAAAAAGTTTATACGTCCAAGAACTACACTCTTTTAGCTTTAATATGACATCTTTTTTAGCTTCGATGATTGCTGCGGGACACGATTTTTTTCCGTGGACACCTCTCCAATTATATATCTGGGACCGGTGCCTAGAAGGTCAGTTTTTAAGCAATTATTGGATGAGGTTTTTGTGATTTTCAGAATAAACAATGTCGAGACAGGTGGAATCAGGCGAGGCCGTAAGGCCGAGCCTGATTCTACTTGGTGAGACATTGTTTATTCTGGAAATCACAAAAAACGAATTCAATAATTGTTTTATTATACATTGATTCAGTAAAAATACTTTTTTTTCTGTCAAGCAATTTCTTTTACACAAGCGCCTTGTTAGATAGGCAAAACATTCAAGTGCTCTAGTCCCGTTATGCATTGCGCGCGTAGGATCAAGAATCAGCTAGCTGATTCTTCAAGAATCAGCATGCTGATTCTTGGAGACCCTCAAAGTGCGTGATTCCCAAAGTAAAGCGCGCGCTTTTAGCCAATCAGAATCGAGATAGTGAGTACAATGTATAATAATAAGAGTTATCTGTAGATAAACGCTTATCCAACGGATAAATCTTGAACAAATCCTATACAACAGATAACTTTTATCCATGGATAACTTTATCCAACCTTTCAGGAACCGGCCCCTGGCTGTCACTTTGGCGACTCCCTGAGAATACTGACGACAGACGACTGTCCCCATGTTCGGTCCCTGCGGCATGTTACGTTAGTGATACTGCCTGATCAACGCATTTGCCTTACGTGGGAAAACTGACATAATTTAGTATTGTCTAGTACAAGCCCACATTTTATTGTCTGGCAAATAGGGATACAGTAAAACCCCGCGTATAAGAACCTAGATTTGCTCTTTAGAGCACTAGCGATCAGCACAGATGAGTACTACAGGGAATATGTGATGTATTGTAAAAACATTATACATTGTGTAATTCAGTATTGGTAAGGAGGTTTTACATAAAACATTTTTAGTTCATTCTTTAAATTTTACTGACTGGAATACTAGACTTTTCTTCTACTGTATTTTCATATGTACCTTCAATTTGTAAAATACAGCCTATTGCGTTTGACTGTTTTACCCAAACAGTTCGCACGTTACGTTTGAACGTTTGAAAGTTGCGTTGTGAGACAAAAAGTGAGACGTTTCCAAGGGCAACCGCCATGTGCATTTTTCACTGACCAATCAGAGAAGACATAACTCTTTGGTTCTCCATCGTTTCATCCTAGAAACTCAACTTCCAAACGTTCAAACACTTCCAAACGCGTGAACTGTTAGGGTAAAACGGTCAAACGCAATCGGCTGTAAGAACCTATTCAAACTTTGAGGTTCTTATGAAATAGGGAATCTAAGATATTAAACATATCTGTTTTTTTTATTTATTGTCTTGTCTAGTACATACACATGCCGTCGCGTGTTCCCGCTGATCGAGAGCGACTTGGAGCAGATGTTTGGAAGCTCAGTCGATACGGATGGCGCCGCCGATGCCGGTGCTCTTTTCAAGGTAGGTTTACAAACCACCATTTTATATATTATAGAATATATTTTATATATATATTTAGAAAATAACACCTATGTTGTATTGTGAATGTGCGCATTCTGATTGGTTAAAAAGCGTGTTTGTAAGAGACCTGAGAAACACGATTGTCACGCAACGCTGTCGGGCGTGTGTATGTTATTTTCTAAAAGCAATAAAAATACTTTCTGCGTGCTCTCTGGTTTCTTACAAACACTCGGGGAATGTTGGTCGAACTGATAAAAGTTTTGATCAGTTCTCCCAACATCCCCCTCGTGTTTGTAAGAAAGCAGAGAGCACGCGGAAAGTACTTTTATTGCCTAAAGAGAGAATAATATATGGGCGCGCGGGGATATTAAATTTATCTTCGAGTGACGTGTGTTCAAATTTCATATCTCCAAGCGCCCATGTATTATTCTGTTCATTATTTTAACTTTTTTGTTAAACATTTTCGATTTCATGAATTTCGCTACAGTGGGCATTATCGTAATTTTTCACACGTGCGAATTACGCTGTTTCTCAGTGGCCGAAATCCTGATAAAACACTATAGTTTATAAAATAGACATATAGTTTTTACAACATCTCGTAATAAAAATAAACATGAATACCAATTACACATAATCAAATCTAAAATGTGAATTAAAATTGCCATTAGTACCGAGGCGCATTCTAGTCATTATAGTGGATTTTTTGTTTTGCGCGCGCTGTTAATATTTCTGGCAGTTTGCCTATACATCCTAGATCACTGATCCATTTGAACTGGGGCCCTCAGTTTGGGGAATTCGCTTTATGCGGCGTTTAATGAATGCCCCCGTCCGCCATATTTAATGAGATGCGCGTGACATCGTAATTTATTTCGCAGAAATATCTCCAGACTGTAGCACTAAACAGAGAATATTTGAACGTTCCCAGTATTAAGGCCTAACATGTTGATAAAGTTAATCTTTAATAGTAAAAACTCAGGTAAAGTATTTTTTGTTGGTTTTCTAGAACATGTTTTTCGCGATTCCCGTCTACTTTTTTCAACCATTTCGAGAAAATTTCTCCGAAACCTGCTTGCAAACCGCATAATTTTGAATTGACGAGATACAAATCATATCTCTGAAGACATTCAATAATTCGGAATCAGAAAACATCAAGCATCTAGTGCTGCACAGTCTGGGGAACTCTAGTGAAGTCTTAAATTGTGCCCAGAACCACTACAGAAGTCAAAGGGACTAAGGTAGCACATTTTCACCAGCGTATAGCGCGAATGCCCCAAGACTGAGAGAGTCTCAGTTGACAGGTAGCTGTTCTAGGATATCCAGGGAATATGTTAGAGCAATAAAATATACTATATACCGGAGTGCAGGACTTCTGGTGTTGAACATCTTACAAATCGAAGTTGTAATAAATCAATCAATAATATAATTTATTTTCCCACCATAAGGCATTTTCAAGCCCCCAAGCAAAAAGCGCACTTTGCTGCTCTCGTTTAAACCAGATATAAAAATATTGATACAAATAACATCGTTTGCATTATGATCAGCCTTTCCCGGTGTTTAGATAAAATACAAATTAACATTGACAGCTTGCAACGGGAGTTTGACGCAATTTGACATCCACTTTCGAGCGGAGGTTCACTTTCTCCTAGTGTCTTGAAAAAATGGATTGTGAGCACATCTTTGCAAATATGGTGTAAACCTGTAGTAAACTCGAAGCAAACGTGGGGAAGACCGCTTTAACTTTAAGCTGCAAATATGGGTACGTGAGAATACGGTCTTCACCACGTGTTTACTAGAGGTTTACACCATATTTGCTCCGATTTGCTCATGAGGAAACTTGAGCAAATCCGTTTTTTCGTCCAGATTAAAATATCGCTGAATGAGACCATGAAGATCGTCTCCGTGGAGAAACATTTCCTTGTCTGAGTAAATAAGGCAGTTGAAATATGTATTGGGTCGAGACTACACGAATACTTCTCCTTGCATTTTGGATGGTTTATTCCAATACTGTATTTAGAGAAAAACGTTCACCTTTGCGCAACTCATAATAATAATAATAATAATAATAAAGATCTTTATTAAGAATATTCATTCAAAGGGAACATACCCGCAGGCATACGTGTGGGCTTACAATTCCATAAATATTAATTGAAAAAAAAACTACATCTAAATTTATACAATATGTACATAATGTTATATAAAATTGAAGAGGCACCTATTTACAAAACATCTCTTGAACCTCTCTGTTCTCACTCGAGGCAAGATGTAATTATGACCTTTCTTCCGCGTACTTCTGCATCTCTGCGGGGGGAGAAGTTCATTAAGGGGATGGATGCTGACCGCAGTTATTTTGTTCCAGAGAGTTCTGTCCCTTTTTGTTATTATATCAGCAATGGGAGTATACTCACTAGTGTAGCCATAACGTGTAGCCCGTTTGCAAAACCTATCGATGCATGAAAGATATTTGTTATAATGGGCAGAGGCCCAAACCTCAATTGCATAGGTAAAAAGTGACATAATGAGGCTATTAAATAGTAGAGTGAGCTCTTGAAGGGAGTAGCCATAGTACTTACAGACTCTTAAGATATACAACCTGGAACTGGCTTAACTCAGCATGTTTTCAAACTGCGTGTCCCAGTTGCAAGGGTCTTCACTAACTGTAATGCCTAGCAGTCTTAACTCACTCTTCCTAGCTATGCCCTCTATGGATTCTGGGACAGGCTTTTTGGTCCTCCCTTTCACTACCATTTCAAAAGTCTTTTTCATGTTCAACTTCATTAAGTTCATGTCTGCCCAGCGTTTGATGTTCACTACTTCCTCAAGTGATGAGTCAGCAAGACAGTTGGGACCAGATGTCACAGGCACACTAACTGTGATGTCATCGGCGTATTTAATTAGCTGAGTATTGGTGCTAACTGGTTTAATGTCATTGACCATGATAGAGAACAGCAAGGGCCCAAGCACTGTTCCTTGTGGGACTCCTCTATTGATACTGAGAAAACTGGTAACCACTCCATCGACAACGACCCTTTGTTGACGACCACACAGAAAGCTTATGATCCAGTTCTTAATATAAGGATTGATGTCATATGCTGCCAATTTGTCACACAAAATGTGATGAGAGACGGTGTCGAATGCCTTGCTGAAATCGAATGAGAAAGCTCTTACAAAATCTGCATCCTTGTCCAGCTTCTCAAGCCAAAAGTGTTGGCACTTAATAAGAGCCATGGTGGTATTGTGACCCTCCTTATAGGCGAATTGGTCTGGGCCAATTGCTGACTTGAGAGTGGAGGATAGTTCGTTTTTGCAGACAAGGCGTTCAAAAATCCTCATAATAATATTGGTTAATGAAATTGGCCGTAGCTGGTTACGTTCGGTCAATGGAGATTCCTTGGGGACGGGCGCAACATTCGCTAATTTCCACACTAATGGAACAGCTTGGTGCTTTAGCGAACAGTTGAAGATCTTGGTAATGATAGGTGCAAGATGGTGAGAAAAGTCACGCCAAAGCCAGTAGGGAAATTCGTCAGGCCCTGATGCAGTTCTTTTCTGGTGAGATAAAATTCTCCCTACGTCAGTTTCACTCACGGTTGGAATGCATGTGCCTTCCGGAATTTCCATGCGCACAGGAGCAACATAAGCCTCATCTGTGTTAATTGCCTGGAAGTAGGCATTGATGTCATCTGGAAGAATCACTGAGCTTATAGGGGTCCCCTGCGTTTTTCGTCCAGTGATCCTGTTGGCAGTATCCCACCACCCTTTTGAAGCCCGGTTATGTTTTGCACGTTCATTGTTTACAGCCTCCACCTGGTTTCTCCGAATAAGTGCGTTTATCTTCTCCTGGTACCTGAAGATCTCAGCTTGGTTACCATGACGACGCACTATTTTGTTTCTGGTATTACAGAGATGCTTAACAAGGGGGACATGTAGGGTGGGTCTCTAGATGACACTCTGACTTTGATGAGGGGAAAACATTCATTGAACATTGACCATAGGCTCTCATTCAGCAACTTCACGCTGTCTTCTGGGTTGTCCAAGTTGTTAATAGAACACCAGTCAAAAGCACTCAGTCTAGCCTCCAAAGCTAGTTTGCGATGGTCCCTTGTGTCACGGAAACTTACATATTTCCGCTGAGGCTTCGTAGGGATAGAGGGTGGAACAGTGACAACTAAGTGATCAGACCTCACCAAGCCTTTATGCACCTTGCCCGGTTTCCAAAGAAGTGGGTGATTGGTGAGAAATACATCAAGTATTTTATCACGCCTGGTCGGGACTTTAACCATTTGATGTAGACCATGTTGTTGCATGAGGTCTTTTATTCTCAATTGGTTAATGTCACCCGCAATTACGATTTTAGCATCTGGGTCATCGACCAAGATCTCATCACAAGTGTCCGATAGTAAATCCAGTAAATCCCTAGGGTCGTAGATAGGATCAGGTGGGTGATAAACACTGGCCACGTAGTATTCAGAGTTTGGAGTTGTTATTTTGCACCAGATGGTTTCAGATTCGAAATCCTCTTGAACATTGATTACTTTAATTTTCCAATCATTCCTGCAAATAACGGCCACCCCACCTCCAGCACGAAGTCCAGGCCGGTCTTTTCTTATTATCACGTAGCCATCGGGGCAAATCAAGTGTGACAGAATTTTCTTGTTTAGCCAAGACTCCGAAACAAAGCAAATATCGATGTTATTACTGCTCAGTTCAGCATACAATGCCGGGGCTGCATCGGCTTTAGCCAGAGAACGAGCATTGAGAACCATACACTTCGGGATCACCTTAGGAGCGGACGCAGACTTCTCAAGTCATGGTTGTCTTGGCGCTTGAAAGTTCAATTGAGGCTAAAATAAATGCTAAAAATGTAAGAACATTTGCAATTTTACCAGCCTCAAGCAAAAAATAACGTTGCTATCAAAAATGCAATTATGAAATACCCTGAAGTGATCTCCAAAAGAAAAAAGCTAAGACCCCTAAGTGTCAATGATGCTTTGTCTTTCTGTTATAAGACAACCAGCGTCCTTCACTGCAAATGAACCAAGTTTGCTATATTGTGTATTTACAACCCCAAATTTTGGCTCCTTTGATTTCGCTTTGTCATTCCCTCATCCTGAGTACAGTTTTCAGCTCTTTTCTGAAGTCGCCCTTCATTAAAGCATAGGCGAAGAAGTTAACGGCAGAATTGACGTACCGAGACACATCTATCAGATCCCGAAAGGGCTGATTTACCTCGCAAAAGGGAGCGTACTTACATGCGAGGAAGCAAATGTCCACCAAGTTACACAGCAAAAACACCAAGACAACTACCGCCACTGGTGCCGCCTTCGATTGCTGAGTCTCTCTGGGGTTTCGTGACTGGCTGAATATATCTTGGTTGTTTGAGGCAACCTGCAATGCTTGAACGTGAATTACCTTTCGATGTCTTCTTATGACGATGATAATGCGTGCGTAAGCATAAATAATCAGAATGGTCGCCGTGAAAATCAACACAGTAAACACCGTCTCGTAGATTGCTTTCCCGCCATTTTTCATCACGGGGTAGCTGTTGAAAAGTCTTGGACTCATTATGGCAATAGCAGTTATCCATGCAACTAGAGTAAGTAAGATGCAATTTCGAGGCGCTAGCAAGAGCTGATGCTTAAAAGGGTAACATATAGCAATAAACCTGTCAAATGTTAGCACGCCCAGGTTCGTAACGGAAATCGCAAAAAGAAGCTCCTTAAGAAAATTAAATGGTATGGTGGTATCTTGGCAGTCGCTCATTGTGCAAGTCGCAACGGAAGTCAGGCACAGCAAACCGACCAACATGTCCGCCAAACTAAGGGAGAAGATGAAATAATTCGGAGAATGTTTTTCACGCAACCTTTCTCGTAAAGTGACCAAGCTTATAACTAAACCGTTACCAATCGAGGCGGTGGTAGAGAGAACAAGTTTCGATATGACTGCCCAGTTCAGTGTTTGTGCCATTATAGGAACTCTTCGTTTGCTGAAGAAACAGGCTGCATTTCGCTATTATAGACCAGCATGGACCCTTCTCTCAAATTCTGATTGGTTGAAAATAGTACGGTAAATCCGCTGGCACTTGTCAGAAAAATGAGTTAAGTTATAATACATAGCTTGAATAGCTGGGCAGCTGGACGAAATTAAAATAGCCTATAATATTTTGCTAAGTGTTCCCTGGGTACTTTTCACTCATCAAGTTCTTTACTGGTTATTTGATTAATGTCTTTTTTAATCAAAAAACGAGGAATCCGTTATTAGTTGAGCATATTTCCAACGACTTTAGTTGCAATAATTTTTGTTCATAACTACTATTATTCGCTTCGTGAAAAGTGATCAAGCAAAGCAGAGAACGCTAGAAAGGCGAAACCGACGTTAAAGTTCTGAAACTATTGTGAATTATTCATTATTTTAGCTTACATATCGCAGATGTCTGATTGCAGCCATTTGCATGTAAATAATATTTAATTCATTTTGCTTTTCCTTTCTCTTTTTTCGGTTTGTTTTTACTTTTACGCGATTGTGTTATTTTAATTCACCATCAGGACTCACAGCTTGAACAATTTGAAAATGTTGAATTTTTTGCAGATTACTCTTAAATAAACGAGGCAAGCGAGCTATACTTGCCATCGGTCAGAACTTTTTGGGAGTTGCTATTTTTTCGGCCTAGAATAAATATATTTCTACATTAAATTTCAAATTGTATTGGAAAATCACAGGGATAAAACCTACAAAAAATCTCCGCATAACGCTTATTTCAAAATCAAAACATCCAACTGTAATAGTGCTTTTGTCAGGTATTCTGCAATCTTGAACAAAATTGTTGGCAAAAAGTGGCATTTTTTGTCTCAAAAACGGCTAGGGACTGCTGAAAATGTGTTCTATCGTCTAAAATTGATCCCCTTCCCCTATTTTTAATGTTGTTTTCTTAGTGTGGTCCTTGACACGAATTTATACACACGAATTTATGCTGAAAGGATCAACATTGTTTCAATAATAATAATAATAATAATAATTCGTTTATTAACACCTTTTGCAGCTAGGAGCTGAATTACAGGTATGGCCAGGCAATTTACAATAAATAGTTAAATAATGAAATGTTCAATGTCAATCCACTTGTCCCGCGTATTTATGCGTGCAGAAGTTACCAAAGCGATCAGTGTTCGTACGAGTTAAATGGTGAGATAAAGCAGATCTAAGGTTATATCTAGTAGTAGTCGAAACGAGACAGAACTTCGCAAGGTTAGTAACAGGGTTTTGCGGTTTTAGGTCTTTGATAAACTTACAGCAGGCTTCAGATCGCCTGTCCGATAGTGAAAGAATGCCAGCTGATACTAGAGCCACATCATATGGGACGTGAGGGTATATGATCGCAAGAGCGCGCTTCTGAACCCGTTCAAGGGCCAGGCTTAAATATTGCGGCAGGTCAGAAAATACAACAGAAGAATATTCAAGGATGGAACGAATAAGCGCGCAATATACCGTCACAATATCGGGCTCCGCCACGCCACAACGTTTCAGCTTCCTTAATGCATATAGTCGGCGGTTGCACTTCTTAATTACATAGTCACAGTGTTCCCCCACGACAAGTCGTTAGAAATCCAAATTCCGAGGAATTTGAAAGACTTGACACGCTCGATTAGCGAACCACCGATAGCGAGGGGGGGACAAATGTAACTGTTGTAATGTAGGAAATCAACCGCCATGGATTTACACTTTTTCGGATTTAAAAGCATGTTGTTACCAATGGCAAAGCAATTTATGTCATTAACAATATTCCTTAATACAGATGCAGAATTCCTAGGGACAATTTCTAAGATCGTGAGGTCATCTACGTATTTAGCCCTTGGTCCCCATGTTGCAGCGAGGTCATTTACCATGACAGCGAACAACAAGGGGCCCAACCGGGTGCCCTGGGGAATACCTCCCTTTATGAAAAGGGGTGGCGACTTTGAGGCCGAGACCCTAACGAACTGAGATCTACGCAGCAAAAAACAGGCAACCCAACGGACTAAACATGGGTGGATACCGAACGACTTAAGTTTTTGTAGGACTTAAGTCGGGATGAGGGGAGAAATGTCTGCTTATAGCTCTTGTACGGTAACGAGTGTGAATTCACAATAGGTGCTTAAATTTTTTAGGGTGAAGTTTCCGTATTTTCGAGCCAAGTTCAGTCATATTTTGGTTATTTCAGTGGTAGTTCGTTTTGCCTCAGTGATTCTAGTCTTGCTCTGTTTCTTTCTGAAACTTCACCCTGGGGACACTCACTAGGATTCTCAGTTCTATCAATCAAAAACTTCAGTCCCAAAGGCGGAGTTTCGGGGCCTCCTATCATTGGATGACGAATTTAGCGCCTTCTCTTTGGGAGCAGGATTAGTTCCGGATCGAAATCGTATTATTCAAGGGAAGACGATTAACACGAACCTATGGATTTTTTGTAATGAGCTTTTATTATCGGTAGATATAGACACGAGGGCGTATTCCGAGTAGGAAGGAATACGCCTTCACAAAGTGAACTAATGAACAAGTCATCTAATTTGATATAGTTGGACACCTTTTTACTACCTTAAGAACAAGAAACTAAAAAATGAACCTTAAAGACCCATTGTCAACCGGAAACCTTTGCGCTTTGTTTTCAATTGGATCTATTGTTATTCAACAGCTGTGATTGGCTGTTACTGTAGGTCTCAAAGGGGTTCCTATTGTTCTTCGCATTTCACAAGTTCAAACTGAAAATCATTTAATTTTCAACTGAGTTTTATTCTTGTGTGCCTGCAATGCGGCTTGGACGCTTATGGGTCTTTAAACACGTTCTCAAACAAAAGAAAATGTAATCATAAAGTCGAAATATTTTAGGGGAAAGAAACACAATAGAATCCGTGACGTAGAACATGTATGCACAGATACAGGATAAGCATCCCACAAGGTCAAGTTGTTTATTTGGTGACCAGTGTTCACGAAATCCTAAAAAGTCCAGGAAGTGCAGACCAGGCAGCGCTAGTTCCGACCCCATGCGCTACAACATTCAAATTTAGACACTACATCTGGGGTACCGGGACGATGTAGATACTCATTTATTAATAATGAGTGCCTATAATATAAATATAAACGCGGTACCGCTTATGTTGTCTATATCGGGATTTATAGACACTACACGTGACAGGTTTAGGTAGGGTTCATCCATTGGCCACTGAACTAATGAATGACTCATTTTATAACAATATTTACGTATCGGTACATTTATCCCAAAGCCAAAGAGTGTTCAATGCGGGAAAAGACGTAGAGCAGGATACAAGTTCAAACCCCGGCCGGACCAATACTCAGGGTCTTTTCTAAATAATCGAGGAGAAGGTGCTGCCTTTGCTTTAATATCTGCAAATAGTTAGACCTTCGCGTCTTCTCGGATAAGGACGTTAAAGGCCCATCACCAACCGGTAGCCTTTGCGGACTCTTAGCCAATCAGAGCACCGGAAAAACAATGGATTAATTTGAAAACAGAAGAAAACGGGACGCAAAGGCTCCCGGTTGGTGATGGGCCTTTAAACCGTAGTTCCCGTCTCTCATACACTAAACTAACCGGAACCAGAGGGACGTTAAAGAACCTCGAGGACCGTCGGAAGTTGCCCAACCTCTGTGTCACAGAACTCACAATGCTAACACACACTCATGTTTATAAAGCTGGTTTATATAGGATGAGTTATCCGTTAATGTAAAGCGCTTTGAGCCGCGAGGATAAGCGCTATATAAGCACGGTTACTTTTCTTTACAAGTTATTTGGGGTGGACCTTTATAAGTGACCACAAGTTTCACGCATAGTGCGATCTTCAGACTAACTTACAATTCAGCTAGCTCTGATCTTTATAGTTGCAAGCAAAAATTCGTTTTCATGCCTACATTTACATACTAATTCCGACCGCTTGTTTAAGAGCTTTTGATTGGCTAGTCAGAATGCATACATAGCTTGCATGTGGATGGCATGCCCGAGTATGTGCTGGCGCGTCTTATATTTACAAAGTAGAATTAAGAGGTATTACCTCGTTCAGTTGAAACTTGGGTAATAGAGATATACTAAAGTAGATACACCAATTCTAATTTAAACCTATGGAGGAAGTACAACCTAAGTCTGTTTTACTTTCGACAGTCGAAATATGCTCTATAAATCACTTGCGCAAGGGAGCACTGCCTGCGGCCTCCTTCACTTTTAGTTTCACCGATTTCTTGCGTACAACATCATTGCGCAATCACATCAAGGTAATGTAACTTCTCTTGGCAGGTTGACACGATGCCCTAAATGGATTTCCCCATCATCGTTCCCTTCACCCTACGGGGGAATCACTATACTAACCCTCAATTCTTTTGCAAATTCACCAAGGTTGCTCTACTCCCTGTGTTCAAAAGCACAAAGTTTGACTTCCTTGGTTCCGTTTTGTGTTTTTGTGTCGTCATTCTCTCATCCCAAGTGCGCTTTTCAACTCTTTTTTAAAGTCGCCTTTTACTAAAGCATAGGCGAAGAAGTTAACGGCAGAGTTGAAAAACCTTGTAATGTCTGTCAGGTCCCGAAAGGGTTGATTTACCTGGCAAAAGGGAGCGTACTTACATGCGAGGAAGCAAATGTCCACCAAGTTACACATCAAAAACACCAAGACAACTACCGCCACTGGTGCCGCCTTCGATTGCTGAGTCTCTCTGGGTTTCTAATTTGGTTGAATCCCTCTTGGTTGTTGGAAGCAACTTGCAGTTCCTGATTTTGAATTACCTTTCGATGTCGTTTTATAACGATGATAATGCGCGCGTAAGCATAAACAATCAAGATGGTCGCCATGAAGATTAAAACAGAGAACACCGTCTCGTAGATTGCTTTCCCGCCATTTTGCATCACGGGTAGTTGTTGAAAAGTCTTGGACTCATTATGGCAAAAGCAGTTATCCATGCAGCGAAAATAAGGTAGAAACAATTCCGAGTTGTTAACAAAAGTGGATATTTGAAAGGATAGCAAATTGCAAGAAATCTGTCAAACGTTAGAATGCCTAGATTTGTCACAGAAATCGCGAAAAAAAGTTCCTTGAGAAATCGAAATATTAATCTTGCAGTTTCCTGACAATCCTCCAGTTTGCACGTCGCTATAAAAGTCAAATAAACCACCCCGACTAGCATATCAGCAACACTTAACGAGCAGATGAAATAATTAGGAGAGTGTTTTTTCCTTAACCTTCGTCGGGAAGCGACCAGAGCAATAACTAAACCGTTGCCGAGTGTTGCGATAGTAGAGAGCGTTGTCTGCGTCAGTTCGGTCCACTTGGCTACTTGTACCTCTACCATCGTAGGGACGCTTGTTTAGCGAAAAAGGAAAAATTCCTTCGAGCCTTTTTCACAACGGATTCACCCTGGTTCTGCCGTTGCAGTTCGTGTCATACCACAGCAAACGTTTAAGCAATGGTCTTAAAAGGGTGTCTTACGATCTAAGAACAGCTGTAGAAGATCAAAGTGGTTTGTTGTGTTGCTCTGGGTCGAAATAGAACAAATGACGGTCTCCGTAATTACGCTTATTGTTCTCACTAATTGCGCTTTTCCGTTCACGCGATGGTCCGCCCTCTCTTAATTAGAAATTTAAATGGACTTTTTCACTTCTCTAAAATTTTAAAGTTGTTATTGTATATCCAAACTACCTCTTGATATGCGTTTTCCAGGACTTTAGATATCGGAGATCGGGAGGCCCATACATCTGCGATTGCAACGAATTTAATCAAATGCGTTTTGGCTGCTCTGATACTTGTCGGTTTCCTTTTATTCTATGACACCTTGCTTTATTCAATCTTTTATATTTAAATATTCATCTTTATTAACAGCTTGAACAACTTGAAAATTAATCGATTCTTCTGCAGAGACATATCAGTTTTGCAAATGACACCTGGAGGCGATATTGGGTGTTATTTGGGTTTTATAGAAACTAATGATATCAGACAATAATAATAATAATAATAATAATTGTTTAATAAAGCCATATCGCAGCAATTGCTGAATTACAAGGCCGGTCAGAACACTAATTACAATATCGATATTACATAAGTATAAATATTATGGTACTGAAATGCTATTTACAGTTGGCTCTGATATTTGATCGTACATAGATTTCCGAATCTGTTTGTTTTAGCCGTCACAGGTACAGTGGCGGACGAACCTGATCTCAGAGTATATGGCCTTTCGTGTGACACTTGTTGAACTAAGCTGCCCAGCAGAGGGGAGGAGGAGCGGGATCGCCTAAGAAATTTAATACATGCATCCTCTCTCCTCTGCTGTAGCGTCTTTAGGTCTGCTTGTGCGAGCGCATCCTCATACCGCAAATGAGGAGAAATGATCTTCAGCGCCCTTTTTTGCACCGATTCTATATGGTCACTCAGATACTGAGTGAGGCCAGCCCAGGCGGGGCACGCATATTCTAAGACAGACCTAATGACGCTGCAGAAAACAAGAATTAACTGGTTATTCGATAACCCACACTTCTTAAGTGCACGTAGTGCATACAAGCGTTTGCTGCCTTTCTTAACAATATGTATGACATGCTCGTTCCATGTAAGATTATCCGACAAATAAACGCCTAGCACTTTGTAGCAAGAGACCTTTTCAATCAGGGAATTACCAACCAGAAGAGGGGCTGGTGGAAAAGGGGAGTACTGTAGAAAACTAATACACATTTCTTTGCATTTTTTACTGTTAAGCACCATGCCCCTAGAGGAGGCAAAGGTGTAGATATCCGAAACAGTAAAATTCAGGTACGAAGGAGAAAGCCTGGGAACAAACTCCATGACAGTTGCGTCATCTACATATTTGATTCTATTAACACAGTTCGACGCCATTTTGTTCACAAGGATGCAAAATAGTAGAGGAGCCAATTTTGTCCCCTGGGGAGTTCCCCCATTCAGAGTTATAGGCTGGGAAAGGACTGCGCCTACCCTCACTCTCTGGTTTCTGCCGGTAAGAAAGGCAGCAATCCATCTGACCAAATGTGGTTCCACATCTAGGTCCTCAAGCTCACGCAGCAAGACGTTATGATCCACAAGATCAAAACCCTTGGTGAAGTCTGAGAAAAATATTCTGGCATACATCTCACCAGAATCAATAGTCTCCAAAATAGTGTGCAGCAAGTATACCAGAGCTTGCGTCGTGGATCTTCCTGGAAGAGCAAATTGCTTGATGTCGAGCTTGTCCCATACTCCTCTGAGAAGAGATTCAGCAGAAAAACCCTCAAGTACTTTAGCCAAAGGCGAAGTCAAAGAGACTGGCCTCAGATCACTATCTACAATCCTTGGAGGGCGGCATTTCGGGACGGGGGCCACAATAGCTTGTTTTAATTCTGATGGAAAATAACCCTGTTCCAACGAGGAGTTGTAAATATCAGCTATAGCAGGGGAGAGTTCAAACGCGAACTCTTTCCACACAATGTTCGGTATCAGCTCAGGACCGGGAGATTTCTTTATCTTTAAGGCACGTAGGGACTTATACACTGTGCGCTCCGTGACATACAGGTGCGCAGACACGGGTCCGTAAACCGGTGGGAGAGGCTCCAAAGGGCGGAAGTGAGCCGTCAGGCTGCCAAGGAACTCATTGAACCTTTGGGCGAGTGCGGCATCATCAGGAATGTCACTGCCAATCAGCTGAGACGTCCATTCATTAGGGCATGAGAGTCCTCCAAGTTCTTTAATGTCTTTCCACCAGCGAGTGGTATTTGAGTTCTGCAGTCCAGATACTTTATTGTCATAGAACCGTTTCTTGCATTCAGAACACTCTTTCTGCACTCTATTTCGAAGGCGCTTGAAGGTATCAGAGGATTTTCCCCATTTAACAAGGGCCTTCTGCCGCTGCACAATGAGTAGTTTTAAACTTGGGGTGATCCATGGCTTATCAGTTGTTGAGATCTTAACCTTGCTTGTCGGAAAAAATGTGTCAACAGCACTCATCAGAAAACTGTGTAGCAAGTCAAACTTTCCTTGTACATCAGGGACATTCTGGATTATTGACCAATCTGTTGTTGTTATCCACGCACCAAAATCTCTTATCCGACTGGGTCTAGTGTCACGCAATACTTTGGATTTTGCTTTCATTCTATGGGATTTATTACCACTTGCTGGATTGATTAAAAGTGCATTATGATCACCAGTTCCAATCTTAGGTAGTTGTACAGGTTTGGATAAGAGATTAGGCTTATTAGTAAAACACCAATCCAGGATGGAATCATTTCGAGTAGGCGGACTGCACGTTCTGTATAATAGAGTGGAGTTCAGATGAAAGTAAATCAGACTTGCATTTTCTAAACGCTCCTATTTGTTTAGCTCTTGAGTCTTTGTTTAGTCAGCCAATGAGAATACGAAGAAAATACAAAGCGGCTTTTGTTTTCTGGGTTACGACTAAACGCAAGTTGTACTTTCTTTGTCCTCTGATTGGTCAGTTGTTGAATGTGTCTCGCGCCTAATTGGCTATGTGTACAGGATTTACTTTACGTTTAGTTTTCGATAATCATATGAAAACCAAACTATTGTGCTTGAACAGTGTATACTCCTGGTGTATTTTACGAGCTAATAAAGATTACTAATTGACTGAATTTTCCGAGCTCCAAGCCAATAGAACTAACAAGGAAAGGCCTATATATGCCATACACGTGATATATGTTTTAGATGTAAAAACCGCCTATGACATCCAGGATAATTTCCCTGTTAGCAGAGGCCTCTTTTCGGCTGCATTTCGCTGGTTGAGGGTCGCGAGGAAAAGACACTCTTTTAAGCCTAGTTTCCATATAGTCTTATCTGTCGTATCTTTCGTATCAGTCAATCGTGAAACAAAAGAATAATTCCAATTTCCATTGTTTCACGGTCGACTGATGCGACTGATGCGACAGATAAGACTAATGGAAACCAGGCCTTAGCGACGCTTGCGAAATTTATGGGTGAGTGACTCTGTGGTGAGTGCAATTTCCAAATACATGCACGAGCTTATCCCTGGTAGCAGAGGCCACTTCCATCTTGCTCTGTGGTTTGAAGTGGCCTCTGCACACAAATGTTACACAAATGCACACAAATGTCACAGGGCTCGAAATAAACATATATTAAAAGTTGCAATTTTGTGACTTGCTTGATAAGTTTTAGTCGACGCAAAAATAGAGTTGCAAGTCGCACAATTGAAGGCAAACCTTACTGCCATTTTCGTTATTCTGTGAACTCTACGCCAACTAACAAACCGCGGTTTGGCTTCCGTTAATCAAACGGGGGAACAACTCTGGGTGATTTCTCGCCGGCTTTGAGAGCGAGGTTTTTTGAACTAATTAATTTCTACATCTCAAATCTGAGTGTTTAGACGCACTCCCAATACATTAAATATTTTGGTCACCGCTACGTGACAATTAGACTACGAGTCCGAATTTTCTATGAGTCAATTGAGAGCGCCGGTAGCGCCGAGGTGACACAAAGAAAACGAGAACGAGAAGTCTAATTGTTTTAGTAGGTAGTACATTAAATTAGCATACTACCTATTGCTATATTAATAATTCAAGAAAGTCAAACGCTAGTTTAAAAGTTTACATTGTAAAAGCGTCGAGCAGCCTTTAGTTGGCAAAGTTTTGTAAAAAACAATAAAATTCGCTGTCAATAAAATAAAAACCCTAGACAGAAGCAGAAATAGCAAAATGGCGGCAAACCTATTCCACGCTAGTGCGACCATCGTTACTGGGAAATTATATGGCAAACTGCGACCCCTCCCTGAGACAATTGAAACTTTCTTTGCCTTGTAGGTAACATGTCGCGATAAGTCATTGCTCCTGTACTCCAAGTCCAAGCAAGAGGCCTCCTCCTGGTTTAATGCTATCAAGGGAGCTATCGGGTTAGTAAACCTCTCGAAAAAAAACTGACCCTTTTATTATCTTGTTTTGCACATTTTAAATTTAAATGACAGGTGGTTTGCGATTAACCTGTACCCAGTACTTTAAGCATGGTATTGTTGAACAATTTACGCGCAATTCGTCAAAGGCGAATTCTAAAACAAATGCCATGCACTTCGATATTAGCGATTAATAGTGAGAGACAAATGCATCCATATAATGCTTCTCTGAATGTCCAATTGTTTAAATTAAATTATAAAGACCGCTATACGGAAAAAGAACGCGCTTTTCAAAGCAAATGATTTTAACAAATATAAATTATACAGAAATTGTATTGTAACCTTGACGCGTGCCAGCAAGAAGCAATACTATCAGTCTTACTTTAGCCAAAATGTCTCAGATATGAAAAAGACATGGGAGGGTATCCGTGAACTAATCGGGCGTCAGAAAAAAAGTCGTAAATCGATTAATGCACTACGATCCAATCGCTTCTCGCCGTTAGTGCATGAACCTTCCGAGATCGCTAACAGTATGAATTCTCACTTTGCTTCATGTGGTCATCGACTTGCTGCTAAGCTACCACATTCTGAAAAACACTATTCAGACTACTTAACAAGCCGTAATGGCTCTGGCTCTTTTGTCTTTCACCTCGTTGAATCCGCCGAAATCGCTACAGAAATCCTTGCTCTGCCATCTAACAAATCCCATGGTTTGTATTCGTGTCCCACCCGTCTTCTAAAATGCGCAAGACATATATTGTCCGTGCCTTTATCTAAATTACTTAACACCTCAACTGAATTAGGCATTTATCCAGAAAAACTTAAAATTGCTAAAGTTGTTCCGATATTCAAAACAGAGGATGAAACTGATCCAAACAATTATCGACCGATATCCCTTCTGTCTATTTTTAATAAAATATTCGAAAAGATCATGTATAAAAGACTTAAATCGTTTTTAGATAAAAATGACATAATATGCGAGTCACAATACGGTTTGATCCGTCCTTGGTCAATGATCCGTCCTTGGCCCACTCTTGTTCCTAATTTATATCAATGACATTTGTAACTCCTCCAAACTACTTGATTTCTTTCTATTTGCTGACGACACGAATCTTTTGTATGCTAATAAAAATCTTAAAAAATTAGAAGTAGTAGTAAACAAAGAATTGGCCAAAGTTCCAGACTGGCTTATCGCCAATAAGCTTACATTAAATATAAAGAAATCTAACTTTGTTATCTTTCGACCTCACCAAAAAATACTAACATTTCAACCAACCATCAAACTCTTTGATAATAACTCACAGCGTCTGGTCACTATTGACCGCAAAAATTTTGTTAAATAGGACTCCTCATTGATGACCATCTTAGCTGGAAATACCATATTGACCACATTGCTACAAAAATTAGTAAGACAGTAGGAATAATCGCACGACTCCGGCACTATGTCCCCTATAATATCTTAATAAACCTTTACCGCTCGTTAATTGCACCATATTGCACCTTATGGTATTGTTGCTTGGGGTCGTGCCGCAAAATTGCACATAAACAAACTTCTCATACTTCAAAAACGTGCCTTAAGATTAATGCATTTTTCGGATAAACAACAGCACGCTATTCCTTTTTTTCTTGAATCTAATTTTCTTCCAATACAAATGATCTATTTTGAAAAAACGGCTACCATGATGCATTATGTTTCCAACAAAGTTGCGCCGGTTCTGATACAGAAGCTTTTTACTAAAACAGAAGATGTGCATAATTACAGTACAAGGGCGGCTTGCAGTGGAAATTTTTATGTCAAATCGTCAAGACTTGAGATCCAGAAACTTTCATTTTCACGGTCTGGATCCTGTATTTATATAGTTGACCAGTAAGCTTGAGAAATGAGAATAAAACGAATTTTAAGCAACAATTAAGAAAAATATTGATACATTTGTTAGAAACTGAAAACGATTATATTGGTGTGGATAAAATGATCTCGAGGAAGCCCAAACTTTCATTCGCTTAATAACATCTTTTTAAATTCATCTTACTTAATTTTCTTTTTCTACTTTTTTCGCTTTTTCCCTTTTATGTATAAACAACTGATGCAGCTCTAATGAAAAATATTAATAATAATCTGTTTGTAAATCTAATGCCATCCGCCTCGACTAGTTTTTCTATTTGCGGATGGCGCTACCTTATTTCCCTACTCTATTTATTTGCAAAATAAACTTCTTGTTGTTGTAGGGCCTCCACGTGTTTCCGTTGGCACGTGAAAATGAGGATTTTTTTTATAGCCATGAAAAACAAACTACAGTCAAATTTACTTATTTACTTATTGTCGATGTGTGACGAGTCTGTCGTAAAGGTAACTGCCAAATTTTGTTTTGATATTCTCGAGCGTTTTAATGCGATGGTTCGAGATGCTGAAGAATCTAATGAGTCGCATTAAGTCTTATGTAATTTTTTTTTTCTTTTGTACCTATATATTTGTTAGTGTATCCTATATGCCGTGTAATTGGTATTTTATGGAATAAAGAATTATTGCGAGCGCTAGCGAGCATATCTAATGTGGACGGAAATCTGGACAATTCATAACGCCCTTTCTCCTAACGCCCTTGGAATGTGGCGCATGCGCAGTACGATCATTTTCTCAGCCAAGCGATTTTGGGTTCCGTCGGTCGGTCGGTCGGTGGCACATTCCCCCAGAGTCCTTTGCCCGGAGAGTTAGCGACGCCATTCTTGTCAAGATGGAAAACATTCACGATTTGTCGATCGGTTTACAGAAATTGTTGTTTAAATTCGGAGGTTATCGGTAAGTAACAGTCATGTGCCTTTGTCAGTCGTGATTGTATATTTGTAGATGTTTTTAAAGCGTATTTTGACAACAATTTCACGAACAATTTGCCGACTGCAGAGGGACTAATATTCTTTGGTGGATTTCTTGTAGGTAAAAATAACTTGAATAAAAACTTTTTAAAGCTACTTGGCTCTAGAGAGGGGAATTCTCCAAATACATAGTTTTTTTTAGCTTAGCTGATATGAATCTTTCACAGTTTACAAGTAGTTGTAAAATGTTATTGTTTCAATTTGCAATTTCCCCTAAACAAGCTAAGGTAATTTCTGAAAAGGAGGACGACTTTTTGTGGCCAATTGGGCTTTGGGTTAACTTCCATTACAATTGTAAACAGATGAAAATATGTAATCAATATATTCATTTCCTGTAAACAGTGTATTAATCATAAATAAACTTGACTGATTGAGTGATATTTTTTGTGTGCTCACTCGGCACAAGAATATAAATTCCAGTGATGTTACTAGACAATTTTTTAATAGCCAGCCAAAAACTGCTAAGTGATTACAATTGCACACACATTATTCGGGAATAATATACAAGAAAATCTGATGGATAACAACAATATTACTGGTGTAGGGATCTGTATTAATCCGAGAGATGAAAAATTTGATTAAAAGCTATTTCTGAAATTAAAAATAATTGTTTAGATTTTTTTTCTATATTCTTACATTTTGTTGCATCCCTATTTTGATGGTCTAAGTTTCTGGCAAATTTACTGTTGTTTTATAACACAACAAGTGAATATTTATCTCATATTCAGTCTACACCTCATTAAGCTGCATGCATAGACAATATTACATGACCATATGGAGATACAAATTTTATCTTTGAGTGTTAAAATTTATAAATTTTGAACACAATAAGATAAAATTTGTATCACCATTAGTTAAAGCCTAAAACTCAAGCATGATAAACAAGATGATAAACAAGATGAAGATGCAAGAAATCCTTTGCCTTGCATATTGCTCTTCAGGTGATTTCTATTGCTTGTTCACCATGCAGGAGGTGCATTGTCTGTTGTTGCAGCGAGCACTTCACTTTCTATTAGAAACTTCTAGTTATTATAGTCAAACCGATTTGCTCCCAGTCCTACGCTACATTATAGCTAGCCTGAGTATCAGGCGGAATTTTATTTTTCTGTGAGAAAATGAGAGGAAAAATAGAATTACGCCTGACACAATCACTCGTTGCGGCGCCTTCCGCCCCCTTGAAGGCGGCTGTCAAAATCATATCAAAACCGCTGTCGTCAGCTGTCATCGCCTATTGTCTCGCTCAAGTACGTTTCCCTGAACCAAAACAGTCGAGGTTGCTTGTTTCTTTCGTTTGTAAAAGATCAAGCTTATTAAATATGGCTCAAATCCGGATCAGTACACTTATTTTCTCCAACAAAAGTATCTGGAAAGCTTGGAGCTCGGTCGGTTATTTTGGGAAACCTGCTTGAAAGTGTGGTCTGCGTGGGAACTTCGGCGAGCGGGTCTCGATGTGTGCAGGAATTCCGCAATGAAATTTCTACTACAGAACTGCATAAGCTTATCACGAGCTCAAAGGACCGTTTTTTCTAGCGAAAGCTGCCGAATCCTGCGGGAACAATTTAGCCTGAGCTAGGAGAAAATTTAGCGCTGCCGAGCAGGATTTCTTTGTTATCGTTGATCTTCGAGGGATGCCGTTGAAGTTCCCTTAGCTTTTAGCACGACTTGCTGCTTTCGGGCCTAGTAACGATACTCGCAAGGGTCTTGTCTCCATCTTTCTAAAGACAGAAGCTAGCGTACAGCATCGGTGTTGATAAATTAGCGTTTGTCAAAAGCAGTTGGCAAAACTACTAGAATCTGAGGCACGCGGTCTGCTCTTCTTTTACTTGTATAGCAGGAAAAAAACTGTATTCCAGATTCTACATCATCTTCAAACTCTCTTTCGTCCATATTCCGAATTTGAATGGACGAATTTATTAAATCTTTGCGTTCGTGTTCCCGAAAGATTCCTCTCTCCCATCGCGGCTTGTACTAGAACGAGCAAACGCTTCCAGTTTCGCTTCCGGTTTAACTCACGTCCCTCGCGTCCCTTTGTCTTTTGGCCAATCAGCGCAGCATTCAGATTCTGAATGTTGAACATGAACTTTTGAATGCATTTGTGTCAGGCCCTCTCCCCTCCTTCTCTCATTTTTTTTTTCGAGGAGGGGGAGGGTCCTGATGTAGTCCTCCAGGCTACATTATAGCGGAGCTCCAGCGCGGGCCGAAGGCTCGCGCAAGTAGATAGGATACAAGAGTTGAACGCCACAATAGCTAGCTGTCAAGGGCATTTCCCCTCTTTTGTTCTAGGGATTAACTCCTATTGTTCTAGGATTGGCTCCTATTGTTTGGGTCTTAAGGAAGCGGCGGATTAGGCCGACCCGGCGGATTAGGCCGACCCGCCGGATCAGGCGGAGCACGTGTCCCGGAAGTCATCCCCTTGGGGAATTCTTTTGTTGATCTGGATCCCCTTGGTAAACATGAGAAACCATGAGAAACCGCTGCAAGTCGATGCCTCATCCCCTTGGGGCCCGATCCGCAACTGTGGTCATGATATTTGAGAAAAGCGATGATGTCATTTAACTTCTAGATTTTATTGTGGTAGTAGAGTATAAAACGGTTTAGTCATTTACGATGTTCATTTACGCATTGATGTTGCTACTGATCGTTCTACCGCTGATCTACTGTTTAACGCAAGATTATTACTATCCTTTGCGAGCTCTTGACTTTTACGCGAGAGAACATGGAGAACGCTGTACCACCTGTAGTCTATGTCAACCGAGATGAAGCAAAGATTGAACGTTTGTTAAAGAAAACATGTCACCTCGTGTACGCCGATTTATGCGAAAAGGATATGCCCGAAGAACTCAAGAGTTGCCCATGCGAGGAATGTCTAGTCGGCAATCCAAGTGAATACTGTTTGTCTACAAAAAGGCCAAACGTCAAGTAGACGAAAATCTTATATGGGAAACGGTGCAGGAAGTGTGTAGTATTCTGGACTTACCTCTGGATTCCTCTTGGAAAAGATACTTACCGGAACTTTACAAAAAGCGTTGGAGGGATGTTTTCGCGTGGTCCAAACAACAACAGAAATTCATCGCCCTACGGACTGCTTGGAAAGTATCACAGAGTCTTTTGCAATGAAAAAAAAATAGCAACCAGTGATGAACTTTGTTTTAGAGTACTGTATAAAAACATGGAAAGTATGTTGTGGTGCAATAAAAAAGTAAACAAACCCTGAAAATGTAATCCGTATTTGACCCCGAAAGGCAAATAATCCACAACGTCACGCACTTCTAGGACTTTATTTACATATATCCTCAAATCGATTTTATACATTAAATTAAGCATTTGCAAATTTAGGAGACAACTTGATTCTAGTTTGATTTACTCTCTTTGATCGCCTAACTTGCTTTTTCTGTTCTGGCTCTGTCATGCTCTTTAGAAGGAGATGATCGGTTCCACTACTAGATGGTGGGGTGTCAAACGCTGGCGCCAATTTGGGAACTTTTTTTGCTCTTTCAGGTATTGTTTCATTAGAGGTCCAACATCCTTCTTTGGATTCGCGTTTTCGTATTGAAACCACACCGCTTTTTTCGATTTAGGTGTTGTAAATGATGCGGGTGTTTTGGGTGGTGTTGAAAAAATAGATGATGTGGATTGTAACACAGCGGCAGACGTTGGTTGCGGCGAAGCAATGGGTTGTGGTTCTCTAGGTACGCTCGAGGTTGATTCTGGTAGTTGGCGGGTTGCCATGGGTGCAAAACTTGTTTGTTTTTGCAGATCCAGGTATCTGTTTAATAACGTGTCATACTCTTTCATAAGCACATCGGCCGGTAACGAGTTTTGATTCAACACATTTTCCATCTCTTCGCCCACTTCATGCATGCTGTTGAGAACTGGGGGTTGCAGATACGATTGTTTTTGAAAGTAATTAATCATTGACCGGTCTCCCTGACTTGACCGCGCAGAGGATTGGTAACTAGTTTTGTTTTTCGTCTTTTGTTGTTGGCTTCAAATCGATAAACAGATATCCATAAGGGCGCATGACAGCCTCATCATATTTTTTCATGAATGTTTCTGTGTTTCCAGGGTACATTTGTTTTGCCAGAGTTAACACTTGTAGTTTATCTCTGGGGTTTTTAAACAACACCAGATAGTGAGAATTAAGGGAGATGGTCCTTCCAATTTTTGATTGAAAATACAGATTTTGTACAAGGTTCACTACAGAGAGATTTCTGTGATGAGACCCAGAAATGTACAGATCCAACACTCTCTTGTCGGATCCCGTGTTCGACATGAGATCATCTAGGAGAATCATATTGTTTATTTGGGAGTCGAAGTACCAGTCCTCATCCACGTGTTGCGGGATCCCTCTATGAAACTCAATTCCGGTATGGCGTTAATCATTGCGTCATAGGCAAGCTGCCATTGAGAATAACACCACACTATTCTTTGCGGGGGTGGGTTGATCAACGTCTGAGCGTTTTCTGTAAATTCTGTACCCACACCGTCTTTCCCGTTCCGGTCATACCAGAAATGATCGTTGTAAACGGGTGTTGAAGTTGAAAGGGGCCACGTGACGAGTTGGGCTCACGTGCGGTAAAATAGCTCGGTGGCTTGAGATTGTTATGTTGGTTATCCATATGACGTTTAAGGTTATCACTTCTGGAAAACTCTTTTCCACATTTCGGGCATAACATGTTGCTTCTTTGGCGTCTTGGAAAGCAATGACGACTCTTGAAAATATCATACCTTATATTCTTCCTTGCCTTCTCCCCAAAAACTCCTCCTCCTCAAAACGTCCTCAAAACCTCCTCCTCCTCCTCAAGACCACCTCCTCCTCCTCAAAACGTCCTGAAAATCTCCTCCTCCTCAAAACCTCCTCCCTCCTCCTCCTCCTCAAAACCGCCTCAATTCCTCCTCCTCCTCCTCAAAACCGCCTCAATTCGTCCTCCTCCTCAAATTAACACCGCCTCAATTCCTCCTCCTCAGCTCCTTATGGACCATATAAATATCCACATATCAAACAAAACGAATCATATTATAGAAGCCTTCGAGAACACACCATGTCAAAGTTACTGAGAAACAATCTGCCTTATCTTCACCTCTTACACAAAGGCTCGCCGGAGCAGAAGGGTTACATTTTAGCGAGTGCTAATCCTGAACAAGTGCTCACCCTCTGTGAGATCTGCTACAACTTTATAAGGGGTTGTGTGCCCATAACTAAAATAGAAAAAGAAGCAATTAAAGAGGACTTAGATCTTCTCAAGGATTTGACTGATGCTTCTACCCCATTTAGAGATAAGAAGAGACGAATCGCTCAAGAAGGGCGTGGCTTAGTAAAAGACATACTTCCGCCGCTTTTTGCAGCCCTGCCCTTGTTTTTGGCATAAATACAGACACACTACAAATGTTCTCATATCACGCTGAGCAGTCTATCAGAAAGGAATAACATGAGTAAAAGAAGAATGTCAGAGACCGATGAGAGTTTGGAGGAGAAGGAGTCTGAGACTGAAACTTCCAGCTGGGATAGTGAAAGCGACACTACTAGTGATGAGGAATCTTCAGATGATGAGAGCATGAGTGATTCCGAGAGTGATATCGATGAAAACCAGACATCGGTAGATGAAATGCTACAACAAATATCGAAAAAAATTCCAAAAGATGTAGCGCGCGACTTACTTCGTTCATTTGTGTCTTCTAAAAAGATTCTTTATTGGAACTTATCAGATGAAATGACTCGAAACCAACAGAGAATCCCAGGAACCGATATGGTTTCATTACTCAATTATGTACTATTACCATTTAACGCCAAAGCAAGAAAGCCTAAAGGAATAAATACCTTTATCGAGGGTTTAGCAGATCTCGGAATTAATAAAACCCTTATTCAAAATAAGGATGTGTTGAAACGAATCATAGACTTGGAACACGAATCTTTAGAGACAGATGAAGAATCAATGAGCGAGGACGAATTTGTAGAGGGGACCAGGAAGTTAGTTCAATCAGGTGGTGGATATGAACCAAAAACACTGCCGTGTGACTATTGCGGCTTTCCCGAAACGACGTCAATGGTCTTAGCCCTATGTCCCACGTGTTCGTGGTCAGACGACTATAACGTGAACCTTGTTGGAAAACTTGTTACATGCGACATTTGTTCGAAGCCATTTTTGCTACATCATCAGTTTTACAAGGATTGCTGGCAAGACTGTGACAACTGTGGACGGGCGCATTATTTTTCATTACAAAATGAGGAAAATTGATGTTATTTTATTATTCGAGAGTTTTTTCCATTAATGAGTTCGCATATTGTAACTCAAAAGATAATATATTTGACCTTTGTACGGTTTAACACCGCTAGTATGTTACCCTGACAACACGTTAACTCGTCTGTATTTGTCTATGCTTTAATAAAGAAGGTTTATTGACTTTTCAAGTGAGTTTTATTTACATCACAAAAGAGTATGGCACGCGTCGCAGTGTTTCCTCTCTAAGAAGTTGGTCTTCTTACATTGAGGGCATATGCGGACCGACAACTCTTGAGTATCTCCCGAAATGCTTTCTAAGCTATCGTCTATCCATCGCTGGATAAACGATTCATCCAATATAAGTTCGTGTCCTGTTCGAATGACCATATCTTTATTTACTAATCGTAGCTTATGCAAATTTTGTTGAATCATCTCCATTATTTGCGCTTGCTTGTCGTTCATTTCGTTTCTATTAAAGTTCGCCAATGTTCCTATAACGATGTTTAAAAATATCCTCTCAAGATCGCTCTGAGGGTATCCCAGATATCAGGTGCTTGTTTTTACAAAAACAACAGAAGCAAAATTGGTCCGGTTCTTGGTTCTTGCTTCCCCAATTTAGCGAAACTTGTAGGTCTTTGACAACAAACAAAAATAAAGCTGCTGCCACGAAGTAAGAGTACATAGCTCCACTTTCTCTGCTGTCAAGATGAGTGGAGGTTTTTCAAAGTTTACTCGAGTTTATATTCATCAAAAGTCGGCCAATTATTGACATGACTGTCACGCTAGAGTCCCGGGCCCTCGCGATGGTGGCGCTATTATTCGTCCCCACGTTTCTCAAATGTTATGACCCCCGACTTGCAGATCAGGACCCAAGGTGATGAGCCATCATCGACTTGCAGCGGTTTCTCATGGTTTCTCATGTTTACCAAGGGATGAGTCATCGACCAATCCGGATCAACAAAAGAATTCCCCAGGGGGTGACTTCCGGTGTTTACCAAGGGGATGAGTCATCGACCAATCCAGATCAACAAAAGAATTCCCCAAGAGGATGACTTCCGGGACACGTGCTCCGCCTGATCCGGCGGGTCGGCCTAATCCGGCGGGTCGGCCTAATCCGCCGCTTCCTTAAGACCCAAACAATAGGAGCTAATCCTAGAACAATAGGAGTTAATCCCTAGAACAAAAGAGGGGAAATGCCCTTGACAGCTAGCTATTGTGGCGTTCAACTCTTGTATCCTATCTACTCGCGCAAGCGGAGCACCATACCTAAGGGAAAAAACGTATACCATCGGGTTGATTTTGAAATGTCACGGGTAATATAATTCATGTTTTCATTTCGTTGATAGCGCCATGCCCACACTGTTTAGTGCGTTGAAAAGTAATTACCCCATAGATAATTGTGTCAAAGTTTGATTGCCATAAGTGGTTCCTGTCGCGGGATATGATTTGTTTTCTTTTTTTCTGGTATAAAACCTATAGCGTCCGCCGTCCGTGTACACTTTTGATCCCTGTGTTATTTCTTGAAAATCTATTATCTCGAAAAGGATAAAACCTGAGAACAAGCCATTCTTGGAGGGAGTTATATAGAGTGCAAGAGGCACATAATGCCTGGCTGACGTGACGTGAGGTGACGTCATTGGCAATGCCGTGAAACTACTTTTGGGCCAAAAGTAGTTTCACGGCAGCCCAAAAGTAGTTGCACGGCATTGCCAATGACGTCACGTCAGCCAGGCATTATGTGCCTCTTGCACTCTATATAACTCCCTCCAAGAATGGCTTTCTCAGGTTTTATCCTTTTCGAGATAATAGATTTTCAATTTCTGGCGGAAATGGGCAATTCCAGAAAATAAAGGTACCCTCCCCACGGGCGGCACTAGTTTTTGACCCCCCCATGCATCCAGAATTTCCAAAATGGTTTACCCCCCCCATGCATATAGAATTCCGGGCAGGTTAAAGAAATCCAGCTTCGAAAACCCCCCCTTGCAATCAGAATTCCGAGCTCTTAAACCCCCCCATCCATCGGAATTTCCAAATGCCGCCCGTGTGGGGGTACCTTTATTTTCTGGAATTGCCCAATGTCGAGCGCGGCGCGTGCGTGCACGGGGACTAGGGGCTTTTATTTTGAAAAAATGTATTCTTCGTCAGAAGCACCATTTAGCACCATTTTATTTCTCTTTACTGACTTTACTAGTAAGTATTTTACCATTTACCTGTGCTGAAGTTAGAAGTCTGAGCTTTGCAATGAAAGGGAGATGCAGTCAAGCGGAATTAACTCGGAAGGGCGAATTATCGAAAGCACATTTTATCGCCATCGTATCAGAGTTATATCAGTATTTCCAGTTATATCCCAGTGATCAATTTTAACGCGCGCTCATTGGTCGAAACGTATCACGTGGTGCATTTTCACAGGACAGATATCAGACGTTATTATTCAGCACATCGATGCACTGTCCAAATATGGTCATTGGAACGCCAATAGCTGTCTTCTGTACATGACAGCTATCCTGCGATATCCGTCTCTGATGGAAATATGATGTTTTGAGCTCGTAATAATACACAAAAGTCATGTTTTTCGGGGGGTTTTTGTGCTATCGATGTGCTGAATAATAAAACCATTATCCTGCTCGATTTTGCAGAATATCGTCTGATTTTAGCCAACTCGGGACTTCGTCCCTCGTCGGCTAAGTATCAGACGATATTCTGCGCAATCTCGCAGGATAATGGTTAAATATTGTCCGTCGGAAGTGATATCCGTCCTGGGAGAAATGTTTTAAGCAAAAACTGGATATTTTCTGTTTAAAAAATAATGAAAAACAAGCAACCAAGGTTTTTGTCTACGAATGTTGATGAAATACGGAAACTGGTGGCTGAGGCGACACCGGAAAACACAAAAAAGTCAACTGAACAGGCCGTGAATGTTTTGAATGGTTTACAAAGTTGTTTGTTTTTTGTTGTTGTTTCAATCCAAGTTAATTCGGTTTGACATTCGCGACAAAAATGAAAGAACTAAACAAAAAGGAGCAAAATGACGACAAAAGAATTGTTTTTAAACTTACCATTTTCTCGTAGCTTGTCAAATAGAAAAACAACTTGCAATCAGCTCAACAAAAATTCAACCACTTCGAGTGTAGTCCAGCAAGCAGACTTCCAAGTTCGATCGGCAGCGCTAAATTTGTCCAACTCTGCTGCATTTCACGGCTGTAATTTATATTTCAGTTCACAGCAGAACCATTACTTAACAGTCCGGCAAGGAAGTCGACCTGAAAACCCGAAATCTGGGCTAGATTTCTGTAGAAAAGCACTCGGGAAAGCACTACAACTTGTGCGTTGTAAATTTGTTTTGTGAATTCGCTCTGATTTCTTCTAGCCCCACGTTAGGGTTTGATTGACAGTTTTTGTGTCAACCAATCACAGCTCGAATAAAAATATCTTAGCCAATCACCGCTTACGATTTGCCTTTTCGCGCCATACTGCAGTTTAGTGGCTTTCTCACGTTCACAATGCACGAGGGCATAAAGCCGGGGAAATACGAGGCACAAAATCCCTCAACTTGTCGCGCAACATTGTTGCGTTGCAAGTTGATGATCGATGTTGCGCGTTTTTCACCTCGCGCCACAACTTGTCGCGCAACAAAAACATTTGTTGCAGGTTGTGAAAACTTGTTGCGCGAAGTAGAGCGCGGGTCTACTTTGAGACACAAATTCTGCCTTTGTTGCTCGTTTTTCATCAAACACACAACTTGTTGCGCAACATTTTGCCTACGATTCAAGTTGGTTGGTCAATAGAAATGAAGTGCTAAGGGGCCAAATTCGCCTTGGTCTCGCATGTGTGATCATCAAAACAAAATGTTGCGCGACAAGTTGTGAATTTGATGAAAAACGAGCAACAAACATTAGACTTGCAACGCAGCAATGTTGCGCGACAAGTTGAGGGATTTTGTGCCTCGTATTTCCCCGGCTTAAAGCGCGCGGAAATCGGCACCATCTTTTGTCCACAGTCGTCATTTTGGCCGTGAGGTTATTTTGGGGAGACTGGTAACTAAATACATTAAGAGCGACTCTCTGTAAGGACCGAGTGACTTCGTGAAAATGTGGCACAAGGTTGAAAGATTGACCCCCCTCATATTTTATCCAGAGATAGCCTATGGTATGCTAGTAAACGTGATATATTTTTTATGTTTGAAAAATTAAGCAATGTAGAGAAAATTTCGAAAAACCACCGCCGGGTCGTGAAGCTCAAAAATGACTAAAACAGCATGCGATCCTACGTTCAAATAACGGAACTCGCGCGAAGGCGCAAAATAAAACTTGCATTTATTTGCATCATAATTTCATTTTAGAGGTATCAAAGATTTGAAACCATCCAGATGTTTAATTAAAGCTAACATTTTAAGTTCTTGGCGAGCACTCAAAGAAGGCTGAAATTTCACATTTGAAAATCTAAAATTTCACTTTATTTTGAAACAACGAAAATGCAGGCGGTATTATTCAGAATTTATTGAAACTTGGAATTTAACAAGTACTTAAGATATATTTAGCCCGGGGATAAAAATATTCTTGGAAAACATATCTGAGACGAGAACGAGTACACTCAATTTACCCTAATTAAGCCAATTTTCTCGCGGAACTGTAAACAATCTCCTAAGAAAGATCCTGAGAAATCTCACATTTTTCCAGAAAGAAGCCGGAAATATACTAGATTTACAGCTTACCATTTATTAGAAACGCCGTGGAGATAAACTACTGGTCGTGTATTTGTACTTTTGCGTTCTTGCCGCCGACATTACGAATAATTTTTTTCAGCAAACAAAGTCAAAATCTTCCATATGGCGTGTTTTTCCCACGCTCACTGCTTACTCTTGTACAGCTTGTTTGTCGCAATAAAAACTTGTTTGTATATTCAAACTCTAAAGGAGTAATTTCTGAGGTTCAGAAAGACTGTTCAAACGATTTAGCTAGCTATTTCGATCTCTGATTTCTCTGTAGCTAGCTGGAGATAAAGTGCAGTCAACCGACTCATTGGACAAAACAAAGGCAATTAACGTTTGTCACGCAATATTCTCGCACGTGGAAGGGACAGTGCGTTTGTCACAATAAATATCATTTGTTTCTATCATTAAACTCTACCTTGATCTAAAAAAACCTGTGGCCTAAACAGATCTCTCTTTGAAGAATTCAGGCTCGTCATGGCAAATAGAAAAATGACGCGTGTCCACGGTCTGCACTAAATTACTGCGTCCTTGAGTTGTGTCATTTTGTAAAAACAATAAAATCAAAATGGGAACAGCGACAAAATAAAACAGCCCAAAGTAGTAGCAGTGACAGCGATTTCTTTTTCTGCGGAATAATGAAAATTGTACTTACCAAGGCGTGGTCGTAAAGACTTAAATATTGTTATCAAAAAATAAAAACTTAACAGTCTCGAGAAGAGTCTAGGCAAATGATAAAATTTAGGAAAAATACATTTGCCGTCTAGATTCTCCATCACAATCAGTTTTCTTGCGTTACAAATCCCGACCTCTGGGAAAGTCATACCCTCTCGCGCCTCAGCATTTTGGGTGTGACAGTAAAATATCGAAACTCGCCCTGTTGGGCCGAGCAACCCCGCACAAAAGTCTTGGGAGTACCCATCCCCATCCCCATCCCCTTCCGGGTGAGCCAGCGTCAATCCCACTGTTGTTTAATTTTGTATCGCCTTCTTGCACGACAGTAAGGGGACAAATAGGTATTCCTTCTTATTCTGCGCTTGTCAACCTCGTTCCCAGGACCTTCTGGGTAATTTTCAAGATGGCGTGTCACTCGGAAGAAGACCCTGGCAAAGGCTGGGGCCTTTCCACAGGGAGACCACCTAAGTAAAACAGTGAAAATCCGATATGGCTTGCGGAAAGCAGGGAAGATGGCACAAATCATGAACACATGTCATTAAGATTAATTTTAGCCCCGACTTCGGCCCTCTTTTTCCGGCTGTCTGCCTTCCATATCGGACTTTAACTGTTTTCTTAAGCGGTCTCCCTGTGGATAAAGCCCCAGCCTTTGCCAGGGTCTTCTTCATTCTCGTACCCAGAGCTCCCCGGCTCGCTCCTCGCAGGGGAGGCTCTGGTGACATCCATTTGAGGACCGTTGCTGATTGGCTGGTTTTGAACGTTGGTGCATGCGCAGAAAGATCTTTCTCTCAACGGCTCTGTATCAAATCTCGCGCATGCGTCAATGGCTGTCACCAGAGCCTCCCCCGTGAGGAGACGAGCCGGGGAGCTCTGGGTAAGAGAATGGGGTCTTCTTCCGAGTGACCTGCCATCTTGAAAATTACCCAGAAGACCCTGGGAACGAGGTTGTGCGCTTGTCTCTCCCGCACTGCCTCTCCCCCACTGCTTGTCTCTCCCGCACTTTCCTCATTTTAAATTTATCGTTTTCTTTTAAGAGTCCCGGCCACAAACAACTGCAAAACTGGGCGTAACTACGTGCACGGCGGCGGCACACCCTTGATCAAACATCACAGAATCTAGTCTCGCTAAAATGTTTGAAACATTTAAATCTTAGTTCCTTTTCATTGGAAAGTCACATTTTATTTCAAATATCAAAATAATTATTGCTCTATTAGTGAAACAATATCGAAAGCCGGAAAAAGAAAGGTTCCCCTTCCTTGTGTGAGAAGAATGCGTGACAGAAGCGTTAATTGACTTTGTATTGTTCATTGAGTCGGTTGACTGCACTTTATCTCCAGCTAGCTACGGAGAAATCAGAGAAATAGCTAAATCGTTTAAACAGAATCTTTATGAACTTCGGAAATTACTCCTATAGAATTCGATTTTACAAACAAGTTTTTATTGCGACAATCAAAGCTGTAGAAGAGTAAGCAGCGAGCGTGGGAAAAACACGCCATCTGGAGGATTTTGTTTACCGAGAAAACTTCTTCGTCTTGTCAGCGGCAAAAAAGGAAAATTATGAATACACAAATTTTACCCCGAAGTTTATCTCCACGGTGTTTCTAATCAATGGTAAGCTGTAAATTTTGTATATGTCTGGCTTATTTGCTTATTTTTTTGGGTAAAGAGTGAGATTTCTCAGGATATGTCTTAGGAGATTGTTTACAGTTCCGCGAGAAAATTGGCTTAATTAGGGAAAATTGAGTGTACTCGTTCTCGTCTCAGATATGTTTTCCAAGAATAATTTTTAGACCCGGGCTAAATATATCTTAAGTACTTGTTACATTCCAAGTTTCAATAAATTCTGAATAATACCGCCTGCATTTTTCGTTGTTTCAAAATAAAGTGAAATTTTAGATTTTCAAAATGTGAAATTTCGGCCTTCTTTGGGTGCTCGCTAAGAACTTAAAATGTTAGCTATAATTAAACATATGGATGCATTCAAATCTTTGATACCTCTAAAATGAAATTATGATGCAAAGAAATGCAAGTTTTATTTTGCGCCTTCGCGCGAGTTCCGTTATTTGAACGTAGGATCGCATGCTGTTTTAGTAATTTTTGAGCTTCACGACCCGGCGTTGCTTTTTCGAAATTTTCTCTACATTGCTTTATTTTTCTAACATAAAAAATATATCACGTTTACTAGCATACCATAGGCTATCTCTGGATAAAATATGAGGGGGGTCGATTTCTGTCATTGATCGCCATCTTGATTTGACAATCGGAAAGAAGGAAGGAAGAGCTTTCAAACGAGACCTTCAGCATCTTTGTAGGGCTTTCGCGCGCTTGTTTTTGATTTTTTCAATTTGGTTGTTTTATCGAGTTTTGATGTCGAAGACCTGAAAGAGAAAAAATCGGTATTTCTGTGCAGTTAATACCGTTTTGAGTGTTATCTTTGAAACGTTGAAATTGACATTCACCTAAAGTTCACTTGTTGTTCTACAATCGTATGGTTTTGGTTTTCTCGATTTGTTTGCGCGATGGCTCATTTTTGAGTTTTTAAAAAGTCATTTTGCTTCAAAATATGGCCAGAACCCGGAAGAAATGGACGGTTTGTGTTTGTACAAATGGTTTTGGAAGACCAGAATTAACAGTGCGATGGTCAGAGCTGCTCAGAGACAAAGAGAGTGAGAAATTGAATCTTGGTAAAAACTACGACCCGAGGAGAAAAGGTGAGGCATAAAGGAAGAGCGATTTTATATATTTTTAACTTTTTAAGGTGATTTTTAGTGGTTGGTATGGTATCGAAAAATCAACAAAGCGCTGTTTGTTTACTACGCGCGAGTTCGTTGTTTCGGTAGTTTCAGTCAGGGATTTTTCATACTGCAATGCTTCCGTGACCGTCAGTCGATCAAAATACGACCTTTCACTATAATTGTTATTCGAGGGCTGAATATAGCATCTTTTGTATTTGAAAGATGTGTATATCAATTCATTCTGTCTCTCGCGCGCTCTGAAATCAGGTGGTTCGAGTTCATCAGCCCTTTTGCCTATCTATGGCTGTTCAAATGATTACTTGAGTTATCTAGAAACATACCTGATTTATGCTAAAGTTTCATGGGCTAAAAATTAAAAAGTATCTTGAATTATTAATCATATTATAAGCTGTACAGAGAAATGCTTTCTGTTCCTCAATAGTCCAATATTTATTTCTGTCTATCAAAGTAGTTCAGGAAGTGCATAGACACCAAATGCCAGCCTATTGGGCATTGAGAGGCAAACTCAAATGTTAAATTATCTGCCTCAATTGATTAGAATTGTGAGAAACAATATTCAACAAACTGTGAGAAATACTAGATACATGATGTATCTAGTATTTCTCACAGTTTGTTGAACATGTAATGCCAATAGGGGCAGGGGTCTCACTTGTTTTAGGATTATAGTCACTATGACCTGTAATTTAATGTTGGAATCCATTATAAAAACAATTTTACAAGAAAAGATACCCCAGAATCAGTTTATTTGTACTATATTCTACTATTTGTACCCCAACTGAGACCTGGCCTGTTCTGAGCAGGTCAACAATAGTATGCTTGGCTTTATACTATCAAAACAGGTAGTGTTTCAATCTAGCTGTTTCAATTTCAATCCCGGCGGCAGCAAATTTCTATCACGTGACATCTAAAAAGCTATCACGTGACCTAGGCTTGATGTCTTTCAGCCAATAAACAGTCAGTACTCAGTCACATGATCATTTTCTCATAGTCGTAGTGGTATAGTGGTATCAAATGTAATCAAGGGACTTGTCTGCAAAGTGTGCAAAAAAAAAATTGATGTGGGTGGTCTTTATTATCAAAACTTTATTTAAAAGTGTGCAAAAAAAATTGATGTGGGTGGTCTTTATTATCAAATCCCATTTTAGAGAGAAGTTTGTTAACCATGCATACCCCATTCTATCTACTGAAGGAGAAATTGGGATGTTGTTTAGCAGCAATCATCCCCTTAGAGCTCTTGTAAGGGAGTACCCCGCCATGAAGGGAAGCCACACCAGTACTGTGCACTATAAAATAGTAATAATATGATTTTATATCTCCCTTGACAGTGTTATTGGCCATTAGGACAGATCAAACAGCAACCAGTGATTTGGGGCTTGTCTTCTGGGATACCGCAGGGCATGCAGCTCATGAAATGACTCCTGATTAACCAACATAAACACTGATTGACTAGGGTAGTGAAATGCTGCTACATATATACAAGCCCAAGTGTTACTGTGTGATGCAAGGCTTGACTGGGGCCACCCTGTTGATGACCACATGGTCATTTTCACTGTTCAGTGATATCATGGATCAGATTATAAACATTTTGTTTCATATTACAACCATTAGACAACTTGACAGACCATTAAAAGCATTTGCTCATTGTATTCAAACCAAAACTGAACTGCAAAATAAGTGACATTCTAATAGGACCTAGAGTTCATTGTCTGCATAAATTATTGATGTGTGGCTCTGTTATGTTTTCCCCTTTCTTTCTCTGGTATCCACAGAAGTTAACTGGAATAAAACAAATACACTTTCTCCTTGAACAAAGTTTCATGACAAGCAAAAGATATTTGACCAGTCACTGTGACTAATATTTTAACAATAAAATATTGTTATGGTGACTGCTTGGTAATTTTTTTGAAGGACACCTTTTGTTCAGGCAGTGAACCACAAATTTATCAAGTTTGTAATAAAAATATTAAATAAGCAAGCAATTTTTAGTAAACATTTGTAGGAAGCATAAATAAAAGTGATGAAAAAGAGATTACATGCACATTTGTTATAAAAAAAACTGTTAGACTTTTTTGGAATAAAATCTTCAATGAAATTGAAAGGAATAGAAAACCTTAAGAGGATCCTTGGGAGTTCGATATACCTACATCTTCCTCATCAACAACTCTCTATAATTTCTATGTTGACTGTGGACTGGCTCCCCTCTGCTGATATCCCACTTTAACCCTAAAGGAAATTGCTTGAGTGATGCAGCAAGTAGATTTCGAAAATTAAATTTACCACTTGACAGACATATTTTCAAAAAATATTTTTGCCCTTGGACAACCAAACCAGAATTACACTTAGTAGCTTACTTTTTATGTCTTAAACACAGATTCTTAAGAATGCAGTGCTGGGCAAAAAGAATTCCACCCAAGAGGAGCTGAGCGATTTCATTCAGTCGTTTTCTTCCAGAATTCTCACAAGAACAAAGGAAAAGTTATTAAAACCCCCTTGACTATTATTTCTTTCTTGAAGCACAGCACAAAAACTTCCCCAATAATAGACTTAATGATGTCTTATGGCCTCTTCTAGTGAAATTTCAAATTGCATTTTGAAGAAATTTTATCACAGTGCACTAGCAAGCCACAACACCGGTAAAATAGTTAATCAGTCATATTCAAAGACACCAAAAAAAGATTTTTACTCAAGCTAGGAGTCTTGTGAATCACAGTGTGATAAGATGAAAGTGGCATGCTCTTACAGTCACACACCACAGGAACATCTGACATGCTTTTAACAAGTCTCTTGGTTATATATAAAGCTCTGGTTTGTCTCCTGACAGCACTTAGTTCTCAAGATATACTCTCCCGTACTCACACCTGTACAGATGAGTTAATCCATTCATTAATTCATTCAGAAAATTGAGCCCTGTCACTAACGTTTGTTTTTACTCAGTGAAGTCCCTATTCATGGAAACAAATACAAACAAACAAAATATTATAGCATGAGAAAAAAATTATTGCAGTGAAATATTCTGTGAGAGTGGAAAAAATATTATCTACGTTCTTCTAGGCAGGATTTCTAGAGCAATATATACAGGGCTGTACAGATACAGTTTCACAATCTGGTCTACTTAGTCTTGCCAGCGACTTTTCTTTCAGTGAACAACAATCCAGTACTTCTTCTTTAGCAAAACTTAGGTGGCCAATAAAAAATCCTTGGTGGCGAGAACAAACTTTCCTGCAGACCGCCGCACATTACTTGTGATGAACAAAACGCCTCTAAATCAACCAACAGAAGATTTAAGTTCATGTTCTTGGTTGTTATCGAAGGATGAAACAACAGTTCGAATGTCTGGAGCTGTTGTGTTAGCCGACTCGGACTTGTTTTCTCCACAACTTCGGCCAATTTCAGGATGATCCTTGTTTAAAAAGGCACCAAGGGATCTCCAAAAATACTCTTCTAGTTTTTGTTTCCTTTTTCTCCTGACCTGCATCACTGTACGTGCAAATGTTTATCAAAACCCACAAAGAGTTCGACAATCGATCCGCCATTTTGAAGAACAAAGTGTACATTCACGCGCGCGACCGCTGGCTACAAGGACATGCGGACGGTGCCGATTTCCGCGCGCTTTATGACCGATGTGATGTTTTTTTCTATCTCGAGTTTTTCGAGTGAAGTCGCTGGGATATAAAATAAATAAACCCCTTCTTGGCATGCTGCAATATCGGCGGATAATGTCCGCGGATGAAAAATGGTCCTCAAAATTTCACAGTTGCCCTCGAAGCTTCGCTTCTCGGCCAACTGTTCATTTTTCGTACCATTTTTCATCCTTGGACATTATCCGCCGATATTACAGCCGCCAGAAGGAGTTTATTTAGTAAATATCGGTATGGATATTTAAAGGCAAAGGACAAGGTTGTGTAAAGAAGAGACTAAATGAGGCAATCTTGGCTGTCTCGCCGACTTTTCGGAAGGACTTTGGTTGCTAGAAGAAGCCGTGCTTGATATGATGGATTGCGGATACCACGAAATCCATAACCTCGAGGTTTCATTCGTCTTTGGGATTTGAAGTTGAAGGAGGGACGATGAAATGGAATAGGTTTTTGTGAAATCCAATGCGGGTCTCGTGCGAGATCTGGACTTTTCTGAAAGGTCCGGCGTGACACAACCTCATCTTGACTAGCGACATAACGACATAAGAAAAATATCACGCAACAAAATTTTGTGGTTTCACGAAGTTGAAGTCGACAAAAAATAACATAAGATTCCTTTGGTGAAGTAATGCAATGATGATCCATGGGAAATATTGATTATTTCAATTATTTTCCCATGCTTTTTTGGTTGCAACATTACGTCCTTATGTCGCCAGTGTGCACCGAGCTTTATACTTCCTCGTCTGGTAGAGTATAGTAGAAACCAAGCGCTTTTGATTTTGAAGCTTTTACGACAGAAATGAGGAGAAACTGACGGTTAACAAGATCCTATTATATATACAAATTGCGTTGTGGAGAGGAAAGCAACACAATTGAATTCTACAATTTAAGGTACTGGTAGTGTTTCAGATATTTACATTTTGAACATTTTAACCACACCTACTTGCATACATCTGCCGTCAAAGTTTAAATTTTATTTTTTTGGACTGAAAGAAATATTTAGAAATGCACTTCAAATTCACACTTCACACCAAAGTATTATGTTCTCAGAGGCCAGTCTTTATGCGGGGGGTTTCTATCAGGGGAAAAAATCTCCAAAACACCACTCATGGGTAATGCAAAAATTATCCAGACTTGGGATGACAACAATTTTGAGGTTTATAGCTTATAATAATACACATGAAAAAATCTCTGGATTCTGATTGGCTGAGAGCAGTGCAGTTTTGAGGTAACAAAGTGCCAAAAAAAGGTAACAAAGTGCAAAAATGGTTAACAAAATGCAAATTTTCTTTTGAAATGCTAAAATATTTTGATAACATAGAGCTATATTATGGAAACTTTGGTTTTTGTTCATGCTCAAATTCTGTCAGGTTTTGGTCCAGATTTCAATCAAGGAAAAATACGTGCGGCTTGTTCAGTTTGTAAGCAGATTTGTGAATGACTCCTTGGAAATTTTTTCATGTGTATTATTAATACGAAATCATACGACTTTTCTCGTTCAATTTGGAATTATTTACACTCGTGGGTTTTTCAAAAAGCTCAAATTGCACTCGCCTTTGCGGCCACAAACTGTAAAAAATGCGACTTTCAACTTCGCGATTAAATATTTTCGTAAATATGCAAAATATTGAAAATCGCTGACACGGTTTTGCAGTGTATTTCTCCGAGATTAAAATCCGACAAAGTGTGAAATTGTGCAACAAACCGCTAGTGGTCTGGAGCTTCTCAAGTAAACAAGGTAATTTTTAGTTCGGGGTCTTAAAAATACACGACAAATTTAAACTTCGATAAACTAAACAACTTCATAAAATAGAGCAATGTTTTTTCGAAGACACCCCTCATGGGTTTACAGAGACCTTAAATCCAAAGTCTGACATGAGAAATCTTATGGTAACTTGCATGGGTTTGGGGATTTTCTTTGTAAGGTTCTTTTTCTTTGTAAGTTCTAATTTAATTTTTACTGGGGGTTAAAAGTCACCTGCTAGAATTTTTTAGTACCAGACACTGTTGATGTTGAGTAGTGCATAAAATTGTAGGGCTGGGCTTGTTCCCAAGAGGAGCTGTGGGAGGAGCAAAGGATTTTTTGGGGCCCAAAATTTTTTAGGAGATGTTCCCATATATTTACTGTATTTCCTGAAGGAAATTTCAAATTTTTGTTCCCTATATTTTCACTATCAGGCCCCCCTTTTTTGAAATTCCTGGTTCATGGACCTATTGCAAAGTGAATCGAAATGAGAATTTTACAATCTTGTTTGGATGCTTCGAAAGTACTGGGGCTGGCTCACACTTTTGTGAGGATATCAAACTCCTACCCTAAAATGTTTCTTTGCCATAGGGGACCCACATTGTAATTGCAAGCTCGGTCACCAGGTGACCCAGGAATTCATGTGATACTTGTCAGAAATATAACAATCAGAATAATTAGAACTCATTATGTCTGAACATTTCCTAAATTGGTGCTCTTTTCTGAAGTTCCCTTGGTTCACTCCTGGGTTTTGCGGTAACACAGTTTCCTGGATTTAGGAAATGATCAGCAGACGGATTGAATTTAAGAGTAGAATGGATAAGTTTATTGGAAGAAATCAGGTTTGCGACGTACATAATGAGTTAATTATTCTGATTGTTATATTTCAGGCAATGTGTGGTTCCAGAAAATATTCAGTATCCAAAATGGCGCCTTTAACGTCGCCAGTTGGCCCTAGGCTCCTAGCCTGCGTAACAAGCGTTCCTGTGTGTTTTCGCGCGGCCAAAAACTCGCTCGTCGAACTTCTCGCCGCTTTCTCCTGTTTCTCTGGGTGTCTTCCCTGAAAACACACGGAAACGTGGCTCCTTAAAGTAGTCGTCAGGTTGAAAACTTGACCGCCAAGTTATTAGAGAGGTTGTTGCCGTGTAGGCGGCTTTTTGACTTCATCATTCGACATCGTGGTTCGACGGTGGGACAGTATGAGGAATATGAGCCCCGGCAAAAAGCGAAAAGGTCCCTAATGCAAATTTCAAACGAAGTTCGGGATTCCCATACAAACCATTCGATGACCATATTTAGATAAATAAAGTAGCTACCTAACCCTCTTTAAAACAGAAATGGCGAAATACTGTATAAGGTCCATTTTCGCTTGGCGGGGCCCATATTTGATATTGACTTGACATTAGTTACTCTTATTTCTAGAAAACTGTTAACTCTTAGGTAACAATTAGTATGTTCTGGTTAAATATCCCAAATCGCTCCGTCATGCAAATCCATAGTTTAGAGGGATGCTCTCACGTGTTGTTTTCCTGGTATACCCTGCTCAGCTGGGGAACCTTCTAGACTAAACTAGAGACGCGACTGAGAAATACCCTAATTGCGGACACCTTATACTACTCAAATCAGTGTTGACAGGGGTATTGACAAGCTTTTTATCAAATTGCACCCAATGTAAGGAGGAGTGGGAAGTCGCTTTTTCTCTTTGAGGCAAACATCGTAAAATTGTATTGTCTTTGCTAAGTTTGCATCGTCCCGCGTGGGCAAAAGTAGCAAGGGTTGCAGTATAACGGTAGTCCAGTACATAAATTCAGCCTTTTCTTGCTACACATGTTTTACGAAACAGGAGAGCGTTCTTAATACCGCTTGGGCTCCCTCTGGTGAACCTGCACATTTCGTTTTGTTCACAACTTGAGTTTCTTCAATGTGATTGCGCAGGCGTGAAAAGTTTGTCTAGAAGTTTTGGAATGTGATGTATTGTTGTGGAAGAGGAAGTTTCGAGTACACCTCCTCTCGCAGAAGTGAGGTGCGAGCGAGAGCAACAACGAACGGACGGCTTAAATTCAAGCTAACCTTGCACCGTTTTGTCAAACGGATAGGATAGTAAGAAGAACTGTGAATTTGACGTTTTCTATTTTTCTTATACTGTAAAACATTGTTACGGTTTGTCATTTTTTTTGTAGTGACCTCAAGTCAAACCGTGTGTCTCTCAGACGAGTTAGCCGCGGAGAAAGCGAGATTGGCAAACGTAACACGCCTCTGCGGCGATCAGCGGCTGTCAATCGGATCATGCGTACACCAAAAGACATCCGTAAAAGAGTAAGTCCTTATCAAGAGTAGAAGAAGTTTAACTGCATGTGTGTTGCCCCGAAGTTCGTTGTGGCGAAACTTAAGAAATGTTTAGCTTTGCACATGAATCGGCTATCTTAAATCTATTGAAACAATTAAAAAGAGCTAGATTTTAATTAATCGTTCTCAACTTTAGCTACCAAGAGTACCCCGATTTCTTTGTTCATTATATTTTCAAGGCGACCATTCAAATTTTCATGATCAACTTTATAACATTCATATAATCAGGCGCTTGAATAAAGTCTTATTAAAATCGCAACGGTCAATATTTCCCAAACAACGAGTTGGATTTCCTTTTTATCTCTTTATTCGTGACTACAATTATTAAACTTTCTTGCGATAAGTTTTGAGGACGTTGGCACGAATGCAATCTTTTAACAAGCAGAGAGTGTTGTCATTGAGTGCTCTGCCAAATATAAGCGAATTTCTCAAATACAGCTCGGAGAATCATGGCTCCAAACGCCAGCAACTAGAGAGCACAACTTTTACCAGCCTACTGTAAACCCCAATGCTAGCCGCACAGGAATTTGCTTAGGAATTCACGCCGTCACGCAACATTTGGAAATCACTCGTGGGGTTTTAAAATCAGAAAGAAATCAGACAGAAAAGAAAATTTCACAAAACGTTTTGTACAGTAAAACTCCGATTTTACGATCAAAATTGCATCGGTAAAATCGGGCTATCGTTGTAAAATCGGGGTATCGTTGTAAACGAACTCTCGATATAAGGATTTTACAGCCATTCTCAGTTACAGGCGGTCGCCGGGAAAAAAGCTTGGAAGCGAAACCTCTGTCTTGTCTGAGCGCGACAAGCCGGCGAAAGCACGTGCGTTGCCATCGAAACTTTGACAAAAAATGAGTTTTCGCTTGCAAGCTTTTTTCCCGGCGACCGCGTGTAACTGAGAGTGGCTGTAAAGGCGAGGTTTTGTTGCTGGGGTTCCACTGTATGTACTTGTGCCTAGTCACACTCTTATCCCTCTCAATCACCTGCCTTTCTTAACAGGCAGCAAGTATCGACTGCATCAGCCCAGCTGTTTGCCTCAAGGACAGCCTTTATCCCTTACGTAAAGAGCACGGCATTAATACTCCTGTCAATAAAACAGCAAGTTCAAAACCAGTACTGAACTGCAGAACCCCGCGAACAAACAGCGAGGAGACACTTTGGCCCGAAACGTCCCCCGGGAATGAACAGAATGACTCAGTCACTTCTGGCGAATCTGCTGACGTCACACCGAAAGTTAATGCACAAGATGAAAGCAATAGACAGTCTCTGGTTGACGATCAATTGGCTGAATCTGACTCAGAGGATGATAGTGATGATGATGATGTGCATGATGATGATGGCACATTCCATAGTACCCCGAGTGGTTTGGTGAGTTCATACAGTGAGGCGATGATCAATAGCATCGGTACCCCTTCCGGTGCTATCGATGTATCCAGTGACCTCTCGGCCAGCTCGAGCGGAGAAAGCCTGGAATCTAGCGGCGAGTATGAAGGAATGATGACCAGGGGACGGAAGCGGAAAGTCCTCATCAATGAAAAAGAGAATCAGGTAACCCGATACGTCTATCTGTTTGATATCGACTTTTTGACCTGCTGTTATTTTAATGTTCACGTTTGACTTGAAAAGAAAGCAGTTGTTTTATTATTCAGTCAATGGAGAAACTGCTTTTCCCGAGTTTTTTTTTTTCAAAACGCCCCAACAGTTCGAACGTTATAGTGAAAAGTTTTTTTTTTGAAAGACTCTTGATTGTTATCGACCTTTATAGAGTCCTATAGTGATGACGTCACAAAAACAAAATTTGCGATTTAGCAATATTTGTTCCTTGATTTCGAAAGGGCATATCGATTGAAAGCTACACACCAAAAATGAGGTGAATCGGTTGAAACGCGACCGAGATATGGCCCGCTGAATACATATTTTCTTTAACAAATCACTGTATTTTTGGTTCAGTTCATAAAGTTATGAACTGAGTCCAAAATACAGTGATTTGTTAAAGAAAATTATGTATTCATTGGGCCATAGCTCGGTCGCGTTTCAACCGATTCACCTCATTTTTTGCATGCAACGTTCTTCGAAGTTGGTCTTTTATTATCCGAGGACAAAAATCTGAAATTCGAAATTTTTCAAATTTGTGACGTCACACTTTAGGACTCTATACGTGGATGGAATACATCCCGATAAAGACTTCGCACTTTCCGATAATTGGATCAACTCTAGAATATGTCTGTTGCCTTGAACAGTTTGGACGATGCGTGTATTTTTTTTATTACATTCAGATTTTATTAATTTGCAAAGTTGCAAGTGATTTTTAAGGACACGAACACGAAATGAGAGCGAGACTTGAGGATTCTTGTAGCTGCACCTTTTCACCTGTAAGCTGAAGGGCCATGTGAAGTGAGGACCTGTCCTCATCCTTTATACTCATCGCTGTTCCTGTATTTTCTTACAGCTTTACACTTTTGCCGGCGAAAAGGCGCGAGCAAGCAAGAGGATGTGTTTTCTACCCAAATTCACGTGCGTCAGTGCCATGAGGTCGCCATTAATGGAGTAAGTCAAGGATGTTCTCTGTCCCCGAAACTACTAAAAAAACATTTTAACATTGATGAGTTCATGTGTAAAGAGATTAAAATAAAACAGTTTTAGAACAAATACAGCCGATTGCGTTTGATTGTTTAACCCCAACAGTTCGCACGTTATGTTTGAACGTTGGATCGTTACGTTTCTAGGATGGAACGAGACGTTTCTGTGGAGAACCAAAGAGTTCTGCCCTCTCTGATTAGTCAGTGAAAATACACATGGCGGTTGCCCTTGGACACGTCTCAACTTTTTCTCTCACAACGCAACTTTCAAACGTTCAAACGTAACGTGCGAACTGTTTGGGCTAAACAGTCAAACGCAATCGGCTGTAATAACTGTGTTCTGAACGCATTGTTTGTAGTCAGGCGGTTAAGCCAAATAATTGTGAGTTTTTTTTATAAAAGCATGAATTTTTCCAGGATGATTGACCTATGTGTACTTGTCAATTTTTGATTTGGAGGCATCTCTGAAAATTCTTTTTTTACAGGAATTATTTAGACAACTCTGGAAGCTATGTTTCAGTCCGCCATCTTGTCCTTTGTTATTCAAGAGTTTCGCGGCACTTAGGTGCAATCCATGAAGTGATTCTCTAGACTCTGCAGCAAAATCACTGCAACTTTGTTTCATTCGGAAGCCATTAATACCTTAACAGATATGGTCTATACTTTGGAAGCTATTTCGCAAGTTGATATCAACCTGTGTGCCGAAGAGTACCTATATTTTTCCTGATTTTCCATCTCCGAAACAGTGTCTGACTGGCAATTCGAAAATATGTTTTCCTAAATAGAAGAAAACAGGATCTACAAATTAAAGTAATTTTAGATGTGAAATGTTTACTTGTCATATTCCAATGGTCGTTTCTTTTCGCCATAATAAAACTTTAGAGTTTTGCCTTTTCTGGCGCTACACTCTTTTAATTCTTCTCGCAGAGAATATAAGAGCTAAGTGTCACGAAACTCATGAATAACAAAGGACAAGATGGTAGCTGAACAATAGCCTCCCGAATTGTCTAAATTAGTGCTGTCAATAAATGACAAGTATCCTCTCAAGTGTCGTCATGGAACGTTTCATGCTTTAATCAGAAAAAGCACAATTCGCAATACAATTTGAATTGAGCCGCCTGACTATTGAGAGAGCGGACGTTTTTAAATTGTTCAGTTTTCCTTGCATAAAAGCAATACAAAATTTTATGTATTGCAACTCTGCTTTGTGCTTTATTTCTCGTGTTTTTTGTCTAATAATTTCAAATGTGTGTCTAAGAGTGGAATGTTATTCCTGCTATTCTCTACATCAGCTTCGTGATTGATCGAGCAGACCATTTCATTATTTCCTCGTTCTATTGTATTATCCTCTATTGCCTTGCACTAAGGGTATTATCCAGGAGCTCTATAACAGGAAAGTTTCAAGTTTTATTAATATTTTTTAGACAGATTACAAATATTACCGGCTGATCCGCAAAAAGTATAAACTAGTCGAGGCGGATCAGCCGTGCTTCTTTGAAAATAAATTAAATAGTTAAATAAATATAAATAATTTTGATAACAAGAAAAAAAGAGAAAAGGAGAGAAGACCTAATTATACAGAAAGAAACGAACAGTATAACAACATCAACATAGGTGATTGTTTCCCAAGAAGAACATAGGTGGCACTATAAAAATCATGTAAAATGCTTATTCTTTTTCATATGTTGTAAAATTTGTTGAAAGTCAAGGTAGGAGTCTGATTCCTCTAGGATTCCTCTAAGCATTAATCAGAGTTGATTTTGTCGTAACTTGAAAAGGATATTATTACTGATGTTATTGTATTTTGTTTTGTAGTGCCCAGAGAAAATAAGCAATTCAGTCATTCCCGAATTACGTTTTGGTGAGCAATTGAATGTTCTTTCAGAGCGGTTTTCACATGACTGTCGTGAAAACAATTGCAATTGAGCAATCGCTAGCCAATCAGAATCGAGAGAAATCACGACTTGCTCCTAAATGGCTTTTTTCTCAGCCAATTGCAAGCCGAACCAATTACTAAGTAATTACTCAATTGTATTTACTACAGAATTTGATTGGTCGAGAAAAACGAGTAGCCACTGAGAACGCAGAGCAATCGCAATTACATACGTCTTGCCAGTCATGTGAAATCCGCTCTATTGAAAACATATAACATTACAGTGGTCTCTCTATTAAGCACCCACCTATTAACCGCGCCCTCTATTCAACGGCCACCCGTTTCAAAGTCCCAAGATATTTGTCATTTAAGGTTACTTAGAACCTTCGCGGCACGTTCTCGGAAAAACAGTCCACAGTGTCAAGCTCCTATTTTTTCCAATTTTTGGAGCGCATTCCTATTCTCTCCTATTTTTGGTCAAAACCTATTTTTAAGCTTTGACTGCAAAAGGTGAGTCTAATCTAGTCGATTTTGCACTAAAACTTGCTACATTTCCAGTAATCCTACGAGCATAAAATTTCAAAATTTTCCAGTAACCAATTACGACCCCAATTCGCCACGTGATACCAAATATGGACTCTTTCAAACATGGTTCAAATCTTTCTTTTTTTTTCTTCAACCCTGAAATTCCTATTTTTCTATTTTTTTTCTTCAACCCTGAAATTCCTATTTTTCTGAACCACCCTACTGCTTGACACCCTGACAATCATACACGTCCTTAGTTTATAACCAAAACAACCTGTATCGTTGGAAAGCTTCTAGAATGGACGAGCGGGCTATGGCAAAAAGAAACTTATCAATAAATAATATAGAGGCGAAACAGAGATGGAATAAAAATACGAATTCAATATCAGCAAGAATTTTCATAAAAGCGCAATAAACAATAATTACTTTCCGCCAAGGTTGTGTTATTTCCAGGGCCCGTGTCAGCCACTCCTTTGTTATTGTTTTCGTTCGATATAAGAAGACGAATTATGCGTAGGAATCTTGAAATAAAAAAAAAACAAAGTTTCAGATTTGATTTACCAAATTCAATCGAGAAAATTGCTCTATATTCTCTAAATCAACCGATGGAAATGGATGCTTTCTCCGACTTGGTATGTTGCTATGCTGTCAAAATGGCGGCTGACACAGATTCTTTAAAGGGAGGCTGTCACGCAACTGCGCAGCTGTTCTGCGCATCTCAAAACAAAGAAGTATCGTCCCGTAACGATGGCCAGCGAAGGCTGAAAACCACGAAAACAATCCGTTTTAATCTCGCTATTTCTCGATCCATCCGACCAAATGTTAACGTTTTACATATTATTCAATAGTTTTCTGATAGGATGGTCTAAATAGTTTTGCTCAGTGATTGTTCCTGGAGCATGCGCTTATCGTGACAGCCTCCCTTTAAGGCCTTATGTCTGACCAATTTTCTGATATATCCGAACAATTTGCAAATATGTCTGACTAGACTAGGAGTTTGATCGGACATTGTCGGGTGAACTGAAGAAAATATTACAAGCTCTGACAACCGAAACGTTTAATAACGCTTGTTTTCGGTCTGTGTTTGTTTTTGTAGTATTGTGCAAGACTGACAAGTTTTACCGGTAGTGTCTACAGAAGTCCCAAACTATGAAGAGTTGGCAGAATGTTCAGCTGCTCTAAAAATCTACGAACCAATTCAAAGTGGATGCAATGAAATGATAAGTAATTCTGATAGCACATGTAAATAGAAAGACCTTTATTAGGTGTGCACCGTTAGAAAAAACAATCCCTGAAAGCTCCGCCAAAGAAAATAAATCTAATAACTTTTAAGAGTGTAGGTTTTGGTCGAGTGTCGAGGGTAAGACGTCGAGGGTCGAGGGTAAAATTTCAATTCTTGACATGACACAAACCCACCCAAATATTGGGAAATGCTATTTATCTTTAGGGGAACTCACTAGAGCGAAACAGCTTGAAAACTGCATTCTTGGAGTGTTTTGAAAACCTCATATCAAAGATGTGTCGTTTTTGTCAATGCCTACCCATGAGTGACGCGGGTTGCCTGTGTTGTCAGTCTCTTTTGAGCCAATACAAAGATATCTGCAATTTTTGACAAACGTTTCGGCAATAGAATTCCAAATTTGGTAAGTAGAAACTTCCAAATAAGGACATTTTAGAAAACGACACTTCAACGGGAACTATCTTGATATGAGGGATGTATTACGTGTAGGCGTAAATTTTAACAGTTTTAACAGTTGTCAAAAATGTGTGGCAGAATATGATCTTGTCTCGCAACATTGAAATAATACTCCAGATGTCAAGTATTATGATTTTAGTCTTGAAAAAGACTGTTTTCTTTAGGATTTAGCCTGCTGTTGCGCTAGATTCGCACGTATGTTCCTTTAATTTGCATAGATTTTGGAGTTTTCATTCCTTCTTTTCTCGACATATAATGATTCGTTTGAGAAGTTTTATCAAACACTCGAAAGATTTTTTCATCAGGATTTCCAAACACCGAGAAGTGAGTTGAAGTAACGAGGCAACGCCGAGTTTGTCTTTTCGCAGACTACGTGGCGAAGTCCGTCAAGCACGCTGTCTCGTGTTTGATTACAGTTAACACCAAGTCTCGTATCCAGACGTTATTGCGTCTCTTGCGGTGATTTCTCCGATCGATTTCTCTATGAAAATTGTTTTGGAGGCGTAGGGACTGGGAATGAGTATTACACGGCGCATAACTCTCGGCGCGCCCTGTTAAAACTATCCCATAACTCCCTGCACGCCCTGCCAAATCTCACAAATATTTGCGCGCCCTAAAAAAAAAAAAAAAAAAACGGAAAGCGTCAGGGTACGAGACTGGTAAACACCAGCTTGTGCCTTGTAAGATACTAGAGCAGATTTCGTATGACTGTGAAACGTACCGCCACAAAGCTGTTCCGCGCCGCGACCATGACCGTACCGCGACTACGCGATGTCATTGGCGATTTCATTCCATTTACAGCAGGCCAGGTTCCGTACCGCCACCGCGACAGTACCGCGCCGTACCGCGGCACTTTTCACAGTCATACGAAATTTGCTCTAAAGGCGAGTTAAAACGGGCAACAAAAACGCTCAACTTGTCTAGCAACATTGTTGCAAAACGAGTTGAAGGGCGATGCTGCGCTTTTTACCACCTGACCAAACACCTTGTCTTGCAACAAATCGGCTTGCAAGCTAAAACATAGTGTTGCAGAAAGTAGAAGTCCGTCCTACGTTTTGCAACAAAACGAAACAAATTGGTTTGCAACAAATTTGTGATTTGTTGCGAGACAAGTTGTTTGGTCAGGTGGTAAAAGTATTATTTCGAGATTTAGGGCCCTTTTATATTGGAAAAGTTGTCCCGGGAAGAAGGGATAACCCTCCTAGCCGAGTTACTCGGGGCAAGACACTTTTTCCGTACATTTCTTTGTAAAACGCAATAAACTGTGTACATTACGTCCTGGATGAAGGGTTGTCTCGGGTGCCAGGGATAGCTCATGTAGCCGAGGCGAGTTATCCCTTTGTCCCGGGACATCTTTCTCCATATAAATAGTTTGCCTCTTCTTCCAGGGACAACTCGTGCAGGCCATTTTGGCGTATTTTGGTTACTAGGACGTCTTGTTGTCTTCGAAACGTAATAGAATAAAATTAATTATCTGGAAGTCTGACGGGCTATGCTGCTGAAGACTTTAAAAGAAGCAGAAGTAGCGATACTGACAAGTAAAGCTTCTGAGGTCCGCGCGCCATATTGGACGATTCAAACTCGTCTCACCTATGGGGCTATCCCTTTTACCCGAGACAAGCTTTCTCCATATAAACGCTCGCTTCGGGTGTCTCGGCTAGAAATGCTATCTCTTCTTCCCGGGCTCATATAAACAGGGCGAGTTCATGTCGGACAGGAAGTCGCCGCTTCCTTGGAAGGGACGGCCCCTCAAAAAGGAGGCAAAATGTTCTTCACGATTATGATCGAGATTATGATTTTCTTTGTTTTTAAAAGCTGGATGAAATACTAATGAGTGCGAAGAAAATTATATCGAACATTTATTCCAAACACCTCACCTATTGCAAACACAAGTCTGGTAAAAAAATCGGCTTTGCCTTGTGTTTTTTTTTTCAACTCACCTTCCGGTTTTGGAAACACACTCTCTCGTGTTTGATATGTTACATCTTTTCTTTCTGGCTTCTATTAGGCAACGTATGGCTCTGTTGATTAATGATTACGTATATTTTTTTTGCTAAATTTGGTAACCTGTAATAATTTTGCTAAAATTTGGGAACTTGAACGCAGTATTGAACGCGGTATTGAACGCATAGAAAAAGATCTGCGAAAAAACGCTTTTGCCGTTTTTATTACCACCAATTTGCTCACCTTACATGTACCAGAGAATTAGTCTTAAAAATATGGGTAGAGGTCCGATTGCTCTTTGGCGAAATTGCTCTCATTTAGTCCCGTTTTATGCCACAGATGTATTATATATCATTTTAAAGGCCCATTAGCACCCAAGTCGCATTGCAGGCTCACAACAATAAAACGCAGTTGAAAACTCAATGGGTTGAAGAATATATAGTCATGATTGTGTTTCGCTTATTATAATGCTTATTTTTTTACCTGTTTGACGATCGACCCTTTACCTATACCTATACGTCAAACTGAGGAGCTCTGGGAAGGAGAAGTAGTGTTGATAATAAGATAATTATAATGTTCAAGGCTCTGTCGCCTGTGACATCAAATTGTGAAACTCTGGCACGTTCTAAAAAGTGAAAGTTCTCGACGTTTCGAGCAATTAAATGACAGTTTGTAAAAATTGGAATGGCGGGTCCAAATAGTCAAATGAAAATCTCGTTCCATTTTTCATAGTGTAAGTATGGCAATATCTGACTGATGCATGAGTTTCTTTTTATCTTGAATTCTAGTTCTGGCATCTCACCGCTCGCTTCAACTCTTCGCGAAATTCCCCTTTCAGCAAGGCATACGCAAAAAAGTTAACGGCAAAATTTAAAAACCTGACAATGTCCGAGATTTTTAAAAATGTCTCTGTCGTGGAGCACGAAGGCGCGAGTTTGCACGCGAAATAGAACAAGTCCACTATATTACTGGCCAGAAAAACACCGACCACAACTACCATGGAAGAAACGTACGCGTTTTTCTGTTCCCTGTACCTGTTATTTTGTATGTTGTTTGGGGCTTGGTTAACCTGCAGCTGTCTATTCTGGGCGTATATAGCCTTTTTATGTCGTCGCAGTACTATCATAATTTGCAGATACGCGTATACCATGAAAGCATTGATCACGAATAGCATAAAAGCAAAACACGACTCGTACACGGTCCTCCCTATGTCTTCTTGGTGGTCTATCCGGTAGTAAAGTCTAGGAATGACGAATGCGAAAGCTACCAACCAAGCACTAGCAATGAGTCTGATTGAGCTTTTCGCGGTCATAAATTGTCGATAGAACAGAGGGCGATATATTGCGATGTATCTGTCCAACGTGATAACACAGAGGTTTGTAGCAGACGAAGTGAAGAAAGCCTCTACGAGGAATTCATATGTAAAGAAGATATTACTAGGACTCTTTCTGGTTGGACATGTCGGTTGATTATAAAATGGACAAGTGCACACATGAGCGACGAAAGCCATTCCTACCAGCATGTCAGCAATGCTGAGGGAAAGTATGAACCAATTTGGAGAATGTTTTGACCTTAGTCTTCGCCGCGTTGCAATCAGACTTATGGTCAAACTGTTGCCGATGGTAGCCAGTAAAGCAAGTGTGAGGATGCAAATCACATCCCAATCCATACTTGACTTTTTCTAGCGTTGCGGTGCAGCTTTGCTTGATTTCTTTGCGATTAGTAAATATATATAGAGAGCTGAGCCTTTAATATTGAACTACCGCTCATAACAGCAATAACTGGAAAATTTGCATGCAAATATGATTAATTTCACGAATCAGCTACTGTCTGCCTGTGCATTAATGAAAAAAATGGACTTTTAATCAAATAACGTCAGCATTGTTTTGAAACTCGCACGCTGTGAGCAATAAACCAAGCAGCTGTGAGATATAATTCATTGAACTCACCGCGCGAGACAAGGAAAATATCCCGGGGGGACTCCCCATAAAAATAGACAGGGTGTTCCTCGGGAAAATTAATTTTAACCCTATGGGATACCAAATTGGGTGTGGTCCACAGTGAATTTTACTCCTAAGAGATAGCAAATTGGGTGCGGAAAATCCTAATGTTATTGCGGTCCTTGAAATTACCATCAAGTTGAAACAAATTATTCTGTTGTCGCTGAATTTATTGTAGGTCACCTTTGGCTTAGGACACCCCTAAGAGAGCCGTTGAGAGAAACTTTTCTGAGCATGCGCCAACGTTCAAAATCAGCCAATCAGAGAAGGCCCTCAAATGGATGTCACCAGACAGAGCCTCCCTTGCGAACAGACGAGCCGGGGAGCTCTGGGTACGAGAATGTATTAACCCGAGAGCAGTAGCAGGGACATTTGCTTGCGCATGCACGGCATTTATTTTGAACTCGCTATGCGTCGAAGAAAGGTCATGACAGCTGAAGGTTTACGGGATTTGATCCTCATGTGTGGGACGTACCCTGGGGGGGACTCTAAGGTTAAAATTTTGACCCTAAAAAATACCTGGTCGGAAAAAATTTCCACCCTAAAAATGACCCCACAGTCTGAAAATACCCTAAAAAATACCAACAATTTTGACAGATTGAATTTTATTCTGGCCGTTTATTTGATATACATCAAATATATCCTCTCGAGTTTCAAATACACTATCATTCTTTTAAATATTTTGGACCTATGTCCCTTATTTGCGTGAGAACCCCCTAAAAATACCTATTTTTCTAACATACCGGTTTTTATTTTCGAACCCTAAAAAATACCAGATTGTCGATTTCAACCCCTAAAAAATACGACGGTCACCCCTACGGGCATTCCAATATAGGGAGTCCCCCCCCCCCCCGGGGGGGGGGCGGGGTTGAAATGAATTAGTCCAATATTCGCATCATATTGAGGTGTGATTGAAGATTAGGTCTAACAGAGTATTGAGGAAAATGGGGGATGCCTGCGTGTGTAAAAATATTAATAATACTGTTGATATCGTAACACAAATTGCTCTACCATTTCGCTCCATGACAGGTTGGAATCCGAAATCCACGCTTGTGGAATCCGAAATCCATGGACCTAGAATCCGAATCCAATCTTTTCTGGAATCCAGCATCGGAAACTCCATTCATTAAAAAGACATGGAATCCGGAATACACACACCAGGATCCAGAATCCAGCACCTCTGGATTACCTGTCATGGGGCGAACCATTTGTTAATGCCTTTATCACGATGGTCCAGAGCCGATTTAGAAAATATTATCAAAAATGAATTACGTTTTTTTTCCTGAATTCAGCAGTGGCTCTTCAATGATGTAGCGTATCGTGGTGGTCAAGCTGCATGCTGTCATCGTCGCTTGAAACAGTTCCTGACATTGCTCGTAATATGGCTTAAAATTAGTGGAATCAGAACGTGCTGTCGACATCTCGTTTGTTGCACACAGAACACTGAGCTTACCGTCAAAATTTTGAATTACAAAATAAAGGAAAAGAAAAACTGCGAGCTGAAAACTTCGCGCCCAACACCCGCTAAAACAATGGAGATGGCGGCGCCCGTAATCACATTGAATTGGTCAGCGGATACGTGCATGCGCATGCAAAAGTCCCTGCTACTCCCGAGAGCAGTTTTGAAATAATGAGCTAGACGCATAACTGCGTCAACTCGGGCTTCTGTCTATACCTATCTTTATATAGAATTGAAATGTGAAAAATTCAAGGCGTAGTTATTGGTGATTTATTTAGGCGGTCTTTGTTTGTCACGCAATCCATGGAGGATTCAATACCAGACACAGGAATCGAACGACTTCGCTAACAACACCACGGCAGTGGTTCACGCACAGGTTAAATACGAAATTAAATATTTTGGCTCAGTCTGCTTTAAATACAAAACAAATTCATTTTCGGAATTACCATGATAATATGAAACCTTTTCTTCACATTTCAGGACTACATTCAATTAATTTAGATGCATTTTCCATGAAAACAAAACCCAGTTTGTTCCATATAAACAGTAAGACATGGCTTTCTACTTGAAACACTACGAAAATGTCCAATATTTATTTTTCTGTTGCGAGCCTCACTTGCATGTAGCTTCAATCATTTAACTTATGTTGATTGATTACTGTTGTACTTACCATAAACTATACCGCGGATGATGTAATTTTGCCACAATTACAGGACAATGATGAAAAAGCTGTAAAAGATATATTTTGCAACAATAGAGTACTCAAGTGATGACGTCACAAAAGACAAATTTTCGATTTAGCAATATTTGTCTTTGGATTTGGAAAGGGCATAATAAATGAATGGCACACACCAAAAATGAGGCCAATCGGTTGCAATGAGACCGAGATATGGCCCCCAGAATACATAATTTTCTTTACCACTGTATGTATTGCTACGCGACCTGAAAATTCACTGTTGCGTTGGGCGATTGGCGATTTTTAGCCGTCAATCAAACTAAAACGTTGGATTCGGCTACTTCGGTGGGTCGACATTAATTGTAAAATCAATTAAAATAATTGTAAGCTATCCTTTGGCTTTCTGTCCTAGAATTATGAACTTTCTGACTCAAGAAAATTGACATTACAATTCCTTTGCTGAGAATCGCCAATCGCAACCGTGAATTTGAGGTCGCGTAGCAATGCATACAGTGGTAAGAAATCACTGTATTTTTGGTTGCGTTCATAAAGTTTTGAACGCAGTCTAAAATACAGTGATTTGTTAAAGAAAATTATGTATTCAGGTGGCCATATCTCGGTCGCGTTTCAACCGATTTGCTCATTTTTTCATCCGATTCTCTTTCCACTTTGTCTTTCATTATTCTTGGACTAAAATTGGAAATTCAAGATTTTCAATGACACGTCACACTTGAGTACTCTATAACATCAGTTCAGTTCAGTTGATTAGCACATATTCAACATTACAAGCAAACAAAGTATACAGTGCAAAAAGAAAAGAACTATAATAAATATTTACAATGTATAGGAACAAAAAGCAAAGTGCGTAGTGACCATAGAAGTGCATGGCTTTCGAGATGGTCACTACCACTGAAAATAATGTATCAGTCAATTCCAACGGTGACCAAGCCAATCCCCCCCACCCCCGGGACACCGTGGTGCATTTGCACACCACTGGGTTCCCTGGGGTGGGGAATTTTGAACATTTTGCTTGCCCTGGGGTCGGGATTTGTTTTTCTCCAGGGGAGGGGGGTGGGGAATTTTGGCTCTTTCACAATCTTTTAGGGCGTTGAGTTTTGCGGAAGTACAACACCAGTTCACTTCCCTGACCAGTTATATTACTATCAATTGGCAGTCACTGCTGGGATTGACTGATATATAAAGAGACTAACTACAATTACATAAGCTTACATTGAAATAAAAACGTGTACATTCTGTGGCAGAGTTGAGAGTGCGTGGGACTTTAGAACCAAAGCTTACCAATTCCAGCACGGGCGCGGGAAAAGAACAATGTTTTCCTTTACTAGTATCTGTCGGCCTCAGGCCCAGAATTTATAACTCGGGCTTTTCCACAGGAAGCCCGAGTAATAATAATAAATTGCGCGCCTCGCTCGACCGGAATCCGGAGCCTGGTACCGAGCGTTCCATTTCCAAGATGGCGACCTTCCCGTGGGAGCGATGGCGGACAAGCATCCTTGTGTTGTTTTGATGTGGAGAGCAGAGCGTTGCTCAGGAGGAACGCACTGGATCGTCACCGAAAATGGAAGAATTGAAAGACAGGTTTGTGCGAAAGTATCACCTTCGTAACGTAGTCTATTTGTCTTCAACTGTGTGTCTGATTTCGAACGTTTATAGGCATTCCTATAGCATCATGGTTTTGACAGAGGAATTTTATATTATGATCCAGTCGCTCAGACGTTATGGGTCAGCAACAATGAATGCTACGAGGTATCGTCCGCGGAATTCTAATGAAACACATTAGAATATAGTGATATAGTGATTTCTATAAGATATTTAAAGTGCCATTCCTTACCCACAGTGAATCCCCCACAGTACACCCACCCCCCTTATAGAGAAGAATTTTCGAATACCCAATATTAATCGCGTGCAGTACCTTGACAAACCAGAAAGATACTGCTATTTGGACTTAAACACTTTATTAATTATGAAAATTTATAGTTCCAAGGACCTTGAGAACTATAAATATTTATAATTTCAAAATCCTCCCCCTTGAAAGGAATTTACTTTGACTAGTTCATTACCATCCAGGACTTGCGTTTCAATGCATGATTGTGAGAATTTGCTAAGCTCCCCCAAATTTATCAGCCAGGGAGCCAAGTATACCCTCATTTCAGATGATGCTTCCCCTTCCTTTCTAAAAGAATGCATGCTTGCAGTTTAATCTTAAAGGGGCACTCGCACGATTACTTTTCGTACAACCTGTCAAAAAATAAGTCTAATTCTAATCTCCAAAGATATGTTTAAGTTTACTGGGAGTAACCAAAATAACAGTCCAGGTTTGTTAAATGACCTCTTATCAAATCAATATGAATCTATAGTGTTTTTGTCTATTATCAAAAGGATGGAATTGGATTGCGATCTGAATAATTTGCTTGTCAGGCAAGCATGTGAGCCCCCTTTAAGCTTGTGGTAAGATGTTAAAGTCAAGAGTAAATGTTATTGCCCAGAATTAAAGATGTTGAAGTTCTTCATGGCTGTCTTACTAGAGTCTAAAAGTCTCCCCTTAATTTGATCCCCCTCACAACAAAATTCTCTACCATTTTTGAGATGGAGGGGAGACATGTTCCCTCAGTTTGAAAATGAAAAGCAAGCCCTGCCATCTGGGGCATTGGCTGGGTGTTGGACAAGACCCAAACAATACACCTTTCTCTGCTTGTGCAAAATGATCCAAAATTGACTGATTTTGAATTTTAATCTATATACATAATGTACATGCCATGGCTTAATGTTCATGTAATTGTTGTATTCCAATTGAAGTATTTTCCTTGAAATATTTCATGTATAAATAATTAGTGAATTGAAGTTCTGTCAGCATGTTTTTTTTACCCTTTTTGGCAGCTCCAGAGTCTTGTTGCCAGCATGGTAAAGCAGGGTCTTGGATTTCCTACTCTAAACACCTGGTATACAGGTTTGATGCTCTCTCACTTACTGTAGTTTGTGATTATTTTATGTGCAGGATAGTTCAGTGTTCATCCTTAAAAGGCCATATGACCTGGTTGCTTTCATGGAAAAGAAGCTGAAGTGGAGAAAGTAAGACAAGAAAAACAGAAAATGGAAGAAGCGATAGCCAGGTCCCAGGAAACAGAAAGAATCAAGAAGGAATTGTTGGACACCATGTCTAGTCATGAAGAGAATGACTGGACTAAAGCATTCTTTACTCATGATCCGGTGTGCAGTAAAGACGTGAAGAAAAGACTGGCAGGGCTGGTGTTACCCATCCATAATGTCATTACATTTGCCAGTAAAGGAATCAAGTAAGCATGTGGGCCACATTACATTTTACCAGAGTTCATAGCAGAGCTCCTTAGTGGCCGAAGGCCGCAGAGCGGAGCACCATAGGTATCGCAGGAAGAATACAATAGCTCAAAGTAGAACTCCGGTATACGATCGACTTCAAGTTTCATGGTTCAGTGGTATTCCAAGTTGAGTATCCATCCGTGTCTGCATGCCCCCACAAGTAACCCAACACCCATCTCTGTTTATTTAATCATATCTCAGGAAGGGATGAAGCTCAGACAACCGAACTTGGATGGGGGGTGTTGTGTTAGTGGCAAGGGGGGTCCAACTGTATGGTCATGTGGTATGACGTCATCATAGGACAAAAAGAATATATATCGGGAAGGGATGAACCTCAGACAACCAAACTTGGGTGAAGTTGTCCAAGTGGCAAAGGGGGTGCAACTGCATCGTCACGTGGTATGACGTCATCATAGGAGAAAAAGAGTATCTCGGGAAGGGATGAACCTCAGACAACCAAACATTGGTGAAGTTGTCCAAGTGGCAAGGGGGTGCAACTGCATGGTCATGTGATATGACGTCATCAATGACATCATCATAGGAGAAAAAGAGTATATCTCAGGAAGGGATGAACCTCAGACAACCAAACTTGAGTGAAGTTGTCTAACCTAGTGGCAAGGGGGGGGGGGGGCAACTGCATGGTCACATGGTAAGATGTCATTGATGATGTCATCATAGGAGAAATCTATGTAAAATGGCAACCTTCTGTCTCATGAACACACAAAAAATATGTAATCGGGAGCTCTGCTTTTAGCCAGTGGCTAAATCTATATATTAGACATTGCCATTCTTATAATGATTGGCTGATTTACCATAGTAATAAAGACTCAAGACAACTCTACTCACACATGCATGCATGCTTCTAAATGGAAAACTGTTCAATGGAGATGCGATTTGCAACAGAAAATGCTTATTTTAGGAAAACAAGTTGAGATTTTGTGAACAATATTTTTGGTAATTAGTGCTGTTATCATGTTTTTAAGAATTATTTAGGAAAATCTTTAATTTTGTCAGCATTGTCTGGACTCTAATTTACCTTGCTTTAGGCCAAGTAAAAGTAAATACATGTTTCTTGTCCCTGTCCACATCATTTTTTGGGCCAAATCTACATTTTTACTAGTTGCTTGTAACCAACCTATAAAGCCAGAAATAAATGGTGATATTGACCTTCAACACATTGAACAATAAACTAAAGCTTACATTTCAGCAGTATCTGGCTTTTATTGATTAATATTTGATAACAGAACTCTAAGGGAGGATCACACATTAGTCTAGACCAAGTACATAGTCATCTTTACCTAAATTATCTAACCCAAGAGCAGTTTTTGAAATAATTAAATAATAATAAAATGTGCCTGCCTGCTCCATTTTTCTCACAAATCCGGAAGAGAAACATGTTTTTTTATATGTCATCATTGTCAAGAAAATGTTGTGGACCAAAAAATGTTGTTGCATTCGATTTGTTAATTATAATTGTCTTAGAAAACAATGGTTCCTAAACCACAAAGTCATGGAAATCTCTCTCCTCAAGTTTTTCCACAGATCACCCAACAAACTTGCTCCCTTCTCGTAGAAAGCCAGGAAAAAGAATTCATATGAATTCATATGATGTCATATGGGTTGTAAGCAACCTTACCCAACCACCTTGATCTGACAGAACGTTCTTGTGGTATTAACTGTATTATAATTTCTGTTTGTCTTTCAGTATTGCACATCATATTAAGTTCTACTTTGCCACCAGCCTCACTCAAATCCCACTGTGTGGAGATCTCCAGTCCTTCTCCTTAGTAACGTATGACCACCTCTTTGGTATAAGTGCTCGGCGTGACCTTCCTGACTGGGCAGAGCCTGATCTTGAGATGTCTTTACCTGTAGCCATGAGCGTCAAGGAGTGGGGAAACAAAATAACACATGCTTTGCATGAGGTGTGATAATGTTTTGAGATATTCATAGCACAAAATGCTTGGTTGGATGGAAAAATATTGGTACTAAATTATTTCATTGCAGTTGTCATGCTAAAAAGTCAGGACACAAATGTTACCTGGTCAACGATTATCACCACCCTTAGAGATTATTGTTATTGTAGGGTCATTTCACAGTTAAGTGAACCTCTTAGCAAAAACATAAAATTGTCCAGGTGAATCATTTTGCACAATTGTAAGCAAACCTTGCAAAAAAGAAGACAATATTGTTTGTAATAAAGGCAAAAACTCAGCAGGTTCATCCTTATAATATAATCAGAGAGAAATCGAAAATCAAGATAATTTTCACCCTATTTCTTTTGTAGAATTCTAGTTCCTGGGTTGTTTTAAACATGGCAGCATTGTACTGGCGCATCAAAGGCAAAACACTAGAAGCAATTCATTGTCTCAGGAAAGCGTTATATCACTCACCAAGGTAAACTAATTGTGGCCATGCTCTAACAACAAAGTTGAGGCCATAAAGATTCCTAGAACAAAAATTTATGCTCTTTGGGGCATTGTGTGTTTCCAGAAATTATCCATACCCCCTTTGGAAGGGATTGGAATTTCCGGAGGGGTGGTGGTGGTGGTGGTGGTGGGGGGGGGGGGGGGGGGGGGGTAATTTGCCTGATCTTTTCCATACAAATACTGCATTTTTCTTCAGAAATTCCAGAGGGGTGGGGAGGGGGTCACTTTTCAACACCCTTCCGTTGGGGGGGGGGGATGGATATTTTTTGGAACCACACATTTTAATGAATTGTAATAAATAGAATAGGAACTACCAAAGCTATTCTGAAACATAAAAATAGTCAGACGATAATTGAGCTTAGCCAAACACGTAGGGCATAAAATGCATAAAAATCGGCTGTGACTGGATTGGAACTCCAAACGTTATTAACATTCTGCCGATGTTGATGCATTTTATGCCCTATGTGATCAAAACAACTGACTGATACTGTATAGTAAGTCGAGAGCCTTTATGCATGCCAAATTTAAAGAGGCTCATAGCTGTTTTTCATGCCCTCACCCCTCTTGAACTTCAATGGTCTGTATCTAATGCGGAAATGCACAGAACGGAGAGCCATTTTACAAGTAAACATGCCATGGATTGTTATTTGTGTCGACACAAGTTTTGTTTACATTGATGCTTCCATGGCAACGTAATCGTGACCCTCCGAAAGTTTTAAGTTGCAAAATTCACCCAGACCAAGAGAAATTTTGACAAAACCCTCCTTACGCCAAATAGGTTAGGCCATAAGCATTACTTGGACAAAGTTTGAAGAAAAAGTGTCATCGCGTTTTCGGAATATAACGCGTCATTTTATTTTCGTAAAATATAATTTTCTATTAGCCTTCTGTCTTGATTCTATGCCTAAAAGCTCATGACATAATGAAATATTTTTTTAGTTCCGCATAAAGATCAAGGCATTTTCTTGAAGCACATAATATTTCAGAGCCACTGCTTATTCCGATCACGACTTTAATCTGAAAACTTTTGAAAGTCTATTTTTGATCACACCAAACTCAAACAACTAGTCCTGCGTTTTAATTCCTAGTTCAAAAAGTCCGAGATAATGTTTTGTCTAAATCTCCACAAAGATAGTTCAATCGTTTCATATTGTACCTTGTTGGTGTATTTTTTAGAACCATAATTCTTTTGAGAGGTCGCGAAAAAAATTAAATCTTGATGCGGTGTTTTGCTTGACTTGAAAGGCAACCACTTGTGCAAAATCTGACATGAAACAAGGTATATGCCCCTAGTATAGAACAAGCTTATCGAGCTAGGGGACACATAAATAAAGTGACAATAAAGTGTTTTAGTTGTTTCAAAATTAATTAGCAAGACTACAAACTTAAAAAACCCACAATGGAAGTATGCACAATAGATTGCATTTTGTCAGCAATAAAACAATCAGCATTGGTTTGAATACAAGGCTCTCATGACTGGGCGAATGTAGCTCGCTTGTTCTCAGTGTCCTTTCCCCTTCTTGAATGTTGCTCAAGGGCCGCTTAAAATAGTACTAGTGAAGACTGCAGTCACGTAGAGTGCACTGCTCGCATCACTTTTTAATGCACCATGTTTTTCACAACCAAGCTGGTATTAATCTGATCTTAATTGATTTCACTATGACTTGTGTTTCTCGTTCATGAAAGCAGAGCCGAGAAACCGTCTTGGAATAAGAATATGAACTTTCTATCTTTTGTTGTCTAGACACCATCGTGATGTTGCATTAATGAGCCTGGCAGTGGTATTGCATCATGCCGACCATACTTTAGATAGCCTTGTCCTACTCCATGCCTCGCTAGAGATTACCAAAGACCTTCTTACACATCATTATGTTCTTGGGGTCATGTACACTGTAAGTACCAATTAGTTAGTCTCGTCTCCAGGCTACCCCTTTTCTCTCAGCTGATTCGCTTTGCGCATTCATTATGGCGGAGCCAAAGACAATGACGTCATAGCAAGGTAAAGCGTGACAGACCCGCTGATTAGCCTAGGGACGAGGCAACCAATTAGTATTGACCTAGAGATTTTGTGACTGACCTGAGTGTACGTGACCGATGTGTGTCCTGTTCATATTCTCTAATTAAGTACTCTTTATTTTTTCCATTCTACTGTATCTTTGGAATAAAACATTTCTAGTTGTGGTGAGTTCGTTGGTATCCAGTTTATTTATGTGAAACAAGACCAATTTTTTCTATTTCATTTGTAGGCCCTCCGCATGTATGACATGGCAGAAATGTGCTTTGAGTACGTCACAAACTTTGACCCTGACTTTGAACCTGCAAGGGATGCACTGAAGGCGATAAAATGTGAAAAGAGATATTTAAAGAGAAAAGCGGAGAAGGAAAGGTACATGGCTTATGGACACACCATACAAAGATGGCAGGGGATTGAAATGTTTAACCTTCAGGCTTAGCATATTGTATAATATATATTGTATAATATATCTCAAACTTAGTTATGTGTATAGAAAGTTCGAGTCACTCTGGAAATGGGGAACATCGAGACCTAAACACTGTTTGATCTTGTATCCTGAAGTTGGCAGTTTGTGTGTTTTGCTTGCAAATGAATACTTGCCATAAAGCACGGGTGCGCTCTCCAGTTTAGAAATGCTTTCTAGCATGTCCACAACTACCAATGCTCGCGTTCTTCATAGCATTTAGAGCAGATTTCCTATGACTGTGAAAAGTGCCGCGGTGGCGGTACGGAACCTGGCCTGCTGTAGATGGAATGAAATCGCCAATGAAATCGCGTAGTCGCGGTACGGTCACGGTCGCGGCGCGGAACAACTTTGTTGCGGTACTTTCACATTCATACGAAATCTGCTCTATGTTGGGTAGGAACGTCTATCCAGTGTAAAATGAGAAAAAAAGGATAGAACTATTCATTCCAACTTGAACTTTGTTTTCTTATCCAACAAGCCAAGAACACTTGAAGTTGCTAAGTAATGAAGGCGAGGATCACAATACAGACAAAGAAAAGGAAGACTCTCCTTCAACACATCAATTCAGTTATCAACATTTCAAGGCTCAACTAGAAAGGCTCAGCTACACGCAAAGAAGGGAACGAAAACGCGGGGTCTTCCAGTTCAACAGGGTTAGTGTTGTCGTTATGTGCATGTATTCCCAGTAAAGTCCATTTGCCACATATCATGTGTCTTCATGATCTTTTGCAAAGCTATTTTCAACCACTTCCACGCAATACTATCTTGGACGTTAGTTTGCTGAATGGCGACACCACTGTGAATGCATTTTCTACTATTACAAACGTATTGCTTTCTGCAACACAAGTACGGAAAACCAACTGATTGATGTCAAATGTGATTGCTTGTTGCAGTGGTCAGAGTGAAGAAAATAGCACCAACATTAACATCTCGACTTGCAGTCGAAAATCACTTTTGCTAGGGTTGAACATAGTTGCTTAAACTGAAGAGTTGACTGTTTTCAAAATCTTGAATGCGTGTTTTTCTCTACAGAAACCCGCAGTGAAGATTTATGACAATGGGATGAGTGGTAACATCGTTTTTGAAACGAATAACAAGAAGAAATAACTATCAAAGTCGAAAAGACCAAGGATAATAAACGATCGAGTAAAACTGACGAAAATTCTGAGAAGGGTCGCGAAGAGTCGAAGCCTACACGAGGTGACAAGACCGTGATGAGGACAGAAGGAAAGCGCCATTCGGTGGAGAAAACGCAAAGTCAACTAGAGCATGCGCGTGAAACACTAGCTCGCGTGCGACACACTTTACGAGGAGCCGACGAGGAGGAGGGAAAAGAAGACATGAAACTTGTTAACAAACCCAAGGGTTCGCCCGGGGAGAACACGGTTGCTAGGGCTAAGGGCGAAGGGCTTGGAGAAGAGAGACGAGGTTGTAAAGATGGGTTGAATGAGGGACGAAGGGCGGATAGAAAAGGGGAAACGTCAATTAAAGGGTGTGTAGAGAATGCGGGTTTCATGGGTCAAGCTGCTAAAGGGCCACCTGATGGGGAACTAGTTCCTGATACAGCAGTGAACGGCGAGACCGTGGTGGAGGCTAGGAAAATTCTATGTGAAGAAATAATAGGAGACACGAAAGGGCAAAAAGGAGACAACTCATTTAAGGACTGTATCATTAAATCAGAACGAGTTTCGGAAGAGATTTTAGTAAGAAATGATAAATCCTCGAGCAAAGGAACAGGAAAATCTGAAAACACCCTAAGGAATGACAGTAAATCCGAATCGCCTAGGAAACTGTCAGATAAATATGAACCCTCTCAAAGCGAAGGAAGAAAAACCGGAGCAAGTGATAGAGGAACCGGCTCATCAAGTTCAAAAGAGGATGGCGCTCGTGAATCTCGAGTATCGCCGAATGAGAACAAAACCTCTCGGGAAGGGAGAGGAGGGAGGGAAAGCACTCTGCAGAGCCTAAAGGCGTTACAAGATGTACTGTCTGCTGGCAAACAGTCTAACAGTAACTTCCGGTCTGAAGAGTGTGAACACGTGGAGGGGATTGAGGCTCTTCTGGACAAAAACAGGATGTTTAGTGCTTGGGTAAATCTGGAACCCAAGGGAGTGGAGTAAGTAGATTTTGGCACTTACATTTTGTGTTGTGTGTCTCTTAGGGTAGTGGGTTTTGGCATAAAAGCCAATTTTAAGATTCACATCGTCACCTTGCGGGGAGGCTCTGGTGACTTCGTCCTTCAAATGGATGTTACCATGAGGTGACTAAAATGAAAGCTTAGAAAAGCTGTTAGTGGATATTCTAATGCTTGGATGTGAATTTTCTTTGACTGTGTCCTTAATCGGCGACGCATGCGCAGAAAATGCAGGGCTCTGGGAACGAGATTGACTATGTCCTGAAATAGGTTCCTCTGAAATTGGCTTACTAGATTAACTAGGATTTTTTTCGTGGAGACGTTCTCTTATCGTTAGTCCACATAGCTGAGTTGTTTAGTCCGAACTTGTTGCCGATTAGCGCAGAACTGGATCTTGCGCACGATCCCAAAGGTCGCTCATCCCGAGAAACATAGAGACATCTAACTTTGTGCCAGCGCGCGCCGGGTTCCGTTCTGGTCTAGTTGCCGATAGGCGGACGCAACAAAATACATTTTATATCGCACGTTACCCATCTGTCGAAATGGAGAGAGCGCGCAACCAGAAATCCAGTACTCGGAGTGACGACCTTTCACGCCGTCCCTCAACACTTAAGACTTTGTGCTATTTTGCGCTTCAAGATTATCCAAGTTAAATGCACAGATTGGACTCTACAGACAAACGAATATTTTAGGATTCAATGGTATTCACTTGATTATGAATACGGGTGTTTTAGTGTAAAGTGATATTCTATCAAGAGATTGACGAGGAGAATCCTCAGGACTTTGCACGCGATCGCAACGGGCTAACGTGCGATAATACAGTAACATCAAATACACTCACCAATAAGGAACCAGAATTGTTGGCCATGGTATCGTTATGGTTTTCTTCTAAGGCAACAATATATTGGTAAAGTTTCGAAAGAGCGAAGACGAAACGCGCGCTTATCTTTCATTATCACAAGACTTGTGCAATGTTGGAACCGTAACCTTTATTGCAGGATCAAATTATGACAAATTTCTGCAATTATTAACTGTCCGAGTGGCGATAAACATTGAATGGAACTTTGCAGATTCATACCCTTTACTAGCAAGATAAATAGAAGCAACAAAGGCTTTGTTGTTAGGTCTCGTCCTAGAGTAAAAGGAGTAAAAGCGGTTACATCATGAGAGCGCTAACAGGAACGACCGTTACCGAACGAGGTTGATTGGCAACTGAGAGTAGGGTTAGACTGCCCCAGGCCCTTTTATAGCGCGGGTCCGTGTTTAATGCCACTTCTTGAACTCCTGACAAGGATGATACACTTGCTCATTTTACATAGGTGTTTGTTTGCGAGCTTTCTCTTTTAAACGTTTACGTGGTTTTGCGTCAGATTGTGGACCTTTAAACTATAAACAAATACCGAAAACGAAGCTTGCTAGCTTCTAACAATGTTGGTCTGAGCCATGAATTCATTGTAGGTAGGCTTGAAAAGGGGAGGAGACCATGGTCACGCTCTGATTTTAACGTTTTTCATATTGTTCTAGCGTGTCAAAGGAAGTCAACTTCGAAGAGGTGATAGCTGGCGCTCCCAAGGCTCCTAGGTGTGTTGCTAAGATGAAAAGCGGCGCCTGGTCTGTGGATCATATTCCGGTATGCAAACACCCTGGAACTAGAAACCCTCTCGCATACTACCTACTATAAATTACGCGATAGATTAAATTACGCGAGTCGTTATCTATGAGCCAAATAGTCACCTTGGCGCTATGCGACTCTTTAACTATCTATTGACTCAAAGAAAACTTGAATTCGTAGTCTAATTCTAAATTATTGCAGGCCTTTTAAATAATTGAAGCATGTAGATAGAACCACAAGTATGTTTTCAGGCAAAATTTGCACGACACGAGGTTTAATTATCGCTTTATTGCATTTGACGAAGGAGAATGCCTACTAATCGTGTCGTTCTCGCTGGATGCTGAGTGCTTTTGAGCGATTTTAAAAAGAATAATGAGATAGAGTTAAAACTCCGGGTGATGCGTGACACTTGTAAAGAAATGGTATAAAATCGAATCAATTAATTGAAAAAGTGTCAGTATAATTTAATACAAACGTTTCGGGCATGGCCCTTCATCAGTGTATAAAAAGGCGGTTTTCGCCATGCTAAAATCCTAACGGAAAAGCGCGCGCTAAATACAATAAGCGCGCGCGCTCTAGATGTGTTCGAACAGTCAGAGATAGTGGAAATTGATGTTGAGTCCACGTGGGCTAAGAGTTCCCAAGTTAAAGATAAGTTCCATCTCCTGGTGTTTGCGATGGTAGTTGTCCCCGTGGCTTAAACGGAGGCCGCATACCCTAAGATTGAGTACGTCTCCAATTTCCATCCTGCCCTGGAGTTTATCCAGCTGCACAATTCGAGAATGACCTTAACAGAGTTTAACAGTTGCACGTCAAGACGCCCTTACGGCATCCGGCATGAGGACAGCACAGACCGCGTTCCGTTGGTACTTACTTACAACAACTTTAACGCCATTACCAAACAGATACTCATGAAGAACTTTAACATCTTAACCACTGATCCAGACACACGCAGGATTTTCCCTGAGTCGCCACTTATATCCTACCGCCGCGACAAGAATCTCAGGGATATCCTCGTGCACTCTAGTGTCGGTTCGTCAACATCATCGGATGCCGGAGCGTTCCCGTGTAACCGCCCACGCTGTCAGACGTGCAAACACACCACTTCTCAGACTATCATACAGGGTCCCAAAAGCAGATACACCATCAACGATCGCTTCACCTGTCGGTCTGAGAATGTGGTGTATTGCATCAGCTGCACCCGTTGTACTTCTCTGTATTGGTGAAACCGGTCGTTCTTTACGCGAACGAGTTGGAGAGCACCTTCGCAGTATCAAGAACAAATCTCGTTTCCCCGTGGCCGAACATTTTAACTCTGCATCGCACTCTTTTGACAATCTTAGGGTATGCGGCCTCCGTTTAAGCCAACTACCAACTACCATCGCAAACACCAGGAGATGGAACTTATCTTTAACTTGGGAACTCTTAGCCCACGTGGACTCAACATCAATTTCCACTATCTCTGACTTTTCGAACTCATCTAGAGAGCGCGCGCTTATTGTATTTAGCGCGCTCTTTTCCGTTAGGATTTTAGAATGGCGAATACCGCCTTTTTATACACTGATGAAGGGCCATGCCCGAAACGTTTGTATTAAATTATACTGACACTTTTTCAATTTATTGATTCGATTTTATACCGCTTAAAAAGAATGCCTGTCGACCGCCATGCAACGCGGCCGTGGTAAACAAACCAAATGTGCAAGGCGTTCCTCGCTTTGCCCTGTTCTTTTGCGCGAAAACTCGAAGAACGTTCACAATGGCAGTCGTATGGCAGTGAAGTATGTTTAAATGTGCCAAGAAAATGACGAACAGTCACAGTCACGCAACTCGACTGCGTCTCGTTGCGTAGTTTTTTGTTCATGGCATTCTGTGACGTCCTCTGTGTATCTATTACAGTTTATACCACAACGCGCGCGTTTCTCGAATTCTGATTGGCTCTCAGCCGTGGGTACATAAGAGGACATACCACGGAACGCGCCATCATAAGCGCGCGCGCTAAAAAGAACCAAACGAAAACACCGTTTGGCTGCGCGCGCGCTGCTTTTGCCTTTTTATTTTTGCCTTTTTGTTGTGGTATAAAACAAATGTCCTCTGTTTTTCCGTGGTATGTCCTCTTATATACCACGGAATGACGTAATAAAGTGGTCAAAATGTACTGCGGACCCACTCGGCTGCGCCTCGTGAGTCCACAACATTTTGACCACTTTATTACATCATTCCGTGGTATATAAGAGGACATACCACGGAAAATCAGAGGACATTTGTTAAACACACGCACGCAAAACGAGATCTATTTGTTAAATATTATACACTTTTGGATTTCTTGAGCTTATATTTTCTTTGTATATGTGTTTCCTAACAGGGCGTGTTGAAAGTCGAAAACCTTTCTCTTCCAGCGGAAAGTGCATTGACTCAGGTAGGTGGTCCATTGGCAGTAGTGCTTTACTTGAACTTTTAAGCTTGAAATTCAGTTCAATTCAGTTCAGACTTATTAAACATCACTTGTATTCAAAATAAAAAAACATAGGAGATTGTCAAGCGTTGTGCTTGCCGCAGGAAACGGGACTAAATTGTTTGATGTTTTCCTTGTAGACTCTCCTTCTTCAGAACCGGCACAAACCAAACACACGAATTGACGAGATGGGCACGCGGATACATATCGCATTGGAAAAGGTACATCAGAAATGGTTGACAAGTTTTGTTCTTAGCGGAGCTCCAGCGCGGGCCGAAGGCCCGCGCAAGCGGAGCACCATACCCAAGAAGGGAAAAACGTATACTATCGAGCTGATTTTGAAACGTCACGGGTAATTAAATTCATTTTTTTCATTTCATTGATAGCGCTATGTCCAACTATTTAGTGCGTTGAAAAGCCATTGCCCCATATAATAGATATTGTGTCAAAGTTTGGTTGCCAACCAAAAAATATCCAGATTTTGCTTAAAACCTTTCTCTCAGGACAGATATCACTTCCGGCGGACAAGATCCGATCAAGTAGGCATTGGATTCGATTTTTTTAAAGTTTGGTATTTCCGCCATTTTGCCTTCACCCGGTTCGGACTAACTATCTCAGCAGAAAAAAACAAAGACGATGTGTTTCAACGCCCCTCCAGAAACGAAAGCAAAACAGTCACTAGGATCAGAGATACGTGCATTGAGAATGTATAGCCAGTCAAGATAACACACATAGCTTTCTAGTTTTCAGATTTTCGTAAAATAAATGTCGATTTGGTATTTCACTGATGTTTTTATATAAACAGAACGTTACATGGCCGCTTGGAGATACGCTGATTCGCTGCGCTCACTCGTAAGATAAATTTTCAACACTCGAAGATAAAATCCATATCTCCACATCTCCGTGCGGCCATGTAATATCCTTTATTTGCTCACCACTAGCTGTCTAAAGGAATAAAGGTCGTTTGACTAGGTAGTGGCTGTACTAACAGAGCGGAAATTACCAAAAATAAAATGTCTAACTTCGCCATATTTCAAAATATAAGCTCAAGATTCCGTATACAAAGAGTTTCTGTGACCAAAAGCTTAATTCCAATTTTCCAAAAATTGAAGAATATGACTTTTAGATATGGTCGACCAAAGTTTGCATAATTCCTGATCAAAGTACTAATTCTCCCATAAAATGGCACAGAAACCAAAGTTTAAAGCCTAATATCTCAAAGATGGATCCATTAGAAAAAAGTAATTTTTGATATTTTTTTTTCATCAAATGAGGAGTCTGTATGCAAAAGATCACGCTTATCTGAGTTAACCCGACCTTACTATTTGAAATTTAGTGATTTTAGCAGAGTTTTTCCGCTCTGTCGGCTGTACTAGGGCTATTTCCGCACATTAGTTTTACTTTACATTATAATAAAATCATCTTCGAAGCTTAGAATATGCCTTCTAGTAGTCATTTATCGCGATTTGGGGCTATTTTTGAAGGTATACATAAATACCAAAACCCTGCGGGGGCAATTTATACGAACATTTCTTGCCTCGTACTCGGTCGTTCGCTGGCCGTGGAAGAGTGCCTACGTGCACAAAATTGTGCAACTTGGACAGCTCACAAGCTCCCTTCACAGAGCTGAAAATAACTGCCGAATCAAAATCAGCAAATGTCCGACCAAAATGGTGATTTGGTCGGTCAAAATTTGCGGTCGGTCGAGGTTTTTTTTCTGTTTAAATTTGAGGAGAATATAATACCAGAGAAATAAGGTGAAATTTCCATTTATCTCCAAACGCTAGCAGACAATATTTTTTAAATACTCACTGCACGCTATCAGGTTAATGACGGAACAATTTTCTGATATGTTCGACCAAATTGGAATTTGATCGGGCATTGCCAGATCAAGTGACAAAAAATATTTCCAGCTCTGCTTCATCTAGGGTCCTCGTTGATCCCGTGAGGACGGCTACTGTTGGCAATTGATTACTACTCACGCTCAGCAACTTGCCCCGTCGTTTTTCCTTCTTCCTTGTCAGGCGTTTCAGTTTTATTATTATGCTTTTCTCTAAATTATGTTTGTGCAGGATCCGACGTCTTGGGTTCTGCTTAACTTGGCGTCTTTATACTGGCGAGTGGTTGGTGAGACGTCAGAAGCTGTACGGTGTCTCCGAGTAGCCATCTCACATTCACGAGACAAACACAGGGTTGGTATGATAACCATGGGTCGGTTGGACGGCAGAAAGCATATCATTTTGGAGCTTATCTGGGAGGGGGGCAGGGGTGTAACCATGGGTAGGTTGGACGGGAGAACGCATATTATGGAGGTTATTGGGGGGTGGATAACCATGGATTGGTTGGACGGGAGAAAGCATATCATGGATAACCATGGATTGGTTGGACGGGAAAAAGCATATCATTTAAGAGCTTATTGGGGGGTGGATAACCATGGATTGGTTGGACGGGAGAAAGCATATCGTTTTGGAGCTTATTGGGGGGTGGATAACCATGGATTGGTTGGACGGGAGAAAGCATATCATTTTGGGGGGGTGCCCGCCTAGGTGGGTTGGTTTTCTCCATGTGAACTATCAACCCCGTTGTGCTGGGCTGAGGTCGCGCTAAGGTCTGTTGCTCAAATTGCTTCAAATACAATAATTTATGTACGTTCTCAATCATCAGTGACTACTTTGAGAGATGAATTCAAATGAGGAATCAATAAAAAGGACAACATGAAGTTAAAAAACCAAAGTAATAACTTTCGAGCTCATAGCGAGATGATTTTAGCAACACAATCATAAGCCGCCATTTTGATTTTTGCTAGCTGACCACAGCACCCCGGGGCCATGTGAATGCTCATATTTTTCAGCCTCTCCAAGCTGGGGCACTTGAAGAGTTTCGTCAATTTCGTGCGTTACCCCAGTTACCCGGGGTCTCCAACCTTCATGTGAACAGGCTCTTACTGAGGAGATGGAAAAGCTTTTCTGCTCAGTGTTTTTATAATCTGTTTGGAACACTCAGTTATGCAACAAACACCGTTCTGATTGGCAAATTTGAGAGAAAGAAATCAACTGATATGTTTTGTGATTTGACAGGACGCGCCGCTGGTTAGTCTGGCTAATATTCTCTTCAGGGCGGGATACCCGAAGGACGCCGCGGCCGTGTCTAGGGAGGCTCTGAAGGTAGGCGAACAAGAGATCGCACAACCCAAGACGCCGCTCGCCCCACTCCTACCAATATCTACCATCAAACCTTTTGGGTTGAGTGAAGCCACAATCCGGCTTCTGCTACTGGACTAAATCCAAGCTAACATAAACTCACTAGCAATATTCCTCTGACAAATGTAACAGTGTTCTGACTGGATTTCTACTGATGTTTTTGGGGAGGTCATCTTCCTAGCCTTTGGTGTCCTGTTAATTAAATATCTTGTGAACATTACTAGTGTGTAATTTACCGATAAATTCAAAATGAGACGTTATTATTTATTATTAGAGCCCCCCCCCCCCTCCTGTTCACAATTGCATTTCTCTGTGTTTTTTTTTTACATGATTCATGAGCGCGTAAAGATTGTACCTACCAACCTTTCTGAGGTTATTGTGTTGTAAGATGTATTGGAGATGTACCAAAAATTAAATGTATTGTCAAGCCCTTGGTTACTTTCGATGGGGTATCAAAAATGCCGACAAAGCCACAGCGCGATGTATTACTTAAAACGCTGCGCAATCAACATAATAAAGATGTGATGTCCATCTGATCTGATGAGTCATTTTCTGTGCAGGTTTCGCCCAACTCGGTCATAGCGCACTTTATGTTGGCCAACGTCCTTGTCGCACAGGTAAGAAATACTGTGTCGTTCACTATTCTGTCACATTTTACACAAGACAAGTCAGAAAAGACAAGTCATGGAAAGACATTCGCCTTTGTCGCACGCGCCATGTTTTTCTTACTTGAATGGAATCAAGACCAAGCTGATTCTGCCCTGAAAATGTTAATATGTCGGATAGCAATGGACAGACGTTTGAAACCGCCCCGCTAAAAATTACAAGCGTGACGACCAGAAGCGATTGTCTCCTGTTACGTCTCGTTTCCGTGCTCAAGATGGCGGCGTGTGACATAGGCGAATGGGACTCTCTCGATTCTGATTGGCTAAGAGCGCGCGCTTTACTTGGGAATCACGCACTATTCTTTGATTTTACGCGCGCGATGCATCATGGGAGTAGAGCATCATGGGACTATTTAACAAGGCGCTTGTGTAAAAGAAACACTGCTTGATAGAAAAACAAAGTTTGTTCATCGCAAAAGTATTTTTACTGAATCAATGTATAATAAAACAATTATTGAATTCGTTTTTTTTTATATCCGGAATAAAACACTTGTCTCTCAACATTGTTTTTTCTGGATATCACAAAAACCTCATCCAATAATTGTTTATGATCTAACGTTACTGAAGCGCCGTCTTTCGCGCGATTTTTGTTAAAAGGCACGGTTTTCGCTTATCAATTTTAGTAAAACAGAGCTCTGTGTGTTATGTGCTGGGGCTTTCTGCCCTGCAATGTTGTTGTTCGCAAATGGGTAAACTGAGAGGCATCGGGGAACTACACTTGTGACGTGGGAACAAGATATGTAGTCTAGTCGCTAAAGGGGGTCCACGAGCGCCCTCCGGAACTAGTAACGAGACATACTTTTTTGGAATCCTCAGGATGTCTAGAAAATGGTTTTAGATGTTAACAGCAAAAAGTGTCACACCGTCCTATTTTGCCAGATTTTTGTTACTTAATTATGTAATTACATTCTTTTGTTATTCAATGAGGCAATTTTATAGACTGTAGCGCTGTCCAGAAAAGCATTCTAGCCTTACCACGTATGCTGTTATAGTGTCATTAATAGACTGAACACATATGTACAATTACATGCCCGTTTTATACATGTTACGTTCCTTACTGATAGATATTCTAAGACCCTGTCAGCCTTTGTATTCCTATTAGGAAATACCAAAACGATATGCGTATATGACGGGAGAAGGCTGAGGCAGCGATTTAACTTGTCTACATGTGATCAGAGTATTCCTAAGATCGTAAAAGTATAGATTAGAATCTAAAGAGCTTTTCTGAACAGTGCTACAGCCTATAAAATTGCCTCGTTGAATAACAAAAAAATCTCATTAAATAACAAAGAATATAATTAAAAAACAAGATCTGGCAAAATAGGGCCATGGGACACTTTTTCGAGCTGTTTAGGGACCGTTCATTTTTTTATCAGGGAGGGGGGGCTGGTGGAAATGAGGGGAGACCCTGTATTTTTTTGGGTGGCCCCCAAAAATCCAATGTATTTTTTCTGGTGCCCCCCCCCCCCCCCCCCCTTATAAATGCTTGCCCTGTAAGATAGACTCTTGCCTAAGTGATGCAGTCTCATTCTTCTTAACGTTTTTCTTACTTCTGTCAAAGCTAAGGAACCGATCCCCCTCAGAACTATTAAACGTTTTCGTGACACCCACCTCAGGTCCCCTATTTGACAATACTATGTATTGTAATGGCGTGTGTCTTTCACATCTTAATATTTTGATTTGTGATAATGATAACTGAATAATAATGAACCTTAGAACTCAATATTTTGAAGGCTTCAATCACAGTATTTCGGACTTCCAAGAGGCGGGGACAGCTCTAGTGAGAATTATTTCTAATTATTCTTCATATTCTTTGAGTTGTGCTACGAGTCTGACGAGTTCTTTGCGCAAAGTTTCGGGGCCGAGGTTTTGATGGCTTTTTTAACGCAAAACTTACTCCAATTGATCCAACAATCCTTTACCCCTCTGTATATACGCGGGTGCCTCAGGGGCGTAGCCAGAGGGGGGTTCCAGGGGTTCCGGAACCCCCCCTCTCCCGCAGCGGAACCCCCCCTCTCCCGCAGCGGAACCCCCCCTCGCCTTTGTTCTGGACCGACTTACTACTAAAATTGTAAATATTTAATAGACAACAAGTAAAAGCTCCAATAAAATGTAGCAAATTTCTTCAAACGCTAGTTTTCCCCCGAGATCTATGTGGAGTTTTTTATTTTTTGAATTTTGGAACCCCCCCTCTCATAAGTGCTGGCTACGCCCCTGTGCCTCATCTATTTTTTACAGCGTTCAGACAACGTTGCATGTTTCTTTCACAGTATCCCACATGACTAGAGCTTGGATCGCCTGTGGTGACATTCAGAATGCGCTAGTCAGCTAAGGAACGCATAAAAAATAATATATAGATTTAGCCACTGGCTAAAAGCGGAGCTCCCGATTAAATATTTGTCAGTGTTAATGAGACAAAGAGTCGAAAAGAGGTTGCATTGTCAAAGCCTGTCACCGTCATACCACGTGACTAAGCACTTGCACCCCCTTGCATTGCCACTTAGATAATTTCACCCAAGTTTGGTTCTCTGAGGTTCATATCTTCCCAAGATATATATACCTTTTCTGGTTTGATGACGTCATCGATGACATCATACGACGTGACCACGCCTTTACACCCCCCTTCCTACTTAGACAGCTTCACCCAAGTTTGGTTATCTGAGGTTCATCCCTTTCCGAGATATATACCTTTTCTCCTTTGATGACGTAATCAATGACATCATACCACGTAACCACGCCGTTGCATCCCCCTTGCCACCTATTAGGCACCTTCACCCAAGTTTGGTTGTCTGAGGTTCATCCCTTCCAAAGATATAAACATTTTCTCGTTTGATGACGTCATCAATGATGTCATACCACGTGACCACGCCGTTGCTCCCCCCTTGCCACTTAGGCAACTTCAGCCAAGTTTGGCTCTCTGAGGTTCATCCATTCCAAAGATATAAACCTTTTCTCGTTTGATGACGTCATCAATGATGTCATATCACGTGACCATGCCGTTGTACCCCCCTTGCCACTTAGACAACTTCACCCAAGTTTGGTTGTCTGAGGTTAATCCCTTCCCAAGATGTAAACATTTTCTCGTTTGATGACGTCATCAATGATGTCATACCACGTAACCATGCCGTTGCACCCCCCTTGCCACTTAGACAGCTTCACCCAAGTTTGGTTATCTGAGGTTCATCCCTTTCCGAGATATATACCTTTTCTCCTTTGATGACGTAATCAATGACATCATACCACGTAACCACGCCGTTGCATCCCCCTTGCCACCTATTAGGCACCTTCACCCAAGTTTGGTTGTCTGAGGTTCATCCCTTCCAAAGATATAAACCTTTTCTCGTTTGATGACGTCATCAATGATGTCATATCACGTGACCATGCCGTTGTACCCCCCTTGCCACTTAGACAACTTCACCCAAGTTTGGTTGTCTGAGGTTAATCCCTTCCCAAGATGTAAACATTTTCTCGTTTGATGACGTCATCAATGATGTCATACCACGTAACCATGCCGTTGCACCCCCCTTGCCACTTAGGCAACTTCACCCAAGTTTGGTTGTCTGAGGTTCATCCCTTCCATAGATATAAACCTTTTCTCGTTTGATGACGTCATCAACGATGTCATACCACGTGACCATGCCGTTGCACCCCCCTTGCCACTAAGACAACTTCGCCCAAGTTTGGTTGTCTGAGGTTAATCCCTTCCCAAGATATAAACCTTTTATTGTTCGGAGCGAGCGCAGCGAGCGGAGAGCAAGTCTAATCTTGCCTTCATTTGCACGTTAGTATGCATTACATACCGCTTTACATTTGTTTTTATACTGTTTTACAAACCCTGATTGCAGCCTCTTGTTTTCTTGTACCTGTGGTGCATGCGCAGTACGATTATTTTCTGATCGGCGAGTGTCATTTTGGGTTCGTTCCGTGGCACGCCTTCCCGTGCTCCTTTGCACAGGTAGATTTCTTTCCTCATGGGCTAGCTGTTCGATGTGGATGTTTTTGGGGAAGTATGTCTGAGATAATCGGTAAGTTAAAGCTATGAATTGCCTCAATTACCTTTTAAGTTATCACAGCTTTCAAGGCGTATTTTTCAATGGTACCGTTTTCCCGAGTTCTCAGCGAACCTTACTCATGTACCGCTTTACCGGTTGTTGATGTCGAACAAGAACACAAGACGTTTGGCTTTGCCAAATCTCCCCATCTATTGGGGGCTGCCTGTAGTAATCAGGTCTCCTCCAACTTGGAGGGATTATCATCCCCGGTTTGGGGAAAATAGACTTGAAATGATAGCACAAGCAACTTGCTGTGGTAAAAAACGTTTTATACCCCACTCATTAGTTGAGAGCTAACCAAGATGAGGTAGTACAAACCAGTAATAAAGCTGAATACATTACCAGGCAGCTCATAGTAAGCTGCTGTAGTACAAAGCACATTTTTCCCCAAAAAAATAGCGCACCCTTTATGCAATATCATTTAACGTGTTTGTCCAGGTAAGTAAATGATAATAGAATCTTTCGTTGTTGTTGTTGTTCTTCTTTTTTAATTATTTTTTTCATTTTTTGTAGATCCATCCTAGAGTCATAACGAATAACCCCTCTAAGCAACCGGCACAACATACTCTTCAGTGGTTGCAAGTTGCCATCCACTGATTTATGTGAAAAATGATTCACTTGACATAATCTACATGGAACCCCCCCATCTCTACAGCAAGCAACAAAACAAGGGAGAGACATAATTTATTATCATTGCAGAGAAAACAGCTGTCACAGGAACCAAAACTAATTGTTACTGCTAATCCAAAAAGGTTTACAAATGGATATGGGCAAGGAGTTGTTGTGCAATTATATCGCAAGGGGCCATGTCAGTGCGTTTTATGAACAACGAGAACAAATTGGAGACAATCAGCAGACGATTTGGAAGCTTTTACAGAGTGTCAGAAACACCAAGCATAGACATCAACTTTAAGGACACCAGTGTCTGTTATGGAAATAATTATGTCAACAACAATATGTCTGGCTTTGGTAAAATAATGTGAAAAAGCTGGTTCGATGCTGTATCTAATGCATGAAAAGTATAATGCTGTTATTATTACTCATTTGAAACAATGCCAGAACTGAATCAAGAAAATGGCTGTGCAGCAAAAATATTCAACCAACACAAGAAACCAAGCTACTGCAATTGCAAATCCTGCTTGTTTCTGACCTCTGACCTAATTCCTGAAACATATGTTCACATTGATATTTATTTTGCAATTGTCTACACCCCTCATACATTTGGATAATTCAAGAATTCACCGGATACGTGTGGACGATAGCCGTATCCGGAAAGAAAAAGTTGCGGATTCAAAAATATCCAGATACGTGTGGACGGGGCCTAAACAAAACACTTTCTGCAAAGAGTAGCTTCCCCTCCGAGCACTTCACTATCTACATAGATACTTCTAGTTTAGCTCTGCTATAAAACTGGTCATGGGTTGCCTGTGCGACGACGGACGGACACACAACCGGAAGTCCATAACAGAATCGGTTGATGCATATACACTTTTGTTTTGTTCCTTTCTCTCCTGCATGTAGCTATGGGGCTCCGCTCGCGGGCGCCTTCGGCGCCCGCGGGAGCTTCGCATCATTCTCCTAACGCCCGTGTGAGAATGTCAACATGACACGTGACACTGGCAGCAGCAAGGAATGTATGCCAGAAGTGGTGTCGGCTTTCGCTGAAGGAACGTGCCGTATTCTTGTTTGAGTAATAGAAGTTCGTTTTGGAAGTTATTCGCAATGGAAATCATTCGGGAGCATCTCGAGAACTTAGCCAAATGCTCGATGTGTTCTGAAATCCCCCCTGAGCCGAAATTACTCAAGTGCTTTCATGTATTGTGCGAGAATTGTGTGACAAGAAGCGCTGATCCAGGAGATGGCGGACCTCGAATTCAAATCTCTTGTCCGCTTTGCAAGACAAGCACTGTTGTTCCTACTCCAGGCGAATTGATGTCTCTACCAACAAGCGAAGTGCATGAAATATTAAGCAAGTTTTACGCCTTACAGAAGTGAATGCTGCAACAAGCACTGGGCTACCGACTTGCTCTACTTGCGAGAAAGAAGGACATTTCGCAGCTGCTTATTGCTGTGATTGCCCTCGCTCGCTGTGTGAGCAGTGCCTCATTGCTCACCAGTTATTTTTTAAAGCGCATAAGGTTTTAGATCTCAAAGAACTTCAAGATCAAGATATACCTCTACTATTTCGTCGACCGGCGTTGTGCAGCGTTCATAGGTCTACAAATGACATTTTGAAGTATTATTGCGGTACTTGCCAGGACAGTCTGTGTGAGAGTTGCCTGCAGGATCATCAAGCTAGGCATGACATTTTGAACCTGAACAAAGTCGCAGCGGGACAGGAAGCAGTTTTTCAGAAAACACTAGGAAAGCTCGAGGCCCAACTCGCAAGAGAGGAAGAAAAACTGAATATCATAAAAAACAAAATATCTGAAATAAGGAGGAATTCTGAAGGCTTGAAAACCAGCGTGCCAAAACTGCTGAGGAGTTGATCAACTTTATTGAAGAAAACAAGAGAAACTTTCTCAAACAAATAGATGAAGAGTTCACTAGTGTGACGCATTGGGAAAAAGAGCAAGAACGATTGTTAATGCAGATTCATGCCGTCAGAGACCATGTGACTAGATTGACACAATATGCTCCAGCTTGTCACGTGATCACATCAGGGGTGCCTGTGGAAGAACGTGTAAAGGATCTGGTAGCAATGAAAGTGGAGCTTGATGATTTGGACCGACACATTGAATTCCTTCCAAACAGCGAACTATATAAAATTCAAGAGTTTGGCCTTGGATCTATTCATGCAGTTACAGAAGTAGACACAGCAAAGTGCTCCGTTCACATGGAATCTGAAGTTGAGACCCTGCAAGCCTGTAGTAAAATTTGCCTTGCTGTCCATCTCAGGGACTCATCTGGGGTCTGTAGTGCCAAATTCCCTAGAAGCAGCAATATCAATGTTTTGATTGAGCCCAGTGAGGATATAGAAGATCTTCAGGTGTCAGCGAATGTGGAAGGGAAATGCTTTATTGAATTTACCCCCAAAATCCCAAGGCATTTTACTGTCAACGTAACGGTCAAAGGCCAGCATGTATCAAATAGTCCATTGGGTGTCGATGTAAACCCACAGGAACTGAATATTGTTGGGGAAATTGTGATGACAGGCAACAGTAAACCAATAGAACGGCCTCATTTTTCAGTAAATAAGCAAAACACAAAGATCTCTATGACAGACAAGGAATCCAATTGTATTCACATGTTCAGCTTGGATGGGGCATTACTGAGGACCATTCGTATTACAGAAAGAGGTAAAACACAGCTGCGTTCCCCTAATGGTGTTGCATTTCTCAATGATGATGATGACATTGTTGTATCTGATGGTGGTAACCATAGAATTGTGATATTTAACACAAACACTGGAGGAGTCGTGAAATGTTTTGGTAGGCGTGGTGAGGGTCCTGGCAAGTTTTGTTTCCCATATGGAGTTCATGTTGATGAGAGAGGACGTATCATAGTGTGTGATTTGGATAACAGCCGTTTACAGTTTTTTATGAGTGATGGGAAGTTTTTGTTCCAAGTCTGTGGTGAATGCTTCAAACCTTGGAGTGTAACATCACATGATGACCTGTTGATTGTATCGGACTGTGAAAATAACATGATACATGTTCTTGAGCAGCAAGAGGATTCAATGGTTACATGGCACAATGTAATTCTAGGAACACGTATGGGTAGTGGCATTGATAGTGAGCTGAGTAGTCCCGGTGGTGTGGCAGTAGACAGGGATGGTCTCCTGTTCGTCTGTGATCATGACAACGGCTGCATACACAAACTCACACTGGATGGTGAATTTGTTGGTAAAACATCTGGAGACGCAGGTGCCCCACATTATCTTGCAGTTCTGGCTGATGGTCGTGTCCTAGTTACATGCTTTCAAAGTGTTAAACTACTGATTGTGAGATGATGAGAAGCACTAGTGAAATTGTACTCTTTTGCATTGTCTCATTTAAAGGGGCTGTGTCACGGTTGTTTCAACAAAATTTTATAAAGTAAGCCAGTGATCTACTAAACATCTCAGAACCCTACATTATACTATTATTTAGTGTTATAAAGACAAAGGAAACTGAAACTTGCACTATATAGGCATTCTTACATAAGATTTTATAGTAGGTTTCGCTATCAAATTTCCAAGTTTGAAAACTGGTCAGCCTGAACAGAAATCAAAAATGTCATTTTGTAATCAAATTCCATCTTGATAACACACAAAAATACTCCAAATTTGTGCTCATCTAGCAGTTGAAAGGTTATTTAACAAACCTACTGGTAGATGATTATTTTGCTCATTTCGTTTAAATTTGACTACATTTAAGCAACCTAAATTTGCCTCAAAATCGTGACACTGCCCCTAAAAATGTGCTTATGATGTTAGCAAAAGTATTTTCCGCCCTGGAATTTTGCTCGAGTACTCAGGGTACCCACCCTAGATTCCAGAGATACTCAACAAGTGTTTAGACATTTTTTTGTGATTGCCCAATGAAACCTGAAATCCCTGCCACAATTATTGGCAAAGAAACAAAAGTTACAAGGTTTTTGAGTGAGTTTAACTGAAACATTCTTTATATAGATAGTAATATTAGAATTTTGGATTTTGTTTGAACATCCCAAAAAATTGACAGAAAATGTCCAGACAGCATTACATACCTGAAAGCTAGTAACGGGGGGTGTTTTTGAACTTAGCAGTTTGGGCAATTAAGTTTTGAAAATAGATTTTATGAAAATTCAGATGAATCATACAAAACACTATAACTTTATTGGTGTCACAGATACTCATACTGAGGATTCAAGAACTTTCATTTTCCCAAGAAAAATAGCATCACAACCATCAAATATTTGTAATTAAGACAATAGCTTGCTTCTTGGTAGAAAAGAATGATATTTTAGGCCCTGGGAATTCTCGGGTGCTTTAGGAAGAAGGAAGAAGCTATCAAATAGATGTCAATGACATATTGTGTGGTTCCAAAAAATATCCATTCCCCCCCCCCCCCCCATGAAAGGATGTTGAGAACTGACCCCCCACCCCTCTGGAATTTCCAATCCCTTCCGTGGGGGGTAGTTTTGGGAAACACGCATTGCATCTTTATTATTCATTCAACATATTTTCCTGCTTCTGATTGGCTGTGTTCTTGATGTTTTTAAATGCGAGCAACTTATTCCATCAATGACATCAAAGACCAGATAAGCTGAAAAATGTATGCACGCATGACGTCACGCACTTGTAGGCAGGCTGGCAAACTGCCCGCTATCTCAAAGACGTAAAGCTGGAAAATTCAATTTGAACGAAGAATATAAACAATTAAAAAGTTTGAATGAATAATAAAATTAATGAAAATTTAATTAATGAATTCAGCTTTCGTAGGGGTGTTTTCCACCTGGGCCCTTGGTCTCAATATCATACCTCGACACCATACACAGTGGAATTCATATATACTGGTATATAATATTTAGGTGGAATTGATTTGTACGTCCTAGATGATGTGTTTGTTACTGTTTGTAATCCAACTTGTAGCATGTCCATTTGACTGATATGATGTCACTGATAAATTGGTAGGCCTGTTATTGTTATAAATATTACTCCAAAGACAGATGAGTCCAGAGTATTCGATCGAATTATCCCTGCCCCCTCCTTTTTTTTCTCAGCTTTTAAAACATTTAAAGTGGTCTTTCCCACTGATATTAAGGTTACTGAGAACCTTTGCGCACGTGCTAAAAAAAAAAAAAACAATCATACACGTCCTTAGTTTAACCAAAACATGTTAATCTATATATCGTTGGAATGCTTATAGAATCGACTAGCGGGCTATGGCAAAAAGAAATAATTGTTTCATAAATATAATTTTTTTAAGGTTTTATTAAAAATTCGAGAGATAAAGCTGTCTAACTGCTGGACCTTGACTCCCAAGTAACACATTGTTAAAGGTGTTTCTCAAAAACCGTGTCGGCGGTTTTTAAAATTTTGCTTTGTTCAAAAGTTATGGAACTTTTAAATTTCGAAGGTCAAATTTTATTGGGACTTTGAGAGTATAGAATCAATTGTACTCCATTGCATCGGTTGGAATTGCAGGAATTGGGATTGGGTTCCCAAAAATTTCATAAATCCCATCTTTAGAAAGTGTTGTGTGTTTTCCGAACCTGAGTTCCATCATTTCTAGTCGCTTGCATGAGATAATAGACCACATCCGTTTGCGCATAACGTTTTCCCATTTCAGATTACGTGCCAATCACTTTAGAATAATCTTTGTTGAGATTACACTTCGAATGAAGAAAGAACACTCATGGGAATAGCACGCGATCTGAAATGGAAATCATTAAGCACGCCCTTTACTCCCTCTCAATAACCTTGGGACTTTTCCAGCTATCTTCAGTGTGTACCCTTATATTTGGTTCACATATGATTCCGCGTAATCAGTGTAACCGCACATGCGTTTTGCATGTGTTTATAACTCGAACTTTTGTGCGTGGACATAAGACATGTCTTTCCGTATGTTATTTACTTCCTAAGTTGGGTGTTTTAGGTCGTTGCGTCGCAGATGTGAACCAAGCCTTGTCGCCTATGGATATTTTTAGACTTTTTTTTGTGCACTTGTGATGGTTTGTGCTTTCGCGAGAGTGGGTGGTGCCAGAAAATAAATGGGTTCCTTATGAAAGTTTCAAGAGGGAAACAAAATTCACACAAATACACAACCTACACGTTATCGCTGGAATCTGGACTTTCGACATCCCGTGACCTTACTCCCCCGTCCAGTATTGACTGGCGTGGAATATCGATGGTTTATGGTGGCCAAATAACAATGTTAACCGGTTTCCCGTGGCAGAGCTTATTTATAAAACCGAGGCAGTTTTGCCACCTTGTTGGATGTAGTTGGAGGTGGTGAAGGCTTCAAGAACATCTTTGATCCTCGTGGAATAGTAGTGAACCATGTTATGTTCGCTCAGCAATTGTGATATACGACATGTTGAATCGAATGCAAACTGGATTTGTACGGCCCTTGCTTGCTTTCTTTAAACGAGTGCCCGACAGGGAAAATAAAATTCACCCCTAAGAGATAGCAATATGGGCCTGGCTGTTATAAATTGTACCTTTGTGGAAAGGTTCAAGGGCTGCTTTGGCAAGATAGTTTCATTTCGTCTGCTTTTATGCTATGTCCATGTATTATATATCATTTTAAAGCTTATTTTTATTAACTATTAATGAATTTTTAGTCATAATTATTTGTCAAAACTGATTCTCTCGAGTCTGTAAGTTCTAGTCCGTCAGAATTAAATACAACCGCCCAGTTTTGTCTCAAAATGAATGACACTATATAAGGTGGACTCCAAAGTGTGCCAGCAATGTTTTGTATGTCGGATATTTAGGATTTTATTGCCTCTTGAAGTTAGATAGTAACCGAAATAGCCCGGACTGAAAGAAAAATCGCCATAAAATTGTGGAACAAAGAAATATTCTGAAAAATCGCTGACAGTACACTTTTGGAGTCCACCTAAAGGTCATCCAAGATTATACAAAACGGGGTGGTTCTATTGAATTCTGACGGACTAGAACTTGGTCATATGAGAAAATCGGTTTTTGACAAATAATTATTGATTTTATTAAAAAGTTATTATAGACAGTTAATTATAATATTCATCAATTATTCATGAAGCAAGTATCCAATGAGAAGGCTCAATTCAGGTCACATGACTAGCCTTGTAAACTGGATACAAGATCCATCAAACTAAAAGAGCGGGGACGGCTTGAATATTCAGCAGGGAAAGGGTGGGATTGATGAATAATAACAATAGTTAATAGATCTATTAGTATTCTGTAAATATTTATAGAATACTAATATCGATATTAGTATTCTATAAATATTTACAGAATACTAATAGATCTATTAACTATTGTCATTATTCATCAACCTCACCCTTTCACTACTGAACTATTCGAGTAAAAAAATTACGACTATGAAAAAAACATTACTCAAACTTTAAGCAAGAAAAGCATTTGGCAAAACAAATGTTACAACAATTAGGCTAGTTGGTTTGTCGACAATAATAAAATGTATAAGAATAAGTTCAAGAACGGCTGCAAGCAGACTAGTGTTCATTTGACCAGAAAGCTGTCTTATTATATAAAACTAACAGCATTAAAAAACACGCATTTTCAATAAATAACCAGAGAGTCTGACTCAGTTGAACTGCCTTCCCTCCACTGCCTTTCCAACAATTCTTGTCCTCGTCTTGTTCACTTGCTCCATTGCTGTATCTTTTCCAATCCCTCTGCGTGCAATGCTTTCTAAACCAGTTTGGAAACCTTAAACACATGGAAATAGTTCGATATTTAATGTATTTTACATTTAATTTAACAACAAGTCTGATAAAGCAAAGTCGCTATACTCAGAATAAAACTAACCTTCATTTCTTGCTCGATTGTTGTCTCAAAAAGCTCGACCATATAGTTCGCATCTCCTTTTACTCGTATCGGTACGAATGCCTCCAACTGCTGTCCTGCCGTGTTTTAGACTTTCGGAAAGTCCCATCCCGACACACGATTTTGAAGAGCAGAGAAAGCGACTTGTGACGAGTTTGGCGTACCAAAAGCGCTACGCTGCATTTTTTTACAGTACTTAGCATCGACTGAATAAATTTCATTGCACAACTTTCGGCTAAAGTTGATAACAAAAGCCAGTTCATTATTTTGTGTATTACATCATTTACAACAAGGCCTATTCATTGTCATCAATAAAACAAAAGAATCCTAAAACCCTTTTCAACTGAATTGAATTCATCCTGCCTTGGATTTTCAATAGTACTTCAAATTGTTTTCAACAAAGAATACAAACAAAGAATTTTCAACAAAGAGTTGTTGTCTTGACATATCATTTTTTTTTTTAATACTTTTTATTCATGTGATGACTGGTATTTTTACATTCTGTCTCCCTTTTTTACAGATTCTTATTCTTTAGGTGCATATAATACATTTTTGTTATTGTTGTTGTTTTCTTATTCCCCTATATACATTTTTTTTTTTTGGTTACATGGATTTATTTCAAAGCTAGTCTTCACATGCAATCTTTTAAATCTATACAAACAATATACACCAACATTAAGGACAAAACACAGACATACCCCTTTTGCATGAACACCCCATACCACATATCATAAGTCATTTACAATATTCGCGTCCGATTTGTATGGAATTTACAATTTCTCGGCCTGCGGCCTCGAAATTGTAAATCCCATACAAATCGGCCGCTCATATTGTAAATAGTACATATACTATTGCTTTCTACTCTTCACAGGCTTTAAAATGATTTACAATACATGATTTACATGCACGTAGTTTAAAAGCAGACGAAATGACAGCTATTTTGCCAAAGTACTCCTTGAGGTTTTCCCTTTACCAACCTTAAGAGCAAACTTACATGGACCCGGGTAGCCGGGCTGGAATCTCTTGTTGAAAGATCTCCATGGGAAAGAGAACAAAAGAACTCAGCCCGCTAACTGGGCCAGCCCGACTCGCATAAGCAGGCCCTAAGATATAGTAAAGACAAAGCTACACTAAAGTAACCTTGCAACCCCCCCCCCCCCCCCCCCCCCCCCAACCAAAATTCTTGGCTACGCCCCTGCCTTGTCAAACACAGGTGTTATGGAATTTTTAATGAGGAAATTAAGTTGGTGCATGCGCAGAACCAACCTTTGAAGAACAAAGAACTAATTACGTATGCAGGGATCACAGCAGAGATGGACCGACACAAGTTGGAAGCTCATGACGGTCTGATTTTGGCCGTATTTTTCCTCATCTAGTGGGAAGTTCAGCTTCATATCCCGAAACCATGTGAGTCCAGTATTCAACTTCACTGTGCGAAAGTAATTACAGCGATCAGCATTGTTTTTTGCTTCAGTATTTATCGCATCGCGTTCGAATACCTGTTCTGACGAGGTTTGCAGAATTGCGAAATTATTCGTCATACTTTTAGATATACTTGACCATATCTTTGTTCTCGACATTTTCCCGAAAATGTGATTGCCCGCCGGAGTTAGTACATGCCTTTAGCGGCTTAAAAATCAGGTGAGTGTCATTGGCCGCTAGCTAGATCGCGAGAATTACGTGCTTTCAGTTGAACATTGTTTCGAAAATCGAATGCAATTTTCACATAAATCTGTACGTGACAAGTATGAATTGATTTAGAAAATTAATTCGAGGACGCAGGTTTTGCTTACAATGTCTAGAAAACTGGCAATGAAATACTGAAACCTTACTTTTTGCCAGCATTGGGAGGTAATGATAATCGGGTTTTGTGGGAACAGTTTAAAAACTGGAAAAATATTGGGGGTTGAAAGAAGCATAAAGTTGACTTATATTTTATTTGGTTATGAATGTGAGCTGCTGCAGCAGCCATCTGTAACCTTGAGCTATCCCTTGATTATGCTGTTCTAGTGTACATCTGTTTTGACATTGGTTTTGAACGTTTCTGATCTGTGTGCAACCAAAATAACTACAGTATGAAATTAGACTAATCTCAACATTCATATATTTTTAGACTGTAAGTAAATCAACTTTTTTTAAACCATTATCTATTATTAGTTATTGGTATATATTATTATTAATTTATATTGTTTTTTAGGCATGGCTCCACAAGCTGTATAGCTTTAATTTAAACCATGGATAATTAAAGTTATTTTAAATTATTATTATTACCTCAATAAGGTGCCTGTCATTATTTTTGATCACCTTGTTCTCAATGTCTAAAAAGCTTGTATTTCTTTTCTCATGGCATCTCTCGGCTTCTGTTTTGCCTGCTTTTTTCCTTATTTTCTCATGGAGCTTACATGCATATGAGTTGGGCTAGTACTGATCTGTTCACCACAGAACTCCAAACTTATTGTGTATCTTCTGAGGAACAGGACTTCATTTGTTCCTGTAATCCTGCTGCAGCAAACAAGGTGAAACATTCATGGGAGGCCTTAGCAAGGCAATTTGTTATCCATTGGGGCCAGGCGCGGATCCAGGGGGGTTCATCGGGTGCAAATGAGCTCCCACTCTCCCAACGAACCGATTTTTTGGGGATCGGTTTGCTAAAGATCTTTCATTTCAAGAGTGGTTCTTTTCTTTTATGTGACCCAGTATTTTGTCTATATTAAATTCATGATTAGCAACCACAATTTCGCCTCGTGAGAGGGCCACGGACAGCAGAGAAGGAGTGTTATTATAGAATGTTTCCTCATACGTTGCACTTCATCAGCAAAAATGAACCCCCCCTTTGAGAGTTATAGATTCCATGAACTCTGCGCCATAACTGAACGGAGACAACGAGTCGGTTGATTTACCACAGTGACTTTACTAACAACATGGCGGCCAAAGGGCCGACCCGTGAACGGGTTCATGGTCGCAAGTCCGCTGACCATAACATATAGTGGACTTACAATAACATAATATAACCATATGGCGCAACCTCTTTTTCTCATCTTCCTATACAAAAGCTTTCCTATGCGCCATCTGGTAATATATGAGTAAATGTCAAATACAGGGAGGCAATCTGTGACTATACAAAAAAACTTCTACATGACATGCTTAAGGGCATACACACACACCACAACGGTGAGTGGGTAACCATGGATACAATACAGTACAGGGGCCAGGTGTACATATACAACGACAGTAGGATTACACACAGGCATACACGGCTACCTGTGGTACCGTGTGTGGGGGTGGGGGCGACCACTTTTTTTCTCTTCCCCAATATCTTCTCCTATCATCTACATAACACTAATACGGACACAGGCTAAATGCAGGTACAAGAAAGAGTAAAAAAAAAAACTAAAGTATGAACGAGAACTATAAGATAGCAGGGGCAGAGCATGAGGCGAGACTGAATAAACTGATAAGGAGTCAAAATGAGCAAAAGTTCTATGTGCAATATTGAATAAGGTCCAATAGTAAATCCGCACAAAAGAAATAAAGTTAGAGTGTTAGTTCATCCTGTAGCTTGTTATATTGGCTGTAGCAGATCTTGTTGTCCTTGTTATCCGAAAGCCATGCCTCACAATGAACCATAAACTCAAAGTCACACAGATTTCACAGATGCAGGTTCGTTAGCAACTTATCGCAGACTTGAATTCAATGTTCGTACTAGCAAAGACAGTAGCTGGAAGGACTTAGCAGGACGCTTCTTGAGTTTCGACTGTTCACTTGAGAGGAATAAAAGTAAAACGATGGAAGCGTTCACATCGGGGTTTTCTTGGAAATTTCCACCACTCCCACTCATACTCGTACAAATAAATCCAAAGGCAGCAGTGAGTGTTCATCAATCAGGGTTTTCCAAAGGAATTAGTTGTGTTCATAAACAGAATGAATGCAGAAGACGGTTCACAGAAGTAGTGTTCACATCAGGGTAAATAAATGCAAAAGGAACGAAAATAATTGTTCATCAGTAGAGTGTAATCTCCATCCTGTACCAGATCTTGTTGTTCAGGTCTTGGGATTGTCTGTAGCAGGTCTTTTGGCTCAGGTCTTGTTGAGATGTCATGACTGTACCGTAGCAGATTTTGTAAGTTGTCCTTGTTTTCCGCTGTGTATCGCAAGAAAAAGCAAGTAAACTCAACGTCTGCGGGCAGATTTCACAACTCCCGGTACAATGCTGAATCATTTGCACAGGTCCCAGATCCTGTTGCTTACTCTCAAACAAAATAAATAATGCAAATAAGGCAGTGTTCACAAATAGCGGCTTTCGTGTGCCACAGGCCGTAGATCTTGTTTTACGTCGTGAACAAAATCAAAGAACGGAAATAAAAGGGTTAAATCAAATTGTTGGAGCACGGCACGGTCCCATTTGTGCCATGCCACGTGTAGAGTAAAGGCTGCTTCCAAGGCTCTTTCGGCCAGGCGTAAACCGTACAAATCGAGTACAAAACCTTCTTCATTGTCCCTTGTAGCACCATTATACTTCTCCTTAGGAAGGCCAGGGGATTAGTAATCTTCGAATCCCACCGCTGGACACCACGCCATAACTGAACGGAGACAACGAGTCGGTTGATTTACCACAGTGACTTTACTAACAACATGGCGGCCAAAGGGCCGACCCCCCCCGTGAACGGGTTCATGGTCGCAAGTCCGCTGACCATAACATATAGTGGACTTACAATAACATAATATAACCATATGGCGCTGGCTATTAAAAGACTTTGAACTCAGTACGGATTATAACCATGCAGTCCATATAACTAGTCCAACTTGGTGCTGGAACCCTCCATCAGAAAAAATCCTGGATCGGCCCCTGTACAGTCACACCTTTTAGTTGGACTGAATTGCTAATTTGTGTGAACAAGATGAATACAGTGGCCAATGCTACATGCCTAGATTGTCTGATAATGTGACAGTTCTGGAGCAAACTGAAGAGATCATTTAATTTCCTGGCCATGTCATAAAAGTCTTTGGTAATAGCAGCAAGGGGACTTCTCTGTGATGTAGCTAATAACTAGAAATGCTTAAAGTCTTCGGTTTCCTCTAGCTAACCAAAATCTTACTAATCTCAAACAGTGTTATCATGTAAAGCATTGGGTAAGGTCAACTTGGAAACCAACTTTGTTGAAATTACTACTGTGAAAAGTTAAATATTAGCTAATATGGATTTTATTATTTATAATACATCATTCTCTCACCCAGAGCTCCCCAGATTGTCACCTCGCAAGCGAGGCTCTGGAGACAGCCATTGACGCTTCCAGCTTAACCCCTTCCCCCCCCCCCCCCCCCCCCCCATCCCATGCAGGCAGAATTCCGAGCTTGAAAAACACCCCTCCCAACCCCTCCCATTCAGAATTTCCAAATGCTGCCCGTCGCCCCAGGGTACATATGCTTACTGGAATTGTCCAGTGCTTTGTTTCAAAATAATCTTTTCCAGCCTGCTGGCTGCCACATACACTCTCTCAGTAGTGTAATTCTCCAAGGCTCTGAATTTTCATGCACCAAATGCTAATGATGTTCAAATATTTGGTTAAAGCTATGGCTTGTTTTTCTTGAACGTGGTTCAATTTGGTACCATTTTGCTATCTACGTTCCCCCAATGCTAACTGGCTCCATAATGTTTTACACTGTTATGACCCTGTTAGCAAACTATAAAACCAATACAACTTTGCACTCACCAAAAGAGGTGTCTGCGTGCTCAAGCCAAACATTACAGACTCAGATCAATGTCAGAATAATTACGTGGCCAGTTGATCTTTTTTTAATTCTCCACTATTGTTTCATGTGCTATCGTCTTGTCAGCCACATAATTATTTTATCCAGATTTCGGTCAAAACCAGTATGGAATGTTTTGTGAGCACTTCCAAACACTACTGTTTTGTCCTTTCTCTCTATTTGTCTTCGATTTTATTGGGACATTGCATCCATTTTAGATCCAGATCCACCGCTGTTAGTGTTTTCAAAAATATTTCAAGGAAAATGGTCAAAGTAGTAAAACATTTTCAGTAGTTGTGGCCCCCCTTTCCCAAATGCTGGCTATGCCACAGACAAGCTTTTTGACATGGAACATTGAGTACAAGGTGATCACATAATGACAGCAAGGTACCTTAACGCTAACATTACTCTACTTTCAGAATAACTGACTGTAGGTATTTTCAGTGGCGGATCCAGGTTTTTTGAAGAGGGGGTATTTTGCAAAGCTTGGTCAATTTCCAAGCAAGAAATTCTATTGCTTCCGATATCGATAACATAACGAAATAAATCGTCGTTTGAACTTTATTTTGTTACTTAGTTTCTTTCCTTTTTTGCTACAAAAGGGGGGTGCGGAGGCACTCAGGAACGGATCTAGGGTAAACTCTGACTGTAGTGCCAGCGGCGTAGCCAGGAATTTCTGAAGGGGGGGGGGGGGGGGGGGGGATAGTGAAAACATGGGACGAAAATGCTCAAATTTTCTCCAGCAAATACAGTAAATGTATGGGAAAATGTCCGAGAAAGCCCCCCCCCCCCTCCCGCTGGACCCCCCTTGGCTACGCCCCTGAGTGCAGTAGTGATTTATGACAATAACTGATAAAACAAACATAAGATCTCCCTGAAATCTGATTGTAGCATTTGCTACGGTTGCAATAGTCTAAATCCGCCCCTGGATCCGCCACTGATTTTGGTTGCACTGCAGATAGATCAGAAACCATGAAAACAAATGTCAAAACAGCTGTACACTAGAACAGCATAATCAAGGGATAGCTCAAGGTTACAGATGCCCTGCTGCAGCAGCTCACATTCATAACCAAATAAAATAAAAGTCAACTTTATGCTTCTTTCAACCCCCAATATTTTTCCAGTTTTTAAACTGTTCCCACAAAATCCGATTATCATTACCTCCCAATGCTGGCAAAAAGTAAGGTTTCAGTATTTCATTGCCAGTTTTCTAGACATTGTAAGCAAAACCTGCGTCCTCGAATTAATTTTCTAAATCATTTCATACTTGTCACGTACAGATTTATGTGAAAATTGCATTCGATTTTCGAAACAACGTTCAACTGAAAGCACGTAACTCTCGCGATCTAGCTAGCGGCCAATGACACTCACCTGATTTTTAAGCCGCTAAAGGCATTTACTAACTGCAGCGGACAATCACATTTTCGGGAAAATGTCGAGAACAAAGATATGGTCAATTATATCTAAAAGTATGACGAATAATTTCGCAATTCTGCAAACCTCGTCAGAACAGGTATTCGAACGCGATGCGATAAATACTGAAGCAAAAACAATGCTGATCGCTGTAATTACTTTCGCACAGTGAAGTTGAATACTGGACTTACATGGTTTCGGGATATGAAGCTGAACTTCCCACTAGATGAGGAAAAATACGGCCAAAATCAGACCGTCATGAGCTTCCAATTTGCGTCTGGTCCATCTCTGCTGTGATCCCTGCATACGTAATTAGTTCTTTGTTCTTCAAAGGTTGGATCTGCGCATGCACCAACTTAATTTCCTCATTAAAAATTCCATAACACCTGTGTCAAACTCTAAACCGAGCGTGTAAATGCTACCGGTTTGTAGCTATCATATAGGCGTAGAGATGGTTTTGCCATTGGAGTGAGAAAAAAATGTATTGTCCCTGATTATTACCCCTAACTTACCTATTTCTGTAGATACTGGATGCGAACTTTTTTATTAGCTGTATTCACACTAGAGACGAAAAACTCGTCTGAGACGCGTTTCTCGTCAGAAAAAGTTCCTGCCTTATGTGAATTCTACTCAGAAACAATTGTTATCTGTGTAAACTTTCTTCTTCCAAAAAATTGTTTTCGCGTGATCACAGAAGAACAGGGAACCATATTCAAGGCGAGAAACTTTTTATAAGTAATACCATTAGGGACCGCTCATTTTTTTATCAGGGAGGGGGGGCTGGTGGAAATGAAGGGGGGCCACCCAAAAAAATACGGCCTCAAAGGGGGGGCCACCCAAAAAAATACAGATAGTAGTTATTCCAGCAACTTCTCTATCATATGCATTTTTCAGCTTAACTTCACCAGAAACATATAGCTTAGTTGAAACATGTAACGGCGAACCATGCTGTGGATTATTCGTGGCAAGTTTATGACCATATTCATTAAATGAACTCTCGCTTACCCAATCAGGTTTTCTTTTCATAATATTTCATTTTTTGCTTAAATATAGAACTGCAACAGTGGTAAGTGATAATAAGTGATAACGTCCTGCAACAACATTTTTTTCAAAATCTGTTCAAGTTTTTACTCTGCGAATATTTCGCAGCTTGGTACTAAAGCTGACTTCACTCAATACTTAATAAAAATTTTGGCGCGCTTCGCGCGCATGAAGAATAACATCTAATATGCGTTTTGAGTTTTTTGACGAGAAAAATAAGCCCTCCCTACAATGATAGTCCTGCCAGGCAATCTCTATTTTCGAAAGAAGACCCCTTAGGTAAGCGTGAGTTCAACGTTTGCTTACAAGCATAGAAATTCGTCATTTGGGCCGCGCTTCACGCACATGGATTATAATAAGTTCGTCATTTGCGGCGCATAGTTGCGCGCATGAAAAATATAACCTAAAGGCTCAGGAGCCCTTCACTAGGAGCTTTCATCATAGTTAGCGTATTTAATTCCTGGGCTCCTGACAGGCTTTGTTTACTATACACAAGAAAAGGAATGTTCATCTACCCTTTTTCTGAGGCTTGATGAAAGTTGGGCGCGCTTCGCGCGCAACGAAAGAAATATGTCCACCCACTCTTTCTGTAAAATGTCTTCTACTAGGTCAAAAAGGGGACTGGAGGGGGTTTCACGAAAACGTTTAATAGTTCTGAGGGGGGATCGGTTCCTTAGCTTTGACAGAAGAAAAAAGTTTTATCTGCTATTAAGAAGAATGAGACTGCATCACTCGGACAAGAGTCTATCTGGCAGGGCAAGCATTTTTAAGATAGGGGGGGGGGGGGGCATCAGAAAAAATACATTGGATTTGGGGGGGCCACCTAAAAAAATACGGACATGAAAGGGGGCCACCCAAAAAAATACAGGGTCCCCCCTCATTTCCACCAGCCCCCCCTCCCTGATAAAAAATGAACGGTCCCTTAGATTAGTGATTGAATTCTCCCGAGACCCGAGGAAGAATTTTTAAAAGTGCTAAGAATTCTTTTGTCTACTAAATATCCCTCATTATTAAATGCAAGGGAAATTTAGTAAAGACAAAAGAATCCTTTGTCTTAGAATTTTCCTCCCCGACAGGGAAATTTAGTAAAAGACAAATGAGTCTTTTGTCTACTAAATTTCCCTTGCATTTATAATGAAAGATAGTTAGCCAGTAAATGTTCCTCGGAGAACAAAAGAAACCGAGGCGATCATGGTATTATTTCTAATATCTCCACAGAGCAAGATCACTGAAGCGACTCAACATTACTTGATAGTGCTGCAGCTTGAGCCGCGTTTTGGTCCAGCGGTGGAGCGCCTGAAAGTGATCCAGTGCATCATCTGGCGCCAGCAGAAAGAACTCGAAAACGAGGCCGAGGAGTTGCGGAAGCTGTTGACAGTCACATGATGCAGTCACGTGATGCAGTCACGTGATTGAAAGTTATTTGACGGTCAGTGTCGCCTGTCGTCTTCCAATAGGATGGTCTCTTGTTTACAGTCTTAGCTCATTAGCATGTTGAGAATCAGAATGTTCGAGGTAGCTTTAAAACTTGATGAGTTTTGAATATCAGTACAGGGCGCAGTGAATGGAACTCTAGCTCTGTAAAGCTGGAGAACGAATCTAAAATTTCGTCAATGGATTGCTCACATTTTTAAATTTTTATTCTGAAGATTTTAACATTTGATATCAAAAAATCGTATCTTAATGCATATTCATCAATTGCTAAAATGGGCTGTTCCGAAAAATAGCCGTACCAACCCTATCGAGGAACTCCAAATTTTCAACAATTGCTCTACCCCTGTGGAAATTCCAGTCTTGTACACCCCCTGTGGAAATTTCAAGCAACCCCTTCCTCATTCTCTTGTGGGCCTGTGGAAATTCCACACTTGCAAATGAACACTTTGTGGAAATTCTGGGGTAAAATAAATGGCCCTGTGGAAATTCCAGGGTTAAAATCAACAAACCCTTTGCAATTTCCAGGGTCAAACACAGCGACCCCTATGGAAATTCCAGGTTCCTCGATAGGGGTGTAATAATGGAACAAAAACGACCTTCAAAGTTTTACAAGGTTTCATAAGTGCATTCAATTTTTAGAACTGCATTATATGTTCTTTAACGAGGGGCATTATTCTCTGCTATTGCTGCATTTTTGTCCTCGTTGACGTTGAAAAGTGATACGACAGTATGACTAGCCTCCGTAGAAAACGTTCTCGTAACGTTTTTGGGCAGAGAAACCCGACTAGCGTGATTTTGGCCGCGCGAAAAAAGGACGGAGCGGGAGGGGAAATTCCTTTTCTTCCCCTCCCCCTCCCCTTTTCATTTTTCCCGCGGCCCTAATTATGCCTGAAAGCTCCACGAGAACGCTTGCTGCGTAGGCCAATATAACTAAACCAGAATTTGATGTCACTCAAATTATAGTCCAAACAAATTATCTAAAGTTTAGATGTCATCCCAAGAAATAAAGTGCCAACGTACTCAACCGTAGCGTCTGAGAATCAGACTACAGCAAATTCTGCTATTATAGTAATTCCGAAACTCAAAAGTTTATTTTACAAGAAATACCCGTATTACTCTACCCCTTTGGAAATTCCAGGCTCCTGTACACCCCCTGAAATTCCTCATTCTCTTGTGGGCCTGTGGAAATTCCACAGTTGCAAATGAAACCCTGTGGAAATTCTGGGGTAAAATGAATGGCCCTGTGGACATTCCAGGGTGTAAAGGTATAAATAGTGTTATACTCGAAGATACTAGCTCATATGAGCTACTCTAAACTTCGAGTTAAAATAAAGATATGTAGGTAACGGATACAATATGGAACAGCCCATTGATAATAGGCCGGGGATCGTGCTTGCAGAGTTTTGGCTATTCAAGCCTGGGAAGCGCAAATTATTTTTAGCACAGAACCAAGAGGCTCAATCTCATAGACGTATTTAGGCAGATAGAGGCTCTTATTACTGGGACTCCTGAAAATAGATTAGCTGTATTTTTAGCTTTTTATCTTTACTAGTACTAGAGGGGATTTAAGATGAGTGTCGAAAACTAGACACAAAGTAATACACTTAGCCAGTTAGAAACGAAACAAATCTCAACAACAGACCAAAATGTGACTTGACACTGGTTTGGTTTTCCTTGTCATTCTCATTGGTTGACTAAACAAAGATCCAAGACCTCGACCAATGGGAGTCTGAGTTACTTTAGACTCGTCTCTCGATAGCGAGAGAGCGAGTAGCCAGGCAGGTAACCCTGATTTGTGATAGCGTCTTCCAACATTCGCTTATATATTTTTATGAATATGTTTTCCAAATAAAAGAAAAAAACGCAAACACACACCCTTGGTTTGGTTAGTGTAGACCATAGTTCAAGAAGGAGGTCATGCCCATCCATAGGACATGAATGGGCGGTCGCAAAAATAATCCGCACCCCCCTGTTGAGGACACCAGGTTCAGCTACCCATCCTGGACTATTAGGTTGTCCGTACCCACCCTGAAATTCCATGCACGCGCAGCCTGGATGATGTGGATATTAGAAAATTGTTTGGGAAACTCCTACATCCCGCCCTAGCTATGGGGTCAACGGTTGGTCTGATTATAATGTTTTAAGGCCTGTTCAGGGCCATTCTCGTAACCTTCAGTTACAGAGTGTCTTTGCCTGGATTCCTCGTCATTTCTGGAACAGAGCTCGGAAATTATGGGATGCGGGAACGCGTCTCCTGTGACCATTGCCGAGTTTCATATGGTGAGGGACTGCGTATGAATCCCTTAATATTACGATAGCCAAAACAAGACCCACTTAGTAAGAAAGAGCACATCGATTTGTGTAAAAACCGAGAATTTGGTGTTAATCGAATCAATACTGACCAAGGTACAACAATTTCAAAACTCAAAAATTTAATTAGAAACGTATGGCGTCTGGACAAAATGGCGTCTGGACAAAAAACGGACGGGCATCACCCCCTCCCTGCCCGTCCGTTTTTTTGCGCTCGCCCCATTTTCGCGCGGCCAAAAACTCGCTCGTCGAACTTCTCGCCGCTTTCTCCTCTGTTTCTCGGCTTTCTTTTCCCTGAAAACACACGGGAACGCTTGCTGCGCAGGCTAGGACAAAATCGACAGAGATGTCCGCACCGAACGTTTGGAGTTTTTGAATTGCTAGTCTTTGTCAATATATTGACTCCATCAATTAACATCAAATTTTCGGATTTTGCACAGGTCGATGTGCTCTTTCTTACTAGGTGGGTCTTGTTTTGACTATCGTTATATTAAGGGATTCGTACGCAGTCCCTCACGATATGAAACTCGGCAATGTGTGTTCGCCGAGGGGTTTGCTGGGAAAGTATTGATCGTTCTACAAACGTCTTACTCAAATATTATCATACTTTACTCTCCCCATGTAAAGGTATCCACAGAAGCTTTGGAAGGTTCTGGCTTTCACATCAAAGGCAAATAGAGGGAGGACGAGGGGGCCGACCCTCCTCCCCATCTTTACTCCGAAAATTTTCCATGTATTTACTGTATTTGCTAATGAAAATTTTCAATTTGGTGCCACTTTCTGAAGTTCCTGGATCCGGCCCTGCCCATGGCTATACATTTACCCTTCGAACACTTGGGTTTCTGCAGAAATTCTCCTGTGATAGGTTTTCAGCAACTTTTTTCAACACTTACAAACAGCAAAAAAAAAAGGCGTTTAAACGCTTTTTAGGAGGGGTGTGCTCCCGTATTTGTCTGTTAGGCCGGCAAGCGTTAAGTATAAGGCTGGGTGACACTGAGACTGGGGGTACTAATTGCCACTTAAATTCATTCATGTGGTTCTCTCTATGGTGGCACGGGGCCGCGGGTTATTGTCTCGTTGCGACTTAAAAAGACTCAAACACAAAAATAAAATTTCCTCTGCTTATGTGCCGTAACGCAAAGTCAGCCGTTCTTAGTTTTCTCTAAGAATCGTGGGCTCATTTAAAAAAGCGACTCACTGTGAATCGTTTTCTTTTTGCCCCTAGCAACACCGTACACACTGATGATCATACTCCGCGTTATGGTTGGTTGTCGGGCACGCGTTGTGCGTGAGCTACCCTTCAACCGTGAAATAACATATGGCATCACTTTATGTGTGATGAGGAGATGGCCTAGAATTGATTTTTTTATATTGTTGAGTACCAGTTATTATGTCTTTTTCTGTCAGCTTATACACACCAAGAAATCGCACTTGTTTCTAATACTGGTCAACTACTGGTCTAATACTGGTCTACTGGTCAACAAAGTCTAGATATCGTGCTTGCGTGCCGAGTCAATATGCAAACTTGCACAAGTGGTTTACGTATAATATGGAGGCATACAATAGCATTTTATCCCCTAGAATATAAAGCATTGCACGCCATGTCTTTGATCGCAAATATCATACCTAAATATCATTGCGACCCACTTGCGGGCTGCGGCGTCCGACGCGTGACCACACGCTGTGCGCACTCACTGAACCGTATCAGCGCTTCCCTTTGCCAAAACATCAGTGCCGCAGTTTTAACATGATCCAAACGAGTGAGAGATTTCTATTCTCAATCGAAGCTCGAACCCTAAAGGAGTATATTTAAAGTGATGTTTAGTAAAATAAACATATCGAGTACCGTTTTATCTGCACTACCCAGCATCCCGTGCGCCTTTGTTGTTGCGCGGCAATGAGCGCAGTGAATTGTGGATAGCGTTCCCGTCGCGTGTTGGGAAGTATCGGGTGAACAGGTCTCCCAAAGGGCTCGTCAACAAACACACACAAAACACTCACAATTTATTTGCCCTTGCCTTCCCATTTGGAAATCATTATTTGGTCTTTACTCTGGACCCTCTGACGGTCTAATATGGGTAAGTTTGCCTTGCATTTTGTGAGGATTTTAAGTTGTTTAGCTCTCGCGTCTGTAACCTATTAAGGTTAACTTTATGCATGCGGCGTCTAGAACTCTTTCATACTCAAGTAAACTCATTTGCCTTTTTGACCGATTTTTATTGAATTTCATTGACATTTCTTGTGTTTCAGTTGGAGATACGTTTTGCAGGAAGTGTGCACAGACTTGCCAAGGAGAGGTTCTGCGGTACAACGAGGAATACTTCCACCGGGAATGCTTGAATTGTGACGGTAAATACGAACTCAGGATTCGACTTCAAACTACTACAGTTTGTTGAGTTAGTGAGCGACCTTTCGTACAAATGCAAATAACAAATGTTAAATCCATTTGCTTTAGCTCTACTCTTCTGTAACAGCTAAGTTAACAAAGTAACTGATTGTACATTTCTTCAAGCAAATGCTCAAATAGTTCTTTGCATAGTTTCGGTTGTAAATCTCGGCGGAACATGATTTGTCAAAAGGACAAACGAATTTATTCTCACACAAACGTGTCAAGAATCGCCTTTGATATTGTCACAATTAAAGTCGCGTGGAGTATTATCAAATCTATTCTCTTTCTCACAGAGTTGTACTAAAATACTTAAACAACCAAAGTGTTTCTTTCCTTCGATCGAATTCTCGTATGGCCAGCTTCGGATTCTCGAATTACGAACCCTGGATTCGTTACTCGTCATGTAAGAATAAACTACCTCGATAAGATTCCCTCGACATCCAATTTCCTTGACTTATTGCGCTTTCTTTCGATTGAGCAAACTCTATTTCTGTTTAATCAAATACAGACTGTTGATTTTGGAGTCATAGTGGAAGTTGTTCCTTTCTGTGTCGCCCAGTTAGTAATTGCTTGATTCACGGTGATTCATACTTGAAATATTTGTCATTTTACAACCTAACTGAGGTCACATAACAAAGAATTACTAAGACGCGAAGCGTATCGGATCCTGCTACTATTCTATCAGCTTGCTTGACCTTTAGCGTTATTATATTATCTCTATAATACTAAAACTTCCTGTGCAAGTTTTGTTTATCAAAACAATCGCTTGGTATGGCTTGTAATGTGATATTTATGGACCAACCTCACCACTCAGTCATTTAGCTTTCTTCTACTGGTTGTATTTGCAAACTGCACGTTTGAGCAAACTCTGAAAATATTTCACTGAATATATGACATTTTATATAGAATTTATGGAGGTTTTTTGCACTATATGTTTGATTGATAAATGAGAATCAATAAAAAAAACAATTATTGTAGACACAAATATTTTTTTGTATATATAAAGTAAAATGCATGTATACTCTATAACATAGAAACCAGTTTGTATTGCAAAAATGTCATTCACAATTTGCATGTGTCGGTTGATGTCAAAATAAGCTTTTTGTACTATCCCATTTATAAAATGACTGAATGTAAAGACAAATACTAGAATGAATACAATCTATAGCATTTCTCTATTGCAGCAAAAAGATTTTGCTTGCAGTTTACATCCAAATAAAAGTGCCAGAGCATATATATGTTCATATCACACAATAACCACAGCTATTAATTAATAACATCCATTCCTCTGAATTTAACCTACTTTTAGGTTAACTTTCTAAATGTCAAACTAACAAACTCTTGATATTGTGGGTTGAGGAAATTCACTATCTTGAAACCAACAGCAAGTTGACCTGCAGATTTAGAGCCGATAGATTGAGCTACATGGACACTCCCTGCAGCATTTCTTAAGCATTAGAAAGAAAGTTGCTGATATGGATCTTGGGACTGTTGTAAAGGGTTGGCTATATGTCATTCTGCCCTGTGGGCACAACAATTATAGCTCCTTTGCTAGATGAAAAAGTGTGAGAAATGAAACACAATCCTAGCACTTGGATGTACCCCTTAAAATGGGGTCATTTTGTCACCTAATGCTTTTCATTTTCCCTAATACACATAATGACAAATTTGTTTTTTTTGTGTGTGAGTGTGTGTGTGCAATATATGAAAATGCAAATGTAAAGAAATAAGTGCTTGCCAGATTAATAAATCATATCTAATTACTTGTTTCTTTATTAAAGTTGCAGCAGACCCTCAAGACACTTAAATATTAATAACTTTCGATTAAATATTAAATGTTATTTTAAATGTGGACAGGGAATGTTTACCACAGTTGTGCAAAATGTGAAAACATTGAAAAGAATCACTCACTTCCTTGTTGTAGATAAATAAGCTGGATAAAATCCATGTTATTTCTAGCAGGCATTCATGCACAAACCCCACACTGAGTTTTAACTATGAGATGGGAAATTGATGAGTCAGAAAAAACAGCAGTGCAATAAGGCTTATCTCAGTACTGGTGACTTCATTCTCTTCATACCTCCAACCCTTAAATCTTATGTAAGCATGTAAACAGTTCCACTTAGCATCAATAACAACAGGGAAAGTAAAAGTTATTGTTGTTTCTAACAATGCCCTATAGCATGCAGAGTCTCATGGGTTAAGCCACCCACTACATGGTTCAATGGCTGACTGACGTTGATGTTAAACACATGTAGACAAAAAGTTGCAATAGTTTCATTTTATACCATACTCAGACCTGAGCCCTGTGGAGAATACCACTTTAGTTTGTAGTTTCACTAAGCTTGTTTTAGTCACTTTTTTCTCATTGTTTAATCTAGTGTGTGTTGTTGTTAAAGTTAATTTACAATTTTGAAGTGACATTGCAAACAATCAAGTCCATGGTAAAACGAGTAACCTCATTTCATTGAGAGGTTTCTAAAATTCATTTTTATCTCATTTCTGCTATCCATATATTTTATATCTTAAAAGCATTGGTGCTATCTTGGCCAACAAGATAAATTGATGTCACTTCAAACAGTTTGAAACACTTGAACATTCAAAATGGTCATTGATTAAAGTAAATGTTAAAAAAATGTGCTCCTTTCCAAATCACATTAAGTGGATTATCATTTGATGATAGCAAAATTAGCAGTCTCATAAGCCTTTCCTCGTTGCCAGGTATCTCAGGTGTGTCAAAAAAGGGCAATAAAAACCAAACCGCCGTGATCCAGGAAAGGCAAAATCTTGTGGTGCGCAATGCATCATGGGAAGGATGAGGTGCTGTCGCAAAGGTTTACCCTTCCCATGATGCCTTTCGCACTAGCTCGCTCCCATTTGCTCTCCTCGAAAATCGCTACATCGTGTCTGGGTACAAGGCAGTGCCAAGCCTGCATGCTGTTATAAGTACTTCCACAAAATGTGACTAACATATTTTTGCAAATGAATTGATTTCCAGTGTGCCATGGTGGGTTAGAGTCTGGCCTGTTTGCTTGTGGAGACCAGTTGCTCTGTCTGAAAGACTACAACCAGCTATATGGGCGTGAGTGTGTCGTCTGTGGAGGCTACTTAGAGGGAGAGGGTGTTTCCGTACATGGAAAGGACTACCATGACAGTTGTTTTGCATGCTGCTCCTGCAGGTGTGTACAGTCATACAATGTCTGTTTGTTGATCTCATCTTTTGAGGACATTTATTTCTAATGCCATAAAAAAATGTTCCTACATGGGTGTATTCTCCTATGCCCTTTTGTTATGCCTAGGTTGCCATTTCCACCTGATGTGAAGATCATCTACACTGGTACGGACTACATGTGTGAGGCATGTGATAGGGCCCCGCCCCAGCAGTCTACACCCACCAGGAGCCCACTAGGATACCGCTTGCACAGTAAGGAAAGAATGTCAATCATGTTTTGCTCTCACCATGCAAATTTTTTTCAGGGAATTTTTTACTGAGTTGACTTGTTGAGATATTCAACTCGTAAGATGCTGATTAGGCCTGATCTCGTGGTAAATGTGCTAATTTTAAAAAGATACAGACATGAAATGAACTTAGGCTGTTGCAGTGGTTGCCAGCAACTATTAATAACTGTATAACTAAGAGAAGAAGCATTTTTCAAAATCTGTTCATAGAATGAAAAATCTAACTTCCCATAAGTTTAAACACTACCTACCAGTATCTTTTTCTTGTAGATTAAAATGGTTTCTGTAAAGAAAAATTCTCTGGATTGAATGTCCAGACAGACTTTATAGTCATACCTCATTAAAGAGCTCTCGTCAACCACTCCTTTGTTACTATTTTTGTTCGATATTAGAAACAAAGTTTCAGATATGACTTACCAAATTCAATCAAGAACATTGCTCTTATTCAGTAAATCAGCGATGGAAATGGATGCTTTCTCTGACTTGGTATGTTGCTGTCAAAATGGCAGCTGACAGGCTCTTTAACGGACAATGAATTTTTTGGTGAACACAATCTCAACATTAATTCAGAAATCATGATATTTTTCCAGCCTTCAAAAAGAAGCTTACTGTATTTAGTCTGAAACTTGATATATAAGTTGATGGCATGAAATATCCAGCTGAACTTAAACTGCTGTTTGTAGGAAGATAGCAAATAACTTGCAACTGTTAGTATTTAGTTACAGAGAGAAAAGAGCAGTGGGTGCTTATTGTTGTTGGGTGTTATAAGTGCACATTACCAGAGTTATACTGTAAGTTGCACAGTCAGTCATAAAATATTACAGTTTGGATTGCTTCCAAAGGATAAATGTGGTTTTGCTTAGTTGGGGTTAACTGCATCTCAATACTTTCCCCACAGTCTTATCACAATGAAGGTATGAAACTTAATACCAGATTATGCTTCTTGTTTAGCTGCCAAAATGCTAATTATCTGAAGTTGGAATTACATTACAGCATTTTAAGTTGTATTGTTTCATTTGTCCCTTGAACTACTGCATGTTACACCTATAATTGCTCACACACATACTGGTGTGTTTTAGGATAGAAACCCTTAAACTTTGTTCAATGTGGTAAATCAATAGCCATGATGACACGTTATATCAACTGAAAAAAATGAATTTATTTATACCACAACGTGCACGTTTCTCGAATTCTGATTGGCTCTCAGCCATGGGTACATAAAAGTATGTACCACGGAACGCGCCATCATCAGCTGCGCCTCGTGAGTCCACAACATTTTGACCACTTTATTACGTCATTCCGTGGTATATAAGAGGACATACCACGGAAAATCAGAGGACATTTGTTAAATAAACTACGGGTACTTGACCCTAACAGGCAGTAGGCCTTGATACATGAGCACAATACATTGTTATTTTATTTGATATTTTTTACCATACTGTACATCAGTATTAATAAAAAAAAGTAGTTAGAAATTTAGCAGAAAAGTATGTACCGGTACCGAACACAAAACATGTGTACAAAAAAGTATAGGTATGCCATAGAAACACATTATGTTATATAACACTGAATGAAGGAAAATGAATTCAGGAACTTCAGGAATGTGCCACGAAGTGTCCCCCAAAAGTGCCACCTAACTAACTCTAATGTATTGTTGTTTGACAGCCTGTGCTGGTTGTGGAGACACAATTAGAGGGACTCAGGCTTTACGTGCTCTGGACAAGCACTGGCATCTGTGGTGCTTTACTTGCACTAAGTGCCACTGCCTGCTCTCTGGGGAGTACATGGGCAAGTGAGTAGCCCTCATAAAAAACAGTAGTGACAATTGGATTGTAAATCATAAGCATATTATAGTTGTTTATGATACAACTTTTTACTGTATATACATGATAGCATTTGGGTGTAGTGTATATATCAATAAAGTCTATCTAAAAATGATCCTCCCGGTCTCTAAAAGTAGACCTGAATGCCCTTGAGTGACCCCAAGTGGCAATAATACATACATATATAATTGAGTTTATTTTCAGTTTTTAGTTTCTTAATTCTTATTTTCAATCAATAATTAACAATTTCTACATTTTAAACACTTTAAACTTCAACTCGAAGTCTGAAAACAAGTGTTTTTATATCAACTTCCCACTGTTCCCATGTCCTTTCCCACTTTCCAACTAGTGTTTTATATCCATTTCCCACTAATGTTCCAATGTCCCTTTCCCACTAGTGTTCCCATCCACTTCCCATTAGTGTTCCTATATCCACTCCCCCTAGTGTTTCCATCCACTTCCCACTAGTGTAACCATATTCACTTCCCCCTAGTTCTCCCATTTTCCTTTCCAAATAGTGTTTGTATATTTACTTCTCACTATTGTTCCTATCCACTTCCCAATAGTGTTCCTATCCACTTCCCACTAGTGTTCCCATATCCACCCCATATCAACTTCCCACTAATGTTCCCATGCCCCTTTCTAACAAGTGTTCCCATATCCACTCCCACTAGTGTTCTTATATTCACTTCCCACTAGTGTTTTTATATTCACTTTAAATGTTCCTAACCACTTCCCACTAGTTTTCTCATATCTGCTTCCTGCTAGTTTTCCCATCCTCTCGGGGTCACTCGGGTGTAGTTTTGGACAGGTTTTAGACACTGATAAAAAGTGACTATGAGTAAACTACTAAATTAACAGAAAATTGTGCTTGCTCTTCCCTCAGGATGAGTGAATATTCTGCTCAATGCCGTCATCTTTGAGTGCTCTTTCACTTTCTAGAATTTCTGGACTCATCACTTCCAGTCAGTTTATTTTTCGTCAGTAAGTTACATAGCAGTTAACCTAACATTTATGGTATGTTTTATATTGTAGGGAAGGCAAACCTTATTGTGAGCAAGACTACCAAGAGCTGTTTGGAGTGATGTGCGCTGCTTGCAACAGCTACATCACAGGAAAAGTGCTCCAGGTATGAGCCTTGAGGAGAGACCAAGTCATAAATAATGCAATCACACAAGCACATGTAATGGACGATTCCAGCTGTAATGAATGTGCATGCTGCATGCCAGTAGTTGCATCCTGGAAGTTGTGTTACATTCCAAGGACATTTCTAAATAAAAGAACGAGCACGCCCTTATAGCTGGAATCGTCCATTCTTCTTTGCAATCCACCCTTTTTTGTTACTAGTGGAACACCACCCTAGAAAAACAAGGATTATATCCATTAATAAATAGCTCAGATAGTATGTGCACTTTGATTGGTTGAGAGCTGTGCATTCTCACATTATTAACACATGGTATGCAATGCAATTTTGTAAAAGCAATAAAAACTCAGCAGATTTCAGTGTCGGATGCTGGAAAAACACTCAAAAAGTTTGAAACTCAGGAGCTGTACAAACTTTTCTCATGTTTTTCCAACAACCCTTGTGTGTTAACCACAGAAATCTTTGTATTTCTTAATGAGCTGTGGTGGCCACAAGTGGGTTTGTTTGCTTTGATGGCACTAATGATGAGGTCAAGTGACATGATCAACTGTCGAACCCAGGAACCCACCTGTTAGGCAAAAGGAGTCTTGTGATTCCTTTAATTATGGAGGGGAATTCAGAGGGGGAGAAAAAAAATATGTCTTTTACTTCCATATAATTTTTTAATGTTTGATTTCCAGGCAGGGGAAAAACACTATCACCCCCAGTGTTCACGATGTGCCTGTTGTGGACAGAGCTTTGGAGAGGGGGAGGAAATGTATTTGCAAGGTGAGGTGGGATACATGGGTTTGGACTTTCCATACATGTATGCCATATTTTATACCATGCCACAGAAAATACAGCTAATCAGAATGCAGGAAAAGCTTTGCATATATTCGGCAGTATTCCACTCAACCTTCCCATCGTGCACTGCATTTATGTAAAACATTGTCTTTAATTTTCTGTGGTGTGGTATAAAATAGTTATACAATGAATTCTCGTGGCATACTGCAGAATATGCCACTTACAAGTCACTTGCATTTTCTTAGCATACACACTCACCTACCAGATGCGTTGGATATTCTGCAGTATGTCACTCGAAAGCATTGTATAACTACCGTAGTATGCAACTATTCCAAGTGCACTCATGCGTAACGGCAACTATTTAAGTCACACGAACAATAGATCGTGGCCCAGTTTCGTTTGAATTTCGCTGCACTCAAGACGTCTTTGCTCTCTCGATGCTTTTGTAGTTACAGCCGTTTCCACATGGTACGTATCCACTCCTCACTTTACGGCACGTTAGTTCGCTTCGTTTTATACGGTTATAACGCGCGCCTTACATGTTAGCTTTGGTTTTTCACAGTCAGGTTGGGGCCTGACCTACAGCTCGCACTACACGTGTCCCGCACTTGTTGTTTACTCTGCTCGGCAATGTTCAGTCCCATTTCTTCAAGTTTTGTCACAGACTTCGTTGCGGTCGGTTGTCCCTTTAGTTAGGCAACAGTTATTTCCTAGGCTCTTAGTTTGTTTTCTTGTTCTTCTAGGGATTCGTGTTTATTACGCATTTGTTCACGGCATTTTAGTTGTTTTATTTCGGCTTGCCTCCATTTTGCATGCTCCACTAGTTCGCAATTCATAACCGGCGGTGTTAGTTCATTTTTCCTCGTGTTCTGCCTCATTTGCTCGGTGTTTAGTCGCGCTATTTATTACACCATCAAGTTTTTTAGTCTATTGCGTATTGTGTCAGGTTGCTCGTAGGTATTAGCCTTAACTTCTACAGTGCTGGTAGTAATTATTCGGGTAGAGGCCCAATTATTTCTTCATAACAGTGGTTATTTTGGCTGTACGGTTGCGACCATAAGCGTTTAGTGTCAACCGCGAGAAGCCCGAATTTAATAAGGGCATAAGGCCCAGACGTAAGATACACTCACACACGCGCACCTAAACAAAAATTACGGGTAGAGGCCCGTTATTTATTTGGATTTGAGGCCCAAGCGTCATAAAGAATATATATCGGGTAGAGGCCCGTTAGTGTTTTAGGGTTGAGGCCCAAACGGTAAAAAAAAAAAAAAAAAAAAATATATATATATATATATATCGGGTAGAGGCCCGTTACAAATGAAGGGTTGAGGCCCAAAATTGAAAAAAAAAAAATATCGGGTAGAGGCCCGTTATAAATGAAGGGTTGAGGCCCAAAATTTGAAAAAAGTATCGGGTAGAGGCCCGTTATATATGAAGGGTTGAGGCCCAAAATTGGAGGAAAAAAAAAAAAAAAAAAAAAAAAAAAAAAACATCGGGTAGAGGCTCGATATTTATCTAGGGTTGAGGCCCTAGAGAAAAATATTCGTGTTTATATATCGGGTGGAGGCCCGCTACGGATTTACTAGGGTTGAGGCCCAAAAATGGAAAAATTATATATGGGGTATAGAGGCCCGGTATAAGCCGCAAAAAGTGATATTAATGATAATAACAAGGAATGGTATAGGGATATTATACATTTTTAAAACACACTTTCGTTTGGCCTTTTTTTTTTAAGGGGCCCCGTAATGTTGTTCCCAGGTGCGGGCTTCTACGCCTTTTATGCGTCAGCTGCCTTGGACCAACATTTCGATGGGTTTTTCCCTTCTTCTCCTCTGCAGTATGTTAAAGTAACTTAAAACGTCCACCTTCTGTGGAATTTACACCCTTTTCAGGTTCTATAGCTTCTATATCATAGTAGTCATACGCTTCCAGTTCAGCTCGGTGTGTGATCCTGGTTGGTTCTCACGGATTTGGTGGTAATGGAGAAGGGAAAACCCATTGGAATGTTTGGTCCGCAGCCTTGTGGATAGCAACTAAGTAAAAGTTATTATTACTGATTATAGTTATCTCTTCCTGTGGCGGCATTTGAACTTTCTTCGCATGGAAAACCTATACCCTACGCCATAGGGTAAATTAATTTATAAAAATGGTAGGTTAGTTGTAACGCATTCCCGCAGAAATATGTCTTTTGGAAAAAGGTAGCAGTACATTATACGCACATTGTCTATTAGTCCATCGTTTAACCCTTGGGCTTAGATTCGTCTTTTATTTCCTTTTGGTCCCGTCGTCTACTGTTTTACCATGTCGCAATCACTCTCGAGTGTGTTACATCTTTTTGGTACTCCCTATGCTATTAAGTTAACCTAGTACCTACGTGGTCGCATAGCGCTTTTTGGTGTAGGGACTTATAGCGCAAAACACAACAACGCAACATCTATTGTCAGAGGTTACTCAGGATATTATCAGAGAGATAGTTTTCAAAATCCTAGTTACATACAGTTTTGTCTCCTATGGCGCTCGGGCTGTTATAATCTGTAATGATCTGCGCTGTTCCGCATTTTGTCGGCGTCTTAAAACAGTGTGCATACGTCTGGTCCAAATACAGGGCGGTGACCGTCAGGTTCGTTTAGTACAAGTTAATTGCCTGTTGCGGTTATTATAATGAAGTTTCCGTTGTCGGGCTTGGTCTAGTGATTGCTTTTCACGCTACTCGTATCAAACCTCCCCAGCCGAACTTCTGCCAGCGAGTATGCCTGGAATTTCCTCATTTCCTCTGCGCGAACTAGGGAAGCTTCTAGTTGTACTATTCCTGTGCGTAGCCATAAGACGAGGTGTTTGTTGTTCAGCAATCAGGCCGCCCCTCCGCGCGTAATGCCACTCAAAGGTACCTGTGAAATAGTTCAACCGCCCATGACACACCTCTAAACGGTTTGGCAGTAACATCTTGCGCTCTCACTGACTAAGTAATTAATGACGTTCCTTGTTGTAACCGCAAGTTCTCCGGCTGTGTAGGCGCGTAGCTCTCATTTCCAATTCCTTTTTTTATTTTATTTTGCTGGAATTTTATTTTACTGCGCTTCAAGGGCAGTGAGAGCGACACAAGGAGTCCTGTCATAACGAACCCCTCATGGTTATGACGTCATCTAGTGTAGAGATTTAAGTCTATGAGCCAATCACTCGTTGCAGGGTCTATGAGCCAATCACTTGTCGCAGGGTTGAATCAGCGGAATGCCGTACCCATAGCCCTGTCGCGAGCATGTCCTTGGTAAAGTAGTTCATTTATAGATTAAGCCACTGGCTAAGAGCGGAGCTCCAGGTTACATATTTCTCTGTGTTAAAGGTGCGTTTACCTGTCTTTTTGGCACGCGCGCGGATCAATGGCCCGTACTGCTCGCGCACAGGGACTATAATGGCAGTGATATGGTCATAAGATAATATCACACCCTTGTTTTTTAAAAAACAATCCAACATCGCGTAGAATTATATTGTTCTGCGCGACATGGAGCTTGTTATGGCCTGAAAATGACATGCAGCCAAAATGTCTCAATGCCTAGCGAGCCTGCCGTTGGTTACTCCGATAACTATTTACATCTAGGATGGGAAGCACAAAGGAATAAAGTCCTTTGCCCTTGCTTTTGTCTCACATTCCTTTGTTTTTAGTCCCGCGGGGTATACATACTTATTTTTTTGTAATTAGTATGCGGATTTGGCTTGGTTAAAAGCAGAGTTGCGTCACAAAGCTAGTTTCTTTTGTATAGAAGAACGAATCACGATGAAATACAGAGGGCCCTCTGGGATTGGTTTCTAATTACAGCGAGGTAAACCCGAAAAGTGGGACAGTTCAAGTAGTTTCGAGCACTTTTATAGGGATTGAAACACAAACATGTTCTATTTTCTGAAAGGATTTAAACTTAGAAACCGCCAAACTACCGCCACTGTTATTTCCAACGTCTATTCTTGTAACATTGTGGTGATCAATATTTTTGCAATCGTTTTCAACGTGATTTAATAGACGAGCTATAAATCTATGCGAGCGCATTGAATATTCACCGGCGGGAAGGTCGAAATTATTGGATGGCGGAGTATTTTTAATAAATTATGTGCGTAGAAGAAATCTTTGGGTCGTTCTTGGTGTTGCAAGATGTATTGTACTTTGGATATTAGATAGATAGATAGATGTTTTATAAACACGGTAGTTTCATCAGCATAGCTGGTTTCCATAAAAGCTATTGTATTGGAGCTATTGTATTCCATCTTATTGTTTCGTTCTACGGTCTGTTGTCTTCTATTGTCTTTAGGCCTCCGGTGCCTTGCAACATCAAGAACGAGCCAAATCTCTTATGGGGGAAGTGAAGTAAACGTGCCTCGTTTAAAAAGCGGTCTCATTGACTTATACACATTCGGTTCTAGCTATTGTCGTTTGTAGCATTTTATTTGAGCTACCATTTTGGTCAGAAACTGGCTTTGGTTATTTTCCCCGTTAGAAGTTCTTAATAGCTATATTTTTCATTTATCTTTAAAATGCCGTATGCAGCAACCTATTAGAGCTAATAGTGCTCGCAGTTTTACCATATTATAACCAAGGTTCGCCATTTCCCTCGTTTTCAATACAATTTACACTGAGATCTTTAGCTTTTTAACTTTTTATCAATTATCATTATTCGCTGTTATTCACTGTATTGATTGTAATACCTTGTATGTTTTGAGGAGTTAAATAAAGACTATTATTGTTATTATTCCTTTGTGACGTATGGCTCGTTGGCCTTTGAACCTTGCGCCGTTGGTTCATCAAGTCCCGGGTGCTGTCGCGGGATTCTTCCCGATGCTGAGTACTTAGATATCGTAATAACATCTATATATAAGTCACTATCGCGGGCCATAGTGTTCTCCTCGCGGGCCATAGTGTTCTCCTGCCCTGTACGACGTCGTTTTAATGGGTTATGTGGCATCACAACCAGGAAAACGTAGTCCACAAAATTTATTATGTCATGGCCTTGTTCACTCCAGTACACTACTCGAAGCGTTCCTGTTCCTATAGTAGCTCCCCTATCCAGTCTGTAAGTAGGTGCTTTATTCTCGCGAATTAAACAATGTTTCGTGTATGGACGGCAAAACCCTTGGTATCGGCCCTGCCGCAAACGTTTTTCTCAATGTTCAGCTTTCGCAACTAAGAATAAAAAAAAAACAGCATTGCCCTTATCCCCAGTATGGCCATTATCCTCTACCGCAAATCGGACAATAACGAACATTAACCCTGTGAGAGGTTGATTGTCGACCAGTTTTAACTCGTTCAGTTGGATGCGTTTTTGTGATGGGGACTAGTGTCACTCGCTCAGCGTGGCTCCGGTGTGGTCCAACCCCAATCCGATGAACTTAAACTGAAACTTCTGAACCACAATTCCTCACCAACAGATAAATCTAGGTATTTCTATTAGGTAAGGTGGATATCCGAATTCGATCTCAATGAGAACCAGCTAAAATGCGACGCTTTACGCCAGCCCTCTCGACTGCGAGCCCTAAGCTACCACAGGGATACCAAGGCTTGCCTTCTAGCCAAGGCTTAAAATGTTAAAACAACATCCAGTGAACGTCCTCTGAACGAGTTTGCTCACAGAGCTCTTTGATTGCGTATGTCAGCTCACAAACGGTTAGATTTATGGTCCTTGTTTTTACGACTGGGCGTCTCCCTTGCGCTTTGCATTTGGCTCTTATGGGCGTGGAGAATATCTCTTATTTCTGCGCCATAATGACCTGTCCCGTTTGTTTAATAGCAATGCTGTAGGGCACGGCTGGTGTTAGTGCTGATCGTTAGGAGAAAGAGTCCCTTCGTTATTGTTACACTTTTCGATGCTCTTTGCGAGATTAGCCAATAGCTACCGATTTAATGGGTTACTAGGTTATGCACTTCACGTCCGCCAATGATTATAGTTTCGGGTGAGGGAAGTACGTCTGGGGCCTTCAGCTGTGACGTGAGTGAACATGTATTAGCTCAGTCTATGCAACCCGTCTATCAACCACGTCATGATGCTAAAAATGCTAGCATGTTACCTACAGCATACAGATGAGGATTTCATATGTCTGTTATATAAACTAGTGAACTTAAACTTCTTTGGGTTCATTCATGACTGTGTTGTGCGCATGCGCACAGTTTCTGCATCTTACCTCAGAGATAGCTCGAGAAATAGGAAATGGAATCAGGTGTATTTTGTGTTAACTCTTATCCGAGTAAGTCATAAACAGTCTATAAAGTCGCCGCGGGGTAATCATTTGGATCACATAACACAAATTCCTGAAATACGGAATATCAGTTACGGGACGGGCAAGAAGAGGCTTCATAGTTATGGGAGTAGGGAGGAAAGAGTTTTAGTTACGGGTATAGGGTATGTTTAGGGGGATATACATCCACCTGCTTAGAGTGTACAGAGTATTACACTGTAGTGGTGACCTTTGTAACATTTCCTAGGACTCGCGTTCCTTCCCACAACTTAACCTACCAGTCCGTAAGCAGGAGGACAGTTGGAATAGAATACTATTCCAAGTGCACTCATGCGTAACGGCAACTATTTAAGTCACACGAACAATAGATCGTGGCCCAGTTTCGTTTGAAGTGAGCGACACGGAAGGGCGACTGGATCTTAGAAAGTGTGGGTCAGGGCTAGGGGTGGGGTTGGGCTCGGGTACCGTTATCTAGTCTTTTAAGGCCCGCCCACCCACCCCTTACTGCGGCTTGGCCGCATGCGCCTTCTGCCCTCTTGCCTGCGGACTCGCGTTCCTTCCCACAACTTAACCTACCAGTCCGTAAGCAGGAGGACAGTTGGAATAGAATACTATTTCAACTGAATATGTACCAGTATGAAGCTCTTCCATACAGAATTATTCAAAGTATTATTCAGTGTGTCTTGTTTCTAGATAGAAAATTCAACACTTTGAAAGTTTGCCTTTGTTCAAATCACAGACATGTCTTTGAACAATATACAGTAGTTGTAACATTTTCTTGTTAACTAACAGGTCCTCTTTAGAATTAGGCCGAGGCAGAACAACCTTGAGAGCTGCATCTTTCCCACACAAAATTTAGAATCTGTCCATTTCATGAACTGTTTATTTCTTTCTCGTGTAGGAAATGAGATCTGGCATCCACGCTGCAGTCAACAGATGGAGGGTAAAGGTAGAATAATGATGTGATGTTTATATATCAAGCTCATCTCGTATTATGTAAGACACATGTGTGTACTGATTTCTTTTTATTGTTTGGTAATTTCAGCCGTTGGTGCCCCAACTCCACCCACAAGAACTGACGCTAGTCGCAGAGAATGGAAGGTCAGTATCACATTTAGCCTTTTTAGAAATTTGCATGTTCCAACTAATGACATAGCTGAACATATGTAGATGGCTCACTCACACATACTGACTATCCGTTTAATGTTATGTACAACATAAGAATGTGTAACGTACAGCTGTTTGTCCATAGGGAGTCTTTCCTGAATCCAGTCGTTCCTGTCTTGGCATCCAAATCAATTAGGCTCAACTTCCTACGCCACTGTTGCATGTCACTATTAGCTGTCACTCCATGACTAACCAGGCGGACCACTATTTATCACTCCTGCTTGGAAAGTGCCAATTCTTCCAGCAAGTGGTTATACTGGCCATGGTGCCAGCAGCCAAAAGGGAAATTACAGTAAAACATAAATTGGTTTCTCAAAAAGGGATCAAAATTTGACCACCTGGAAATGATTGTCCAAACTAGTGGCAAGATGTCCGTGAATTGGGGCAAAATACTGTACATTTCCCATCATCTAGAACGTGTGTTTTTTAAATGTACATTGCGGCGCATTGCTAACAGGCTGACATATCCAGGCTACGTTTTCCCGACCTCCTTTGCAGGGGTAACGTCTGGCCGCTCTGTCTACAGATGTACTTATGCCTGATGATTATTTTTTTAGGATTCCAAGCCTAAAGGGAGCAGACCATACTCATTCCATTCCTCATCACAAGCCTTCAAAGACTGTAAGTTTAAACTCCACTGACAAAACAACGTAAGACTGATTACCGATGCATGATTACAGGAGATGAGCTCTCATCTGATGTAAACTTGATTCTATTCATTCTATTTATTAATATTTGTTTCTTCTTCCTGCAGATAACTCCCCACCTCCGACCATAAAGGTACAATTGAATCCACTTGCCTTTGCTTGCTAAATAGACCACGGTTTCATGGTACAACGCAGTGATGCTCAATACATTTTAAACAATTTTCTTTCTTTACTAATATGGATATCAATTTAGCCATTTTAATTTTGAAGTAATAGTTTTATGTTAATGTTAGGTGTACTACATGCATGATAACCCCTAAATACGATTTAAAATTTCTGGGATACTGGCATTACGTGGGGGAAGGGGCGGGGGTGCGTTTGATAAATCATGATGAGGACACGGATTGAAGATCTTGGAGATTTCGGGGCTCTGTCACCATATTGTGAAGAAATATTACCATATCATTTGTTGTACCGTTTGTTGCCGTAATGTTCAGCCATGTTGTAGCCCCCCTCCCCCCACCCTCCGAGTGAAGTATCATAACATCATTATAATTCTAATCTCGGTACTCAGTACTGTAATTATAATACTGCCCTAGACATGGGCAGGACAACAGTTTTAGTATAACCAGTACTAAAATGATAATGGATTGATTTCGAAATGATTATTATTTAACACATCTAATATATCTATAGTCGCAAACCCGTTTTTTACCATTTGGCCACTAGACTAATCCCTTTTAGTATGACCCAACTAGTGGACTACGGACAATGCTGCATTCTGACTGGCTACGCTACTAGAGAACTACTAGCTGATGCCCGTGAAAAATTCACGGAGTGTAAGGGGGAAATTTATTTTACTTAAAGTGTTCTCTGTTTAAAAAAACGGAAAAAAATATCACAATGGATGTGGGGAGGGGTTCATGATTTCCCCCTTCCATAAACTGCTGGATTTACATTACTAATAACCTTCCATCAGCATGAGTACCCCGTCCCACCATACCGAAATAAATGAAGTGAGCCCAAAAGGATTTTTTTTGCACTGGTCTCCCTGATTTTGGTGCGACAAAACTCACGCGTGTGTCCGTCTCTCAAATCGGTCAAAGAACCCGTGAAAATCGAAAGCGCAATTTGACTTCGGAATTGTTAGTATGTTTATCATATCTCAGTGAGGGGAGAGAAGAAACGGGTCAAGTAAAAATGTTCTAAAGACTAAGAATTTTTTTTTAGTTTATATTATTTATATATTTTTTTCGGCTTTATCCCTCGCTTAAAAATAGCTTGAATTAGAACTTAGCACAAAGTGAATCTTTTCCAAACAAAAACATGCCCACCGGGGGATTTCCTCCTTCTCTTCGGGATTGTGTCTTTCGTTTTGCGATACAGCCGTCAGAGATATATGACTTTCACGGACTTTGTTTTGTAAATGTGTTATTTCGACTTAGCATGACTAAGACCCCGTCCACACTACACCGTTTTCAAACGAAAACGGATACTTTTTGCTCCGTTTTCAAAGAGATTTGCGTCCTCACTTATCGTTTTTGTATTGTTTTCGCCGTTTTCGGTGATCGTTTTCGGGTTTGTAGTGTGGACGATAGCCGTATCCGGAGAAAAAAGTATCCGTTTTCGTTTGAAAACGGTGTAGTGTGGACGGGGTCTTAGCGCGTGCTCCGAGGGAAGCAAGGTAGTGTGTACGTTTGTTGAAACTTGAAGGAAAATTTTTCTCAGCTCAAATCTTTCCATTTAGAGTTATCCCTGCACATTCCGTATCTAATCTATAAGAGAACCATTTAGGTTTCAATGTCTTTGGTGCTTTCGGCTGCGCGAACCGAGTTTTTTTTTAGTTTCTGTGGGAGATTTTCAACATGGCGGCGATGTGGCGGCTTTGTCCCTCGCTTAAGAAATCGCTTGAATTAGAACTTTGCCCAAGGTGAATCTTTTCCAACAAAAACACGCCCACGGTCCAGCTTTCCACCTTCCCTTCGGGTTTGCGAACTTCTTTTGGCGGCACAGCTTCAGGGCTGAGCGGAGCGAGTGCGGACACGATTTGGCTTACGGCATTAATATATAGATTATCAATATCGTCGATTTTGAACTTCCGATGAATTTTTAGACAATGTTTCACTTCTTTGTCTAATCAGTCGGGTGATACTAAAACAATAAGACCTCTCGTCCTCAAGGGCCACGGGTCAATTGACCCGTGGCCCTTGATGACGAGAGGTCTAATTGTTTTAGTATCACCCGACTGATAGCGCGATTCGAGCTCCGGCTCTCTCGAGGTCTAATTGTTAGATAACAAGCAACCATCCTCCTGTTGATTGCGATTATGGAGTCTGTTCTGCTCGAAGTATTAGAGCGCTTCTAAAAATCCGTTCGCTTCTAGAAAACCCCAAAAATTCAAGCTTTGCTCTTTGCGTGCTTTTCTTATTTCTGTTATCAATAGTAGTAGTAGTAGTAGTAATACTTTATTTAACCACGGTTGTCTCGACAGGATTTTTAAAAACTAAGCTAATGATATTGAATACTAAATTGTGAATATTTACATAATAAATAATAATAATAATAATCTGTTATATAGTAATCTATTTATAAAAGCACCTGATTTCCACGAGAGCCGTGCAACTAGATAATTATTAAAATGTTCAAACTAAGAAGTCAGAACAGCCCGTTCGAAAACTTTGAATAGTACTTGCTGTTCGCAAATCGACTGGAAGGCTATTCCAGAGTACCGCACCCTTATAGCCAAAGCTATTTTTTAGATAATTGGTGCGGGGCTTAGGGATAGCCAGTTTGCCCTCAGTGTCTCTCAGAGTGTAAGAGGCTACGCTGTCGCGGTCAACGAACATAGAGCGCATGTAGTCAGGTGCAAGGCTATTTCGCGATTTAAAAACCATGACCGCAGTGTGGAATTTACGTTGCAACTCGAGTTTTTTCCAACCTAACCTCTCTAGCAAGCAATCGGCATTAGCGTCATAGCTAGAAAACGTTAGAACCCTTGCAGCTCGATTTTGCAACTTTTGTAGTTTAGTAGAAAGGGTTATATTGCAACTATCCCAGACAACGCTGCAATAATCGAAATGAGGTTGTACTAGGGAGTTATAAATTGAGTGTAAAGTTGCAACTGGCACATACGGTCTCACCCTCTTTAAAGCACCGATCCCCGAAGCAATTTTCTTGGTCAATTCCTTAATGTGCACATTCCAGGTTAGATTCTGGTCGATGTGTACACCAAGTGATTTTGTCTGAGAAACCTGCTTGATTGGAATTTCATCTATTGACAGATTTGGGGCCCTTTGAAGGGTGGATAAGCGTTGCCGTGACCCAATGAGCATATATTCGGTTTTTGATTGGTTTAAAGTAAGCTTGTTAGCGATAAGCCATCTATTAACGTTCGCAAGGTCTTCGTTGAGGTAGAGATCAAGATCATCAACATTATTGCTTGCAAAAGTTAGATGGGTATCGTCAGCATACATACGGGGTTGGGAGTTTACAAGGCAATTTGGCAAGTCGTTTATGAAAATAAGAAATAGTAATGGGCCTAAGATTGTCCCCTGCGGAATTCCACAAAGAAGGGAACGGTTACTAGAGAGATGCCCATTAACAAAGCATTTTTGATTGCGTTCTCTTAAATACGACTTAAACCAGATACTTGCAGTTCTCCCAAATCCGTACGAATCAAGCTTTGATAGGAGAATCTCATGGTCTACAGTATCAAATGCCTTTTTGAGATCTAGGAAAACAACTGCGTTGATATTCCCACGGTCAATATTATAGGCCCAATTGTTTGTTGCTTCCAACAGGGCAGTGACCGTGGAATGAAGATTACGAAAACCTGATTGATTACTAGAGAGAATGTTATTATCTATCAAGAAATTGTGTACTTGATCATAGATAATCCTCTCAAATACTTTGGCGATAACAGGAATGATCGAAATCGGGCGGTAGTTATTTAAATCTCTACGTTCTCCCTTTTTGAAAAGGGGATGACCTTTGCACATTTCCAATCATCTGGAAAGATACTCGTTGCAATAGAGCAATTGAAAATAGCACAAAGAGATTCTCCTATCAAATCGGGACACAAACGAAGAAGTCGGGCGGAGATTTTATCAAGACCTGTAGCTTTAGATTTGCAAAGTTTTGAAAGTAGATTAGTTACAGTTGCTGGATTTGTTTCGCTAAATTGAAAGTTAGGATAACTCTCTTGTGACTCTTGAGTTGAAAGATAATCCAAGTGAGAAATATCCTGAGAACAAGCGATTTCCCCAGCTAGCTTTGGGCCTATACTTGCAAAGTGGTCATTAAACTTTCACTTATTTCTTTGGAATCATATATCGGAGAGCCATTACAAGTTATCTCCTGAATATTAGTAGGACATTGTTTTCTTGAGGTTAGCTCGTTGATAATACCCCAAGTCTTTTTTATATTTTTCTCATGTTCATGGAAAGCAGACTTGTAATGAGTCTCCTTGGCACGCCTTATTTCTTCGTTCACAGAATTGCGAGCTCTTTTGAAAGTGGACCAATCAGAAGGGTTTTTAGATTGAATTGCTTTGATTTTAAGAATATCCCTATCGCGCATGCGTTGTTTTAGCTCTGGCGTAATCCAAGGCGAATTTGTGTGCCTGGCTCGCCTCGTGCGCAAAGGAGCGTGCTTGTCGACAACATTAGTAAAAGTGGTCTTCCAAGCATGCCACATTCGATTCGGATCATTGAGCGCATTCATACACTCCCAATTCTGTGAAGCTATATCAGCTCGAAAACAATTAGGGTCAAAGTGCTTGAAATTTCTATATGTAATCGTAGAATGACCTCTAAAAGAGGTGCCAGCTGAAAGTTTACGAATAAAATAGATTAAGCTATGATCGCTAATGCCGATATGAGAGACACCGGAGCAAACAATTTTGTCAGAAGCGTTTGTAAAAATGAGATCTATCGTGGTAGAAGACGTTTCGGTAATTCTTGTTGGCTCACATACCAACTGCTCTAAACCGTAGAGGTCAGAAATGCCTGCTAGAAGCCTGGTTTTGTGATCAGGATTATCGGCCCCTACGTTGCAATTAATATCGCCGGCCAAATGGTAATCGATGTTTTCGGCATCGAGTTTACTCAGTAATAATTCTAGTAGATCGAATTTATCAACAGATTCGTCCGGCGGCCTATACCACGACACAATGAGATATGGCTTGGAGTTTGGTTTCCGAATTTCGATACATAAATTTTCTAGTTGATCGATTGACAGGTCTAGACGGGTTGAAAAATAACATTGGATCGAACGTAAAAACATACGCCCCCGTACGTTTTCCCATCAGCTCCACAGAAACCTCTGTCTCTACGGATGATATCATAACCAGAAATAAAAATATCTTTATCGCTAATAGATGAATCAAGCCATGTCTCATTCAAAGCTAAAACATCGATCTGATTATCGGACAACAAGATTCGCAATTCATCGATATGCTTAACAAGATTTCTCACATTGAGTGAAGCAACTTTAAAGCCGCGCATATCAGGAATTACGCTGGGCTGATCTGTTGAATATCAATCCATATTCTTTGCAAATCGGCTAAATTCTGTTGAAACACTTGACTACCTCGCTTATTTAAATGAAGCCCTTTCATATTTAGGTGAGAGTGATCAATGTTGTTGTTATTCAAAAAAGGAATCTTGTTAAAAACGCACAAATCCTTAAGAATGTTATTGGCTTGCCTGACCTTGGCTGTAGACTCAGCGTTGTCCGTTCTCGTTATCATCCCCGAAACCCCCACCAGTGTCCCCGGCGAGTCCTCGCGGATCTGGGTGACTAGGTTGATTGTAGATTCGGCGATAATCTTTGGCGAGAGGCTTCGGGTGTCGTTCGTCCCAACGTGCAAGATAAACCTACTAGGAGTTTTCCTCGTGAGGGGTTTTACATAATCTTCCATGTCAGTAAGATTTGCACCAGGAAAAGGTTTAACTACGAAGTGATTTGAAGTATCGTTTGCACTCATCTTTGCTCCAATTACATTCTTTAGGAGAGAGTCACCCGCGATTACGACGATCTTTTTCTTCGGTCGTCCCTCGGTCTCTGTAGCAGACGCCGTATTAGACTCAATAGTGGGACCAGACGCCGTATTAGACTCAATAGTGGGACCATCAGGTGTATTCGGCTGGTTAGGTCGTTTAGCCTTTTTATGCTTCTTGCGTTGCTTTTTCTGGTCCATTGAACTTGGCTCAGCACCAGTCACTGAATCCCCTGGCTGACTCGCCTGGACTGGGGCAGGACTACACGGATGAGCCGATTCCTCGATGTTTGACGGAGGGATATCATCTTTATTCGTTACCTGCTCACCTTGACGTAAAAGTTGTTTGCTGAGCGATTCAACAGATCTAATTAGGCTAGCGTTGTTCTCTCGCAAACTCTCTATGATTTGCATATATTCGCTCGCCATGGTTGATCGCGTTTCGGCGGGAAGGTTTAAATCTGATTTCTCTGCTGCCAGCCTTTTGATTTCCTCTTTCATTCCTTTTATCTCTGATTTAAGCTCATGGCAACCCTTGCAGCAGCTACTAATCGAGTGAGAGTTGTCTATTGTTGAGTCTTCCGATACAAGATCCACCATCACCGGTTGAGCTTCGTCACCAACGGAATGTAGATTAGTTGTTTCATCACAGACCTTATCGGAGGAATCCTTTAAGATTGTTTCCTCTCCCGACTTTCCCTGAACTGTGCTTCTAGTTTGAATCGGCATTATTTTGTACGTACTACGAGCAATAAATCAGTCAGATTTTTTTTTTTTTTTTGGTTTTCCCTTCAAAGTTTTCTCCATCTGCTCTCTCCCATCTCCATCATTCGTGCCTTACCAAATGCTTTCTAAAGGATTGGCTAGGATTGGACGCCAACTGGATTTTCTTCCGTTTGAAAAAGCGCTTTCTGATTTTCTGTGACATGTCCTCTTATTGACACATTTTCACCCATTCATATGGCACGGAAAAGCTTAGGATTTGTTTTTCAACATAAAGGCGATTGACCAGCACGCACTCAGCGACATCAGTGAAATGGCACCCAACAGCTGGTCTATCACAGGAAAGAATTATCAATGTTGCACAACTTTGTTTTCTTGCACTGTGTTTGTTATCTGTTTAATGTGACTTTTGCCGTAAATCGTATGTGTTTTACTTGTACTGTACTGTATCCTATATCGCAGTGTAATATCTTATATTCTGTTTTACTTGTACTGCTCTATCAGGTAGCTAGTCCCGTCTACAACAGCAATATTCGGGAGATCAAACCCAAGGCCGCTAGTGCACCTCGTATTCGCCGCTACAGTGATGAGATGGATGTATGTGTCTGCACTTTTTGTCTCTTCTTCAGCACCGCCCTGCAATTCAAGTTGACCCCTAATAAACGATTGGACTACTTGTGGCACGGCCTCCCTCAGACCTTACAACACAGGAAGCCCACAGTAATTGGTTTTCCATGAGCTTGATGTTTTAGCAAATCCTCCATCTAAAATGTGCGACGTGAACTCTATTCTATGACCATATTCATTTGCATTTGGTATGGGAAGACGACATTTATGGCTGACAGTGTTGCGTTGTGCCACAGGTAGTCCAAATCCTTACTACTCTAGTCGAAGTCATCCCTTGTTTCACTGTCTCATTTCCCCCATCTTCCACATCGTGTGTCAATTTAAGTGGCTGGATTTATTTGTCCTCGTCATCGCCAACAGCAGTAGGTCTGGAATTTTCTTCAAACTTGAATTCTGCCTGCTATGTACACTCTGTGCCAAGCGATATGTGAACGTAGCGCCTTTGCACTGCACGCCCTACTTTGTCTATCTGGATAACAAGAAATTAGTCTCATTACTCTTTGCGCGTTTGCTTCTCTGTAATTGTTCCCTTGTAGGGTTACAATAGCCTGGGCATTTATAGGAATTTATTCTACATTTTTAAGTGTTTACTGACCATAACAAATAATCTTTTATGACATTGCATGGTAAATCGTAAATCATAATCACTTAGCCATTAATCCTATGATTCAATCTAATTTTCTAAACATAAATTGCTATTACTGTCAGAATTACATTAAAGACGAAATAAATGTTTGACTAAATATGTTTTTCCTGCTAGCACAGGTGTTCTTACCCTGGTCACAGGGCGAGGTTTCCGTGTTGAAGAACCAAGTTTTAATTGAACATAAAGATGAACGTCATGCTCTCCTGTTATTGCATGGTCAGCTTAAATAAAGGCGCGATCAGGGCAGTTTTCTCTGACAGGGTAACCGCAGGCCGTGAGGTTCCGCCTTGTCGTGCTTTGATTGGTAGAAGCCGTCACTTGTTTGAGCCTCTCGAGGTTGAAGTTTCAGCGAAATGTAAAACAAGACCAGAATATTTTCAGGCAAATCGGACGACGAAGAGCTCTCAGAGCTTGATTCAGGAACACGGAAACTTCACGCGCGGATCAGGGTGAGGTTTGTCGTGGTAAAAACCAAATACACCCTGTCAGATCTGAAAACCGAACTAATTCCTGACTTGTCCTTTTGACTCTCTATGGTTGAGAAAAGCATACATGAGAGAAATGGAGTCATATCCTGAAGTCTCTCTAATCGAAATACCTCTGCTAGCGGGGTAACACTCTTGGCCGGCTAAAATAATCAAACTGTTAACCATTTTATTACGACTAACAAACGTGCCTTAACTTAATCAAAACCCAACATCCCTTTATGACCAGGAGTGAAACGGCTTCAGGGAAGATCTTGTGTGATTGGATAGGCAGAACAAAGCATCCTATTGTTTCCTTGTTCTATTGTATGACCCTTTATTGTTTTACACCGAGGATACCAATCCAATAGCCTTAGATCTTACGAGGTGTATCATGACTCTTTATGACAAGCGCTGTCTAGAAGACTAGGCCGCTCCTTCTAGCTAATGTTTCAGGAAGGGAATATTTAAGGGGCCCTCTGTGTACGAGAATGCTCCGAGACTGAGACGTCAGTGCGTTACAGAACCAGAAGACCCGTACTGATTGTGTAATCAGTCCTCAAGAGAGAATCCGTCAGATTGAAGATGTAAACAAAATAACCATTTGACCAGATACTGTAACTACATTACGGTACACCTCAGCCGTGTGACAACCAGTTTGACTTGATTATTGACTTGATGTATTGTTATATGTTACTAGAGTCCGACAACTGTCAACGCTATAAACTCCTTCAGCCGCTACCTCCCACCTGCTGAGGTAAATATAATCGATATATCGATCTGGTTACGGTCACTTGGTTACAGTCACTTGGTAACGGTCACTTGGTTATGGTCAATGGTAACAGTCACTTGGCAACAGTCACTTGGCAACGGTCACTTGGTAATGGTCACTTGGTGACAGTCACTTGGTAACGGTCACTTGGGACAGTAATTTGATCGAAGCTTAGAGGCAGATTTCAGATGAGTGTCGAAAAGTCTAAGTATTTCGTATTTAGCTAGATTCAGGTGAAGAGCAACCCAGTGGATATACTGAATAAATTGTAGTGGTCTTTCTGCAGTCTATACGTGTGATCATAACAAGGCTTGTTTTTGTTTCCAGAATTCATATTCTTACGATGTGCTAAAAAGGACGCCAGATGCCTTGCGACTCCCCAAGAACATCGATCGCACTAAGCTTGAAGTAAGAGAGATTATTATCCATATTATAACCTCATGGCCATTTTGTAACGAGTCAAAACAGATTAAGATTCATTTCGAACACGCCCGCTTCCGCACGTATAACCCCCCGGCCCCCATCAACATCGAAGAATTTACAACAGGGTTTGTACGCGTCCTCGAAATCCTGGAACTGTATCCTTGATTCTGGAAAGACCTGGGATGTTAAGGAAAATCCTGGAAAAACGTTTCAACTCAAATGTGGTTCCGTGAATCTGATTTTGGGCTGTAAATTATGACATCAGCACTGTTATCATACTGCAACAACGGTAAATAGAAAAGAAAGTGTGTAAATTGCCGTAGACCGGTCAAATATAGTAAAGCAGCTTCCTTTTATAGTGTGTATGTTTTTTTGGGGGGACATTTCATATAAAACCCGGGAAAAAGACCTGAAGAATCCTGGATTGTTGTATTTAAGTAAACGTACGGACCCTGTTACAAAACAGTTTATGCAAAAGAAATGTGATGAGGAAACAATGAAATACTTGGGTAAAATTGTTACGTCGATAACATAATTCTTGTCGCTTAGCGGTGAGTGAATTTGGATAAGATCTTTGCAGATAACGGGGTGACATTTTTATAGATACTTTAATTCCATCGCAATATGGATTCCGCGAAGGACGCTCAACTCAAAATGCACCCTTAGGCATTCTTAATAAAATCAAAACAGACATGAGTAACAAACGGTAAACTTGTGACATTTTAAAGATCTACAAAAAGCAATCGACACCGTGGACCATTCAATACTGATTCAAAAGCTTAACCATTATGCCATCAGATGAACTATCTCTGACTTGTTTTCGTCTTATCTCAAAACCCGCGTAAAGCAACCGGATTGGTTACAATGTATTTTGTTTCGGATAAATTTAAGACTTTGTGCGAAGTGCCTTGGGTTCCGTTCTTGGACCTTTATTGTTTCTTATTTACATAAACGACATATTTAACTCTTCAAACAAATTGCATTTTTATTTGTTGGCTGACGACACCAATACTTGTGCGCAGACAAGGACTTGATTTCATTTGAACGTACTATAAATCAAGAACTATCGCAGGTTGCAGACTGGCTAATAACAATAAAGTTTCCTTAATAAATATCAAAAAATCTAATTTTGTCGTCTTTCGCCCCTATCAAAAGAAACTCTCTTATAAATAAGTATTGAGATCTTTGATTATAAACAGAATCAGTAAGCACTCTCTAGAATGTAAAGATTATGTAAAATACCTTGGCATACTAATTGTAGCAATCTTTTCTGGAAGTTTCATATTGATCATATTGTGACAAAAATAAGTAAAGTGATCGGTATGATACCAAGAATACGCCATTTTGTTTCCATTTCGACTTTGTATAATATTTACCAATCCTATGGAATAACACCCTGAGGCCAAGCGGCTAAAGAGCACCTCGATCAATTACTTTTGTTACAAAAACGTTATTACGTCTCATACACTTTGCAGATTTTCAATTCCATACCATTCCTTTATTTGTCCAATCATACACGTCCACGCTACGCGAGAGGTTATACGAAAATGGACGGTTATGATCGTCGTATCTGTTAGGGTGTAAAATTAGAGCCTGAGGTATACCTTTTAGAGGTAAAGATTAGAATGCTCAGATATTGTATGGCGCTGGTATCTTTAGGGTGTTGTTCGCCATCGCTCTACAGCCGATTGCGTTTGACTGTTTAACCTAAACAGTTCGCACGTTACGTTTGAAAGTTGCGTTGTGAGACAAAAAGCGAGACGTTTCCAAGTGCAACCGCACTTGTTTACTTTTCATTGACCAATCAGAGAGGGCAGAACGTTTTGGTTCTCCATAGAAACGTTGCGTTCCATCCTAGAAACGCAACGTTCAAACATAACGTGCGAACTGTTAGGGTTAAACAGTCAAACGCAATCGGCTGTAACTTACAGCTCATGAAGGGGTGTAGTCTCCCGCGCAGCCGGTCTTTTGTATGACCGGCACAAAGGCTGCGCTGGAGACTAGGTAGAGTATGATGTGTAAATTTGTGCCAGAGATTTTCCATTACATTATTACCAATTAGTTTTGTTTTGTCTGGGGTACATCTTTTAGGGCTTGTATTTAGGCCTGCCGACGCCCACTACTATACCATTCACCTACATGGAAAATCAAACCCTGATTTTCGCAACAGTGCGTTTGTAATCGACCTCTCCTATTCATAACGGACCACAGTAGCCAGCCATACGTTATTCGTTCGCTAAAAGACTCAGCCAAGCAGTAGCGCTAGTGCCTAATAACAATCAAATCCCTTGTTTTCCAGACCTACCTTCCAGAGGATGGTTTCTGCGATGTGTTCGGCATGGGTCGTGATGAGTTCTACGCTATGCCAACATGGAAACAAAATAACGCCAAGAAGAAAGCGTACCTCTTTTAACAAGTATCCGACAACACAGTCAGTCAAATACCACTCGAATTCATCGCAACCTTAACTAGTTTTAAAGTTTTTAAATAAATCTGCCCTGAAGGTTATGGGCTCTAAACAATGTTATAATGGACCATTATGTAAAGGATTGCGGATGCAGTCCACTACAAGGTGTAATTCGACACTGAATACCAATAGATGTCCCGCCTGCTATCCCTTTACCAAATGGTCAATAGTAGTTAGAGGTTTTTAACATAAATAATATCGATATCGTAATCTTATTAACGCACAATTATAGCGTATAGAAGCATTTAGAATAAGTTAGTGATAAAGCGATCTTGTAACACTTTTCTTAAGCCTGATATCAAACATCCCAGTCGGGATGGTAGAGTCTTCAAACTGTTGCAGGTTTAATGAAAATCATGATGCGGGAGGGTGATCTCCTCGAATTGGATTAAAAAACGGAAACAGTTTCCTTTCTCCCGCGTTCTGAGCAGATTTCATATGACTGTGGAAATACGCGGTACGGACCGTGCGTCATAACCGTGATCCTTACCACGCCCGAGCATTTGGATTGGTTGATCAGTGATTTCGCGCGCTGTGATTGGCTCGTATGGTCAAACCGAAAAAAAGCTCTTCGTAGGTATAGGTGGGCGCATTTTCGGTCGAATTATAAATTCGAAAATTTTATCAACGACTAAGCTCAAATTTGCCACAAGCAGTGGAAAGAGCGTGCTGAAATTAGTAGAACTGCCAAGTTTGAGACGGATCGGTTACAAACTCGCGAAGATTCAGCCTTGCAAACAAACGTAAACAAGCCGTATTTTTACAGAGGTTTGTATGGAATTTTTAATAGGGGGGGGGGGGGGGGAGCAAATCTTGCCCCCCAAAACTAGAAATATCTATAACTTGGGCACATTTTAACGGATCGCCCTGGGATTATTGCTTATTGTCTATGCGCTCTTCGAATGGAAGGTTTAGATTTTGGCTAGCTTATTAATTAAAGATATTAGAATTATTTACGTTTTTATCAAACCGTTTTATTTTTGACGTAGCGTCGCCGGACTTCAACTTTTATTGCTCAAAGTTGGTTTTCTGACTAAAGTCAATGTGATCATTTCAGTGGTATGGATAGATTGTAACTTGGACGCCTGTATCAAAAGTTGAAGATTTCGTGACATGTCGTGACGTCACGATGCGCCCACCTATTTCCGAGGGGTTAGAGCAAGAATGGGGTTAAAATGAACTAAAGAAATGACGCGGCTAAAAAATGGAATGGCCCGCTATCCCTTAAAGGTGCCGCCTGAAGCATGAAAACAACATTCTTGTTCATCCCGAGCTTGAATTGCTGGTATGACGCCACGAACCTACTCAGCATTTGCACCGGTTTAGGTAACCCTCTGAATAAATTGATAAACTACAGTTCATCGTAACTGCTAAAAGCGCTATTTTCCTAATCCGCTTATAGAAGTTGCCACAGTTTGCATCCGTTCCCCTATCAAACCAGTTGAGCTTATTGATTGAACATCATTCATCGATTGAAAACATCTGTTCAACGTTGCTGACAAGTAATCGCCCTTTTCTTTTTGTTAAGCATGCCTTCTTGTATTTGTTTTAAAAGCTAGGGTATTCGTAACTCGGACACAAGACATTGTAAGGAACTGAATGTATGTCAGTTATATAAATCCAACCTATCCACTATATATTCTAATAAAATTTTTAACTACTGGTTCTTGATTACTATGCGGATTTTCCTACATTCAATTTTTCTATTTCATTCCATTCTCGTACCCAGAGCTCCCCAGCTCATCTGCTCGCAGGGGAGGCTCTGGGAACATCCATTTGAGGGCCGTTGCTGAATGGCTGATTTTGAGCGTTGGAGCATGCGCTGAAAGGTCTTTCTCTCAGCGGCTCTGTATTAAATCTCGCGCATGCGTCAGTGGCTGTCACCAGAGCCTCCCCCGCGCAACCTCGTCCCCAGGGTCTTCTCGGTCGTTTTTCAAAATGGCGGTTAGCTCAGAGAAGACCCTGGGGGAGGCTGAGTCACATGACCGTTTCGAAACAAAGGACAAACCTCGTTCCCATGTTTTCAAACAATGGTCATGTGTCGGTCATGTGACTCAGCCTCCCCCAGGGTCTTCTCCAGCATGTTCTCTAAAACGAATTGATGATTATCATCAAATCTCAATTGCCTTCGAATTGACGATTATCATCAATCTTCTGTCATAGTTACTTGACATGCGCAAGTAACCCACATGCATCAGAGCGAAGACAATACATAAGTACTAGTGGACGCGCTTTAGGGGATAAGGGTCGGGGCATGGGGCCAGACTTTTTCCAAAGCCTAACCCAAACCCAAAGCCTAACCCAAAACCTAACCCAAAACCTAGGGTTTTGGCAAGTCAGAAGATTGATGATAATCGTCAATTCGAAGGCAATTGAGTCCAAAGCCTAACCCAAACCCAAAGCCTAACCCAAAACCTAACCCAAAACCTAGGGTTTTGGCAAGTCAGAAGATTGATGATAATCGTCAATTCGAAGGCAATTGAGATTTGATGATAATCATCAATTCGTTTTAGCCTTCTCTGAGCTAGCCGCCATTTTGAAAAACGACCGAGAAGACCCTGGGGACGAGGTTGTCCCCCGCGAGCTTACGAGCCGGGGAGCTCTGGGTTCGAGAATGATTTCATTCTTTTGTCTCACGGGGGATGAGTCTCTGATGACGCATGCGCGAGATTTGACAGCCGTTGATATGCGGATTTATTGTGACGTCAATGTTTACATATTTAAAGCAAGAAATGTTCTGAATTTCAATAGCGCCTGGTGAATGAAGCGTAATTAGAAAGTTTCACGTTCGTCATCCGAATTATGAGCGCATGGCGATAAGTTCAATTTACAGGAAACATGAGGGCTAATGACCTTCTTGCCACCCAAGAAATTCAAGGTCGACTAATCTTGGCATGATCTGCAACTCTCAGTGTCTAGATGACGTCATTTCGGCCGACTCGGAGTTACTCGGGCCCTTACAATAGGCGCGAAAAGTAGACTCTGAGTACAACAGCGGGGCCCGAGCAACACCGAGTCGGCCGAAATGACATCATCTAGACACTAAGAGTTGAAGATCATGCCAAGATTAGTCGACCTGCGAAAATATTTGCTTGCGAAATATTTGGCAGGTAAGTAGTTTAAAAATATAGGTACGTAAAATGATTTGAGGATTAATTAAAAATTTATGTGTAAATTTTGAGATCTTATACAAACTGTCGGCTCTGAACCGTCGGTTGGCCAAATCATGTTTCCTGCCTGGTTGAATTTTAATGTATAGGGAGCGAGAGATCAAAAGGGCTCAAATCCCAATAATTTTCGCAGATTTCAAGAGAAGTACAGCTAAATATTATTGTAGAACAGTTTTTTATTCGTGATTTTAAATTTCCATCGTATAATTTTCTCGTGATTTACATGTCCATACATTCTCTGTGTTTTACCGTTAATTCTTCACCCAAATCAGTAGCCTGGGGAGCCTATGATTCCCGCAGAAATCAGCCAATGGGCAAAGGCCCTCAAATATAACGGTCACCAGAGCCTCGCCCGCATCGATTCAGTAGAAGCACGTGATTGGTGCTCTATGAGTCACATGACAATAACCTGTATCCTCTATACTATAACCCAGTGCTATTAGTTCGGTAGTTCTAGCTCGTGATTGGTGCTGTATGAGTCACATTGTGTTAACTCACATTGCTATGGATACGCCTGACAACCGTAGATTTCCAGGCGCAAGGAACAATACACGCTACAGGCTTGAGGATGGATCGTGAGGTATCGACAGGTCAGGGGTGGCGTGAAGTTGGTCATGACAACTGCGTGGTTGTTAACGCTGCCTGTAAAATTCTAAAATCAAAGGAAAATATGCTTAGGGGCGGACCATTTCACTTTTCAGGAGAAGATGGGTTCGGCACGGAATTGAAGGTCCCGCATTCTTAGCACAATATCGACACACACAAAATCTTCGAATTTCGAGTTTGTTGCTCGGACATTTTGAATTCCATAGTGAAAATTGCCCAATGTTTGGTCATTAATTACAGCTGTTTCAGGTAACACGCGACCCAGCGCGTTCAAAACATCCAGAGAACTTTTGGCATTTGGGTTCCTGTGTAGTAATCAAACCATGTGAGCCAATCATATCCCTGCCTAGTTTCGCCTAGTGCAGTGAATTGGCTTCTGTCGCGACATGTCTCGCAAGCGAAGCCAATCGAATGCACTGAGTAAGGATATGATTGGCTCACACGGACACGGATTGCATTGGTGGACAGCACAGAAAACCCAACTGCCAAACTCTGGCGGCAACGGCGAAGTCGCGTGTTACCTGAAACAGCTGTGATGGGAAGACGGGATCGGTCTATTCTCTTGCATAAAGAATGATTTCCTTGCATAAACATATGTTTTGCGAATCTCGCTCTCAGAACTACGCAAACGCAAACAGACAGAAATCTCTCTTTTTATTTGAAATATTTGATTTCTCTGTTTTCGGGTACCAAAAATTGAATTCGTATCATATGCTCTTTAAACAGAAAACAGCCAATGGACCCATTGAACAAAAAGTAAGTAGAAACAGAAGAAGTAATATCCTCTTGAAGAAGTGTAGTAATAGACTTTTGAAGAAGTCAAGGAAACCACTGGAAAAGATTACAACAAATTTAAGGGCCGCATCGTCTCTCTGGGCGAGAATGGCAAACGGTCTTATCTGTCATATCAGACCCCGTCCACACCACCGTTTTCAAACGAAAACGGATACTTTTTGCTCCGTTTTCAAAAAGATTTGCGTCCACACTTACGTTTTCGTATTGTTTTCGCCCTTTTCGGTGATCGTTTTCGGCGTTGTAGTGTGGACGATAGCCGTATCCGGAGCAAAAAGTATCTGTACGTCTGTAACACTTGATACTTAACCAAACGTTTATTTACTGATCATTCGCCGTTGCTTTCACTCAATTCTCACTCGAGAATGTGTAAAGCTGAAGATAGATTACAAATATCACAGAATTACTCATAAAATGTTGACTTACAATCACATAAATCGAAATACGAACACATACAAATGGCAAACAAACCTTGTGCGGCTCTAAACAGGCTTCCTAGGGTTTCAAGCTGAACAAAACGTGGCTTTCTTGTAGATTTTCCATCGAACAACTAACGACAGAAAACTCCAACAAGACAATTTCTGACCTTCGTCACGTGACTCCAAAGAGCGCGAAAACTAGGCCGCGCGGGAACTGGGCTGACCACAGCCACATGGCTCCCCACAGTGGGCATCCACTGTCTACATGAAATAAACTAACTACATAGTTCAATGTTCAATAACAATCAGATTCTTGACTCCGTCCTTCGTAGTTTAAGGCTCCTCGTCGGGGATCCCCTGGTCTCTCTGCTGCAACAGCACTAGCTTCTGGGCCGGCCTGTCTAGATATTGCAGATCATGGGACCTTCTTCCCTTGCTGTCGAGGTCTCTAGTAGCCTGGATCAACTTCACCTTCCTTACAAGTCCGTCGTTGCTCGGATAGGTCTCGTATACCTTTCCCAGCTTCCACTTGTTACGAGGAAGATTCTCGTCTAGCACCAACACGACATCATCCACCTCCAGATTCCTTCTCGGTCTCGTCCATTTCTTTCGACACTGGAGATTCTGCAAGTACTCCTTGCGCCACCTTTCCCAGAATCGCGGTTCGCCAGGTGCTGCACGCGGCGCCATCTACGTTTCAGATATAAATCTTCCCTCACAAAGACTCCTGGCGGCGGCATTAAGACCTTTGTCTTCATGGTAAGTAGGTGGTTCGGTGTCAATGGATCAGGGTTGTCTGGTGAAGCTGCATCACTCACCGATAGAGGGCGCGAGTTGATGATGCTCTGTACTTCCTTCATCAGAGTTCTAAAGCTCTCGTCATCTAGCTGCTTACCCGACTCCTCCAATAACGCAGCGAGGACATTACGAACAGTCCTAATCTGACGTTCCCATGTCCCGCCCATGTGACTCGCCTTAGGTGGATTCATGTTAAAGACTATCCACTCACAGTTTCTCTTGAAGAGATGATTGCGCACCTTTTCTTGATCCATCTCATCTAAAGCCTCGCGCAACTCATTCTTTGCTCCTACGAAATTTGTTCCTCTGTCGCTTCTCAGCTGACGAATAGGCCCTCGTTCTGCTTCGAATCTTCTAAGTGCATTAATAAATGCATCCGTTTCAAGGGAGTTTGCTGTCTCCAACTGCACAGCTCTGGAGGACATGCAAATGAAGATTACTCCATAGCGTTTGAGTTCCGAGCGTCTCTCTTTGATAGTAAAAGGACCAAAATAATCTACCGCACTGTACGTGAAAGGAGCAGCAGGATCAGTGCGGTCAGTTGGAAGATCCGACATCTTCTGTTGCTGTACTGGAGCGCGCAGCTTCCTGCACGTGACACATTTCGCGATGTATCCTGAAACGGCGGAGATCCCTCCAATCACCCAATAACCACGTTGGCGAACTTCGTTGTGCGTCATCCCTAGGCCTTGGTGCCTTGATTCGTGGTGACAGTATCTGATGATGAGCTCGGTCACGTGGGATTTCCGCGGCAGTATTACTGGGTGCTTTACGCTGTTATCCATGTTCGCCCGTCTCAGCCTCCCACCGACGCACAGTAAGCCCTTCTCATCTAGATATGGATCCAGGCGATACAGGTTGCTTGTATGCTTCATACCTGCATTGCGCTTTTTGGCGTCCCTCGTTTTTCCTACTCGCCCTTGATTTCTGATTTCTCCAGGAACTCTATCTCCTCTCTGAAGTGTTTGTACTGGAGACATCTTATGATCTCTACCTCTGCTTCCCTTGTTTCTTCTAAGCTGACTGTACAGCCGTTATCGTCACCTCCAGTCTGCTCATCCTTCTTCAACAGTTTTGACTTCAACTTCAGACAAAGAGCGATCACGGTCTTGGCCTTAAGCCAGTCCGAAAAGCGGTCAAGCCTGCTCGTCTCGAAATGACCAGGAAAGGTTTCCCTCGTCTGAGCAGCAAACGTCGTAGCCTTCCTCACTTCTGGGTCATCTGGATCAGGTTGCAGCTCGGATGCGTCCGTTCCCGAGTCAACGTCAGCATTCCACAGGAACTGGGGACCAGAAAGCCATCGCAAATTATCTACTAGTTGACGTGCTCTCAATCCGCGCGATGCGTCATCCGCTGGATTATCCGCTGACTCAACGTAATGCCATTGACTTGGACTTGTGCTTTCGTGGATCTCCTGTACCCGATTTGCTACATAAACATGGAAGCGCTTAGCGTTGTTGTTAATGTAGCCCAAGACTACCCTACTGTCTGTCCAAAAATGTTCCACCATGTCAGTGTAACCGAGCTCCCGTCGTAACCACTGACTTACACGCACCGACACGACTGCGGCCGTGAGTTCAAGGCGAGGTATCGTAACCTGCTTCAGGGGGGCCACTCTAGCCTTGCCCATCACTAACGAACAGCTTACTCGATCTTGCACATCCTTCAGACGCAGATAACTACACTGTCCGTAGCCCGACTGACTAACATCAGAGAAATGATGCAGTTCTACACTCTGTAGATCACCAAACTCTTTAGGCTTGTAGCATCGCCTTATCTTCATCTCTTCTAAGATACTTAGCTGGCTTCTCCACTGCTCCCATCTCGGCTTCAGCTCTTCAGGTATAGGGTCGTCCCAATCTGCATTCTCTCGACACAACTCCTGTAGTATCTTCTTGTCAAGGACAATGACTGGAGCTGCAAAGCCCAACGGATCATAAACTGAGCTCACAGTTGACAACACACCTCGACGAGTGAGGGGACGATCTTGTATTACGATTCTGAACTCAAAACAGTCAAGTTCTATGCACCACACGATGCCTAGAGTTCGTTCTACCGGTAAAGGATCTCGTTCGAGATCTAGGTTCTGTAAGCCCTTGGCTCTGTCCTCAGGTAAAACTGCTTCGATAACTTCCTTCGCGTTACTTACAAACTTGTGCAGCCTAAGACCAGCGTTCGCACACATCGACTTACAGTTATTGATGAGCTGTATAGCATGAGACGGGTCACTAACTGACTTCAACCCGTCATCAACATAAAAATCACGCTTGACAAACTCCGCTGCTTCAGCTCCGAATTCTGCCTCGCCATCATCAGCTGCTTTCTTCAGACCATAGTTCGCGCAGCCCGGGGAAGATGCCGCGCCGAAAACATGCACCTTCAAGCGATACTCTGTGGGTTCCTTTTCGATATCACCGTCCTTAAACCAAAGAAAGCGAAGAAGGTCTCGATCTTCCTCATTAACATAAAACTGATTGAACATCCCTTGGACGTCACATGATCTTGACGAAATCGACAAAGAACACCCACCAAATTCTTTGTGAGATCTGGTCCCTGTAGCAAGTTCTGATTAAGACTTGTTCCCTGATAACGCGCACTACAATCATATACGACGCGAAGAGACTTGTGTTCACTCCGGACTCCATGATGCGCAGCGTAGTTTATCTTGCCGACCTTCTCATCCGCTGTCCCCTCCTTGTCGTCAGGGGGACTTCTTCAGCGCACTCTTGGATCATGTTCTCCATATAAGCAACGTAATGGCTACGATAATCTCCATCCTTCTTTAGCCGATTCTTCAAATGCATCAGCCGTTTAAGAGCGAGAGGCTTATTGTTCGGTAGCATCGCCCCGGTTCTCAGCGGTAATGGCATCTTGTAATGCCCATCGTCTCTCTTATGAATACCGCTGTCCAGTATATCAAGAAACGTACGATCTTCCACAGACAAAGGTTTCTCATTCGTTTGCACCTCGTGAAAATCTAGTTCAAACATTTCCTTCACTTGTCCAGGCGTAAATATCTCCTTGACGGATGTCTCATACACAAAGTCAGTACCTGGACAGCCTGCGCTGCCTACTCTGTTTGCCCAAGTTCCAATCTCTGTATCGCCAACAGGAGGGGACTGGCAGACTCTACCAACAATTCCCCAACCGAGATCTGTCCGTATACCATAGGGTTCATTGTCTCCGCCTGGTATCACTTCCCGCGGCTTTATTGCCTTCAGGCAGTCCGTACCGACTAACAAACCGACCTGTATTATCATCTCTGTAAGGCATAAGTTCATCCGCTATTCCCTTCAGGTGCTCCCATTGAGCTGCTACTTCCGGCTTAGGAATCTGCGATGGTTTATATGGGATGGTCTCCCTAGTGAATGTTTTCTCAATGTTAATGGTCACTTCTCTTTTCTTATCAGAGATCTTAAGTCCCTTGACCTTCTCACACTGTACCATTTTGTTTTCCTCATGCATAGTGGAGAGCATCAAATTACTCTTAACTCCTTCGACGTTCAGTTCCTTACAAAGTCTATCTGTTATAAAGGTAGCATTTGATTGGCTATCCAGAAGAGCATATGTAAGTATTTCCTTATAAGGATTCTCTCCGCAAGAGATCCAAACCGGCACAATCAAACTTTGATCTTCACCTCCACGCTGTCCTTCAATGGTACACACGCTCGTACAGTTCGCAGCTGCATCTCCTTCTTGAGCAGGTTCAGTCTCCTCAGACGCGATGTCACCCTCATCATCACTCCTATTCAGACAAGTGGGGTGATCCTTCTTGCATCGTCGACATATTACATTACGTTTACATTTGTTTTGCTTCGACATATGTCCATGCTCGAGACACCTTAAACAAAGTCCCTTCTTAATGATGAACTTAATTCTGTTCTTCAAAGATTCTTTCTCAAACCCCTTGCAGAAGTCTAGTTCATGAGATTTTAAACAAAATATACAAGAGTTCTCTGGTTTACGTGGGGTGTTCTCCTTTGGTTTCTCCTTGGTATCAGTAGCTAGCACTCTACAATCTTGAGGCTTTGACCTTGATCCGTAGGACTCCCTAGGTGTCCTTCCGGCGTCCAATCCCGCGAGAACAGGCAAACACTGCACCTCGGCTTGCTCACTTACAAACTTCACAAACTCACTAAACGGGGGAAACTTGTTGTCACCATGTCTAGTCTGATAATCCTTAACCTTGACTCCCCATTTAGGATACATCCATCCTGGTAACGCCTTGAGTAACTGCTTGTTCTCGTGTTGCTTATTTAGAGTCTGTAAATCTTCGACCGTCTGCATTGCAAGTTCACATGTTTTTAGGAAGTCTGAGTACTCCCTCAGCGCAGTACCATCCTTAGCGGCAATTTTCTTCCATCCTTCAAGCTTGCTCCGAAAAGCCTCTGCGACAACAGAAGGGTGCCCAAAACGCTCTTGTAATTTCCTTTTAGCCTCTTCATAGGCCTTGTCAGTCTGAACAAACTGGTATCCTTCGACTATTTTGCGTGGTTCGCCAGATCTGCATTAAATACAGAATTCTCTCACTGGCGTTTACAGTTCTCTTTTCGATTACGGTCTCGAATGATGTTTTCCAAGTCGGCCAATCCAGCGCATTCCCATCAAAAACCTTGAGAGTGGGCGTAGGTAGCCTGCCTGCCTCCATTCCCTTCGTTATTGCTTCAGCGATCCCATCATGCCTTGCGGGGTATGAGGGTATGTCATACGTGGCAGTCGACACTCCAGTAGACGGTAGGAATGGGTTTGTAGGCGTCCCCCTACTCGCAAATGGCTCATTTACATGATGACCTTGGATGACCTTCGGAGTCTCCATAGGAACTTCAAAACACGGAACAAAGGGATTCAATGGCGTACTAGTGTTCTTGTAGCCTACATGTGTCTGTTGGCCTTCAGCGCCGTTTCCGCTGAAAGGGGTACACATCACTTCCGGTATCTCTGCATTTCCACAATTAAGAACGTCCTGACCTTGAATGACCTTCACGTTCTCTGGCGCCTTTCCCGCGTCAGGGTCCCTTGTATAAACAGGCTCGACAAACTCACAAAATGTTACCCTTGGGGTGTCACCTTGAGTGACCTTGGGAACGTCGTCCAAGTTTTCTGGTTGCCCTTGAGTGACCTTGGAATCCTCACTGGTTGCCTTCGCATCCAAAGAGGCAAGGACAATACATAATCATTCGTGCGTTCTTCTCCCTCCCCCACTTCTCCCCCACTCTTCTGTGGCATCAACATCCGCTTGAGCCAGTTCAAGTTTTCTCTGTGCTTCCACAGTAGCATACTTTAGTTCCACTTTGCGTCTTCGCAATGTAGCCTTAGCTCTAAGTTTCACCACACTTGAGCTTTGAGATGATACACTTTCTCCGCGACTAACACGGCTCCTTGTTCTCGTACGGTCAGATCCACGGCTCCCGCGATCCATTCCAGTTCCAATTTTCCCAAATCCACTCTGACCACACGGCTACAGGATTTCGGAATCAAAACACAACGAAAATACAACTTGAACTCCCTAGATCGCCGACAAAATCTCCACGAGACTTGTACGTACTCCCAACGAAGCTTTACTGTAACACTTGATACTTAACCAAACGTTTATTTACTGATCATTCGCCGTTGCTTTCACTCAATTCTCACTCGAGAATGTGTAAAGCTGAAGATAGATTACAAATATCACAGAATTACTCATCAAATGTTGACTTACAATCACATAAATCGAAATACGAACACATACAAATGGCAAACAAACCTTGTGCGGCTCTAAACAGGCTTCCTAGGGTTTCAAGCTGAACAAAACGTGGCTTTCTTGTAGATTTTCCATCGAACAACTAACGACAGAAAACTCCGACAAGACAATTTCTGACCTTCGTCACGTGACTCCAAAGCGCGCGAAAACTAGGCCGCGCGGGAACTGGGCTGACCACAGCCACAGTATCCGTTTTCGTTTGAAAACGGTGTAGTGTCGACCGTGAAATAATAGAATATTTCCATTTTTTCACAGTCGATTGATACGACAGATAAGACTATATCGAGACCAGGTTTTAGGAAGCATCAGCTTGGAACAATGTATCGATGCTAAATAAACAAGCTGAGTGAGCATGGAAGGGCTGTACAGTTCAGCGGATATGACGTCGCTGAGTGAAGAAGTGCGTAAGATCAAGATCGAAAACGATCAGGCATACTTAGACAGGGCAGGATCAGATATTTAAAAAAAAAACTTTCTATTTTCCCGATCGCATCCCAGACGATCGCCGTCGTCGCCGATAATTCGCGAAGCCGTGTTTTCATATATGTCGGGAACTGACTGGGATGGGCGGGAAACAGGCCAACGCCGATCTTTCCCGACATATGACAACCTGCCTTTAGATCTCTGCAGTGGTAAGTCTTTTCGCTAATTTTGAAAGGTACAAGGCTCCCGGGGGGTACTCCCATATTTTTTGGGGCGGGGGTGCTCGTCGTACCTTTTAGGGTTTGAAAATAGGCCTCTGGCACCTTTTATTTGAAAACTTGCAATTTTTTTCCAGATAGGTACCTGTTAGGGGTCCGTCTAGCAAATCACGCTTGTTTGAAGCAGGGAAGTGTGACACTTCCCTGTTTGAAGCCTGAATTGAGACGTATTTTCGCTCGGAAAAAATACAAGAGAAAATTACGATGGAAAACTACGTCTTGTTGGTACCTTTTGGGGGTCAAAACAACTAAGCGACGCCATCTTAGGTACCTTTTAGGGTAAAATCGAAAGTTCCCGACGAGCACCCCGCCCAAAAAATATGAGAGTCCCCCCCCCCCCCCCCCCCCGCCGACAAGGCTTTTACTCTTGTCAGTGCGCTACACATAAAATATACGCTAATTAGAATGAGCTTTGAAAACTTTTCAAATGCCAAATGCATGATGATGCGGTTGGGTTTGCTTCCAAAATATGTCGAAATATGGCTCTACAAACGAATTTATGGCTTGACTTGTGGGTCAATTGCTTAGTTTTGTGGACGTTATTTTCGGGCCCGTGCAGCCTAATCAACAGCTGAACTGTGTTCGACAACCATTTTGAGGAAATAATTATAAGAGATTTATGAGATTCGTTCAGGTAAGTGAAGCAGCAATATAAATTCATCGTACATGGCCGCCGCAGATTGGTGAGAGCAAGTTACAACACAGGCTTCCCGAACCTACCAATTCTCCATGTGAGGACTTTGCAAATGTCCAGGAAGTGTTGGTCAATGCGTGAGAGATTTGAAAGGACTTGGTGTACGCCTTGCTGTTAACATAACCATATCCCTGCATTGCAATGGCGGTTACCACCTTTGTTGCCAAGAAATCAATACGAAAGCGTTTATTTGTGTCCCCTTCAGAGAACTGTGCCCCAAATGGCCATTCCGCAAGGTTTAGTCGAGCTCTGTCTGGTCCGAAAGCAGGGTTGTTGTCCGCGTATGAGGACTGCCACAGCTGAGAAGCGACAATTCGCCTGTCCTCGATCCCCAGGGGAACGCCAATGCATTGAGCTGCGCAAAACAACAGATTTTAGCCATGTCAAGAGTAAATTTTATCATACAGATTTTTGGTAGGAAACATGCTTACCGCGTGTCATTTACTCCGTAGCCACGCGATCGACAAAGTTTCTTACCAGTTTTTAACACGTGGCTAGTTTCGTAGCAACAGCCAAAGAGTTATTGGGGGAGCTCGATGTCACTCACTCACTCCTTAGCACGATATTAGCATAATTTATACTGAAGTCATCCATCCATCCAATCCCTCGGGACGCCCGCTAGCTGCTATCGCGTGCGGGACTAAAACACAAGATCATTTCGCTGTTACCTTTGCCAAAGTATATACACTACAAATTAATTGCCGCTAAATGTATGTGGGAGCTTACTAAAGAAACTGTTTGTTTTAAAGCGCTATTTTTTGTCATTTCATAACCTACACTGTATGAGAACCTTTATTATGCCAAGCTAAGGCACCTAGGGAGCATTCATAATTTATCTAGAGGGGGGCCTTTGATGATTTCCTTATTTTTTTCATTTTTTGAAGCCCCCCTGATTATCTCAGGGCTTTTTCCCTGACCCCCCCTCATTAGATGTCAATTAATAAAAGAAGAGCTGAACTCCCTTTACGTTTCTGAAAGCTGAAAAAAGAAAAACTGGAACTGATTATCACTCATTTGAAAGAGACCAGGGCTGAGGCATTAAGAACCATGACAGTAACAGGATAACGTATTTTACAAGACTCGAAAGCAATCTCAGATGATGATGATGATGACAATGGCGACAACACTGTCTTGGGCGAATTACATGGAGCGAGGAGAGCGAGAGTGAGGAGAGCGAGAGTGAGAGTTTCAGCCACTGGCAAAGAGACCTTGCAGCACAAGGAGTGGCCGCCATGCTTCTAGTTCGTACTTTAGTTCTCAGTATCAATATTTGTCACAATGAAATAAAAACAGGAATAGACCAAATCGGGTTACAATTGTCAATTTTTCTCACCCGACACGAGTGTATGTGCAGAACTAACAAAAGTACCCACCCAAAGGAATCTTCACATGATCTGAATTGTGTGACAACAGGATGTAAACACTGTTTATATTCGTATACTTTTTTGGAAAAAATGGTTGCCCCCCCCCCCCCCCCTGTGCTCGGTGTTATTTTTGTTGAAATTTTCCATAGCCCCCTAAATGATATTAGAGAAAAAGAGAGCCCCCCCCCCCTCAAAATCATCATAGCCCCCCTCTAGATAAATTATGAATGCTCCCCTAGAGGCAAGAGGGTGCAAAACTTGGGCAAATATTTCTCGAACCCAGAGCTCCCCGGCTCGTCACCTCACAGGGGAGGCTCTGGTGACAACCACCGACGCATGCTCGAAAGAGAATTGTGGGTTAATGCCTCACATTAGACCAATTTCGATATATTAAAATTCTTATTTGAGTCCGAGGCTCATGGGAATAACACATGCATCGTCATCGAAAAATGAATAATTTAATTCTTTTGTTTATTCCCATGAGCCTCGTATCCAAGTTTGAATTTAAAATATCGAAATTGGTCTATTAGTTTTAGAGCGTTCAAGTCGAAGGCATAGGTTGAACAGACGACTAGAAAATTAATGCCAGTGTTATTTTTGACAGACACGAGATTAGGCTACTTTTATGTACGCGTGCGCGCCATTTCAGCCAATCAGCGAAGGCCCTCAAATGGATGTCACCAGAGCCTCCCCTGCGAGGCGACGAGCCGGGGAGCTCTGGGTTCGAGAATGTGAGCAAATAAGAGGCACACTGCGCAAAAGTCGAAATGAGTTAAAAGGCTACTTTTAAGCCATTTTAAAGCCTTTAGTGTTCCTGCTCTGCACGAAAGATGATAAAACATGTATAGTTTTGCGCTGATCAAAGTTTCACCTCTCCTTAGGTTTTAAAAAAGCTCATATCCAAATCTTAATTCAACATTTTGCATTTTTTCTTTGGCTATAAGGATAACTTGAGTAAAACATTCATATAAACTGCGAGGTTAGAAACTAATAGTAAGCTCATGTCCGCCTGGTCGAATAAACTGTAAAATAACCAAGCGCAGAAGTGTGGCATTTTCCTGGCGAACGAGGAGAACAAGCTTCAACTGTTACTGCGAGTATGTTTCGTACGCTTCAAGCCACGAGTTGGCCTACGGCATGCCTTTGATTGAAAAGTTTATCTCCTTAGATAATGCTGCCAATTGTTTAATGATTAAAACCCGCAAACGGCCAGAATGATTCCGACAAAAGCAGGCTGGTAAAACCAAAAAATTGCTCGGGTGGCTACGGTTCGACACGCAGAATTCTAAAAACTAACACTGACAGAATGTTGAACTTCACAATTTATGGTAGCATGCCAATCACGAAAACATACTCATTATTGTTGCACTCATGAACGCGTTACTGGACATAACCTCGACTCACCGCACGTCCTACCAGTGTAGCCCACGTTACATATACAGCGGAACTCGCGTTTAGTTGGATGACAGGTGGCGTTATGAAGACACGGTAAGTTGTCACAAGCCGACTAGAAGAAAATAATGATGATATCGTATACATCTAATTCAAAACAGATTACTTTGGTGTTCGGCGTTTGGGCTTTGGTGTTTTGGCTTTCATTCCTGGGGGGGGGGGGGGGACTCTCATATTTTTTGGTCGGGGATGATCGTCGGAAATTTTCAGTTTCGCCCCTAAAGATAGCAAACATGGCGTGGCTCAAATAATTTGTTAACCTAAAAGATACCCTAAAAGGTGATGCCTTATGTGCCAAGTACGCGCGAAGGAGACAGGCAACAGAAATTCGGCATGTTTGACTAAAATGCTGCCTTTAATGTTGTCTAATTTATCGTCTTCTCATCAAGCAATCTCTCTTTCTTGCACGGTGTTTAGAAGCACCATCATGAGACAAAACAATTTGGTCACATATATCGGCCCTAAAGATACCAAGATCACGATCATCCCTAAAAGAGACCAAAGACCCTCCCAAAAAAATTTGGGAGTACCCCGCTCCCCTCATTACTCGTCTTCCGGTGCATTCTGGTATCTGAATAAAGGAAGCAGTGTTAAATTCAGGAGATTTCGATGAATGACTGCTACGATTTGAGCGAATGAATATTGCAACTTCAGAATGTTTGAAAAAAAGATTGAGGTAAACACTTTCTGCTATAATTAGTGATATAAAATGTTTCATGATGTCAGTGACCATGTCCTTTTAACTGGTCTGAGTGAGTGACGCCGAGGCCCCTCACAAAGCTCGTTACTAAGCTAACCGCTTCTTGTAGGGACGGACCATTATAATTTTTTTTGAGGGAGGGGGAATATTTTAGACCTTTTTTTGCCTAATAATTAACATCTATTTTATTGCGGCACTGGTCCCGAGAGTAGGCCTAGCCTCTTATCAAGAAGAGAGTTCTAAATTACAAAAGGACCGTAATTTGGTAACCTTTATTGAAACAAAAAACAATACCTTTACTTTAGGCTGCATGCATGCTAGTGTTCGCACGATAGAGCAGATTTCGTATGACTGTGAAAAGTACCGTGACAAAGCTAGTTGTTCCGCGCCGCGAACGTAACCGTACCGCCACTACGCGATTTCATTGGCGATTTTTAATTCCATTTACAGCAGGCCAGGTTCTGTACTGCCACCGCGACAGTACCGCACCGTACCGCAGCACTTTTCACAGTCATACGAAATCTGCTCTATGACGGTCCCGCGAGGCTGATAAAAGTATGCATTTTGCCTTTAGACCGAACAGGCCCTAGTCTTCCTGTTGCATATTGCACTTGAAGCTCTAGATCGTGGAAATTGCTATATCCGGTTTTTTTTTGCGGATTTCAGAAAAGGCTTCGACCTAATTGACCACCACATTTTACTGCAGAAGCTTTCTGAATTTAATTTCCATAAAGGCCTTCTAAGATGGATAGCATCATTTCTGTACGAGCGTTCCCAGGTCATGCGCATCGGCATTACAATCTCGAGTGCGCAAACCCTTCGTGGCGGTATTCCCCAGGGTACTAAATTAGGCCCAATACTCTTTGCGGTTATGGTGAATGACCTTATGTGTACCTGGGGCCCTCGCGTCAAGTATGTAGATGATCTATCTGTTTTAGAAATTGTTCCCCGGAACTCGCCTTCGTTGTTTAAACCACCTTGTAGATGATATAAATTCATTCGCCCATCACAATAACATGCGGCTTAATCCGCGCAAGTGTAAGACCATGTCAATTGACTTTCTTCAATACAATAGTTGCGTGCCACGTCCCATTGCAGTCGGCGGATCTCTGATTGAACAAGTCAGCACCTTCAAGCTTCTCGGGGTTCATATATCAGAGGATCTAACATGGGCGGCCCACTGCGATTATGTAGTGAAGAAAGTCAATAGACGCCTGTACGCACTGCGAATGTTGAAAAAGTGTGAAGTCCCGGCTGCTGATATAGTCATGATCTACTGCGCTTTGATCAGATCTTCTATAGAATATGCCGCTGTAGTTTTTGCAGGATTGCCTAAACATCTTTCATCCGCCTTAGAGAATGTTCAAAAGAGGGCACTCGCCATTATCTGGCCTGGCCTCCCCTACAGTGAAGCGCTGGAGCGCGCATGCATTTTGCCTTTAGAAGAACGCCGGGGAAAAAAGTGTGAAGCTTTTATGAAGAGCATTGAGCCAGAAAGTCCTCTTTATTCACTTATTAATGGCAGAAATATCAGATCAACCACCCATATGACTCTAAGATCAGGAAAACGTTCTCATCCTATGCTTACTCGCACTGATCGGTTTGCCAACTTCGTAACTGTTAAGTACCAGCCCTAGTTTCAACATGCTTATTATAATGCTATATTCCCTATATTCTATATACTTTTGTGTCAATTGCCTGTAATTCAGCGTCCCCACTGCAAAAGGCATTAATAAACTATATCTATCTATCTATCTATGTAGGTTAGTTTCTCGATTCATACCTTAATATACCAATGTTCAATGCCAATGGCTGACTGCAAGGCAGATTTATTATGTCTGTTGTGGTCCAGTAGATCGCAACGCCTTGTGCTGTGCTCGTAATTAAATGTCTGGCATCGTGGTTCGTCTATGCACGCAAAGAGGCAATCATAGAGTTGAACTGATGCTTTACTGTCGACTGGCGCCGTGGCAAGTCGGAAACCCTTGAGGCAATCAAAGTTCCCATAGGTGAAGTTCCCGACCCGAGATGCTTGTGGCGAGGGGTGGGACGAGCCAAGAATAACCTGCCCGAGGACCCACAATACATGAACAATGGTCGTACATACCAGGGACGTCTGATCGTGTAGCATTCTACCTGACAAATATGTATTGATTAGTCGGCCTCAGTGGCATTAAGGTTACTGAGAACCTTCGCGCACCTCCTCGGAAAAAAAATCATACTCGTCCTTAGTTTAACAAAACATGTCAACCTATATATCGTTGGAAAGCTTATAGAATGGACTAGCGGACTATGGCAAAAAGAAGTAACTTTTTATTAAATATAACTTTGGTAACTTTTTGGTTCAATCTTGGCCCCCAAACACATTTTGGAATTCTGATTTCGTTTAAGTTGTTGTTGCCATGGTAACGATGTCACGTGACTCACCGTCCGCCATTTTGGATGAAATTTTTAGCTCCCGTGCAAGTATATAGAGAAGGTTAAAAATAGAAATTTATTTTCAGCATAATGTTTGTCTTTCTGTAAACCTAATTGGATATCGAGAATAACGTTTTAATAAAGACATTTTTTCACAAGATCATATATTTCAAATGCATGAAAAGTCTGATAATTTTTTTTCTTGAGAAATTCCAAGTTTTCCAATTAGCTTTACTTGAAAGTAGTTGTTCTGTGTCTAAATATGTGTTTACCTTTCAATTTCACCTTTTCCTGTGTATCTTCAGAAGGTCTAAATAAAAAATCCAAGATGGTTGCCACTGAGTCACGTAATAAGCGTTTCCATTGCAACAAAGTATGTTGAAATATAGCTCTTGTTGACTTTATTGTACTGACTAATTTTGATGATGATCCATAGTTTAGAACACGAGTTATGAAGAATAATCCCCTTTTTCAGGCAATGGGTTTTGAGCCATGCCTTAAATGGCACTATACAATCTTGGACAAAACCTGTAAAGAAAATTACTGAAATCGCTTCTTTTTTCGCTTTCCTCCTGTCATTTAACCTCCCCCCTCTCCCCCGAAGCAATGTTTGCAAGGAACGTGTCGAGGGATGGACGCCCTTCATCACCAACATAGAGGGGAGGAGGGATAAATGGGGCCCTAAACTCAAAAGATAAGTGGTATTTATCATTTTCGAGGGCACACAACGAGCACCCCCTCCTTAAATGTGTTTAAATGACTTATTTTGGCGTTTGCTGGTGTTTATATTTAGTAACAATGAGTTTTAAAAGTTGCTGAGAAAAATTTATCTGTTCCTTTTTCCCAGGAGACACCTTCAGTGATATTTTCCCAGCAGAACCTCAGCTCAAATTTTTCCCAGCCAGCAACATTGTTGCCAGCCAGGAGATTAAAATCGGGATTTTAGATCGTCATTTGATGGAAAAAAAACACGGAAAAGGGGAAGAAAGACAGCATTGTTTCCCAGCAACGAGAAAATAGCAGAAAATTATCGCCAAACACAATGTTTTTTTTTTCAAAAAAAAATTCCCAGCAGATCATTGTCAGAAAATTTTTCCCAGGAGATCTCTTTGTTAAACTTTTCCCAGCCAGCAAGAGAAAGGGCTGCGGAACAGATATTTTGCGGAACAGATCCGTTTTGTGCACTTGCATTTTCTCTGTCCTTTAGTTGTAATACCAACTCCCAGGGGGGGTACTCGGATATGATGGGGGAGTCCGACGGAGCTCCAAACTTCATACCCAAAAAAAAAACCTGAGCCATAAATTCTATACCCAAAGATACCTGCTCCCATGAGTTTGATACCCCCAAAAATACCCAACTTTTTCGGGTTAACTCCCGTGTAATAACCATTCCCAGAGGACACCTTTGTGTTCAGTTCTTATTTCATCCTGATTCGTTCTACCAAACAAAGGAAGCTTTGTGACACAGTTCGTGCGCACTCACAGGTTATTACACCGGAGATAAGCCACTTTTTCGTAGTTTTTTTCGCTTCAAATTTTTGGACGACTCCAATGGATCAATGTAAAGTTTGTCTCCAAAGTTTCATATCAATTGAAATCCTCTAAGGCTGTCAACTGGGAACGCAAAAAAAGACCGGTAAATATTGGATCGATTTCTGTAGTGTCTACTCTGGGATTTGCTATTGTTCCCCGTTCGGCAAAATCGAATTCCAAATGGAGCGCACGTGGGCTTGTCCTTGCTTGGCTAGTCTCCGATGTATGATAATTTTCTTAGGTTTTTCGGTCTTTTGTTATGCATTTAATTACCATATGTCGGGGACGATTCGGAGAGCAGTCATGCGCGAATATCAACGTTTGCCGCATTGGAATTCGATTTTGTGCCGAACGAAGAACAAAAGCTAGTCCCTGAGCAGAAACTACACGAATCCATCCAATATTTATCGATCTTTGCGTCCACAGTTGCTAACCATAGAGGATTTCATTAATATGAAACTATGGAGACAGACGTTACATTGATCAATCGGAGTCGTTAAAAAAATCTACGATTTTTCAAATCAGTCCAAATTTCGTGAAAGTAGGCCCGAATTTCACAGTAAGCTGATGCGTGGGGCCATTTTGTTGATACTGACATTTGTATCCTTTTCGAAATCGCAAAGAAATATTTAATTCTAACAAAAAGCATGAACTTCCTTAAACATACACAAATAGAATGAGCTATAAACACTTCCATTTATAACCATGAAGTACCGAACTCTGCCATGTTATCTAAAAAATGTCGGTACAGCATGAAACTGGGGTGAGAGTAAAAATAGGCGTGTCCCGATTGTCACGTGATAATAACTCCAATCTCCCCAACTTTTTACTGACATGTATTTGAGTCTATTGGTAGTATGTGTGATATATTGGCTGCGCTATATAAATCAAACTGTTTTATATGAGAGGTTCAAAATTGGTTGGCATGGGTGCAAAATTATTGGGTCGATCCACCTCCTCAGCTTGGGCGTAATGGTTTGCCCATTTCAGATCACGTGGCATTCCCATGAGTATTCTTTCTTTGTTTTTCTGCTACGCACCGAGGGATATATGAATAAGGAAGCAACCCAAACAAAGAAATATTATTCAAATGAATATTAGATATTATTCAACGTGATCTGAAATGAGAAATTGTGAAATGTAGGTATTGACTATCTCAGGTCCGTATGGACCTTCAGATAGCCCAGTGCACAAAATAACATTTTACTAGTCCAAATTAATAATTAGAATAATAATTATACATACAGTAGCCGTGGAAATTACTAGTCCAAATTAATTTTATTGGATCGATACCAATGTAAATATAGTCTTTTGCAAGGTACCAATAAACAATATCTGTCTGTCTGTCTGTCCCTTAGGTCATTCCGTATAGCTAGGGAAAAGCTGTGACCTCGGCGGCCTGGGAAATGTTACACAATTCTTAAAAAAAAGGTGAAAAAAGTATAAAAAACGATTTGACAGCAGATGAAGCAGAGGCTCCCCATTTTCTTTCGTGATATCTTTCCTTCCATCGCCATATGTTGTTTTGCTTCATGTGTTTTCCGGAGTCTGATTGAGAGATGATATGTTCGTATGTTTTCATGAGTTTGACTGAGAGATCATATGTTCGTATGTTTTCATGAGTTTGACTGAGAGATCATACGTTTTCATGAGTTTGACTGAGAGATCATATGTTCGTATGTTTTCATGAGTTTGATTGAGAGGTCATATGTCCGTATGTTTTCATGAGTTTGACTGAGAGATCATATGTTCGTATGTTTTCATGAGTTTGATTGAGAGGTCATATGTTCGTATGTTTTCATGAGTTTGATTGAGAGGTCATATGTTCGTATGTTTTCATGAGTTTGATTGAGAGGTCATATGCTCGTATGTTTTCATGAGTTTGACTGAGAGATCATATGTTCGTATGTTTTCATGAGTTTCACTAAGAGCAAAAGCTCATGATGTAAAAGCGTGAAACGAGCATTGTACTCGACCCACTCCATTTTCCCAAGTGCAGTTATTTTAGATTTGCCTAATTTACATATTCCGAAATCCGGCAACTAAATAGCCTGCGAAAGCGGACACGACTTAGCGCTCGTCGGAAGAGACTTTCGCTAGGCTTTCTCAGGCTAGCAACTAAATGGTTGCCAAAAATCCCAAAACCTCTTTCTAAACGCCGTCCTTGTTAGATTTATCTGTTACCATTCCATTTGAAACCCATTCCATATTTTTCTCCAATTAAAAGGAACCAATAATAAGTAAAATAAGTGCCAAGACGCAAATTTTAAAGCAATATGTTGAAGCCTTCCCTGATCGAACCGAACTTAGGATACATAAATGGCTGTCCCCCTGTGTCAAATAAAGCACATATTGATTTTGGAAAGATAAAATCTTCATGGAATAGGTTCTGGGGATCTGTACTGCGAGGTTTTTATCAATATGAAGTGCAGAAATTTATGAATTCTGACAACAGTGAATATCGGTGCGAGCGAACTTCTACTAAATCCGTAAAACCCTCTTCTTCTGATTCTGAGCTCTCTCTTCTTCTGAATCAAAACTCCTTTCCTTTGATTCTGATATTTCTTCTAGTTCGCTGCTTTCGAAATAATCGCTGCTAGTAGTACTCCACTTCCCTCCGCCGTCTCGTCCGCCATTTTAATTTCATTTGAAGTATGCGAGCTGTTACAGTGCGAGCGCTGTGATTGGTCATTTTTTGGCGCGAAGGTTCTAAGAAAATAACATACTTGTGAAAATGGAGTGGATTTACAGCCTTGACTGTTTAACTTAAACCGTTCGCACGTTACGTTTGAACCACAGGGAGCTCACCTTTACAGTTTAAAACAAGAAAAATGCTTAAAAAAAATCCATTTTTCGCTGAATAAAGCGAAAGGAAATCTATTTTCTTTGCCCTGCGTTCTGGTCTTTTCTGATTGGCTAATTATGCTTTGCCCAGACTCGCCCACTAGGGCCTCATTACTACGAAATGGCTTCCGTCTGGCCCTAACCTCGTAAAAAGAGACAAGGGATGAAACAACTTTGAGTAGCCCTCGGAAAACGCTTCTAAAAAATAGAAGATTTAGGAATTATCGCCCAAAACTCGAAAGAGTTATTGATGAATGATTGCTTTCAAATCCTGGTGTGATTCCAATACAATCAAGCTAAATTCAAGCCCCACGCGGGGCCACAAATTCAAACCTCGATTTTCGTCTCTGAAAAACCGTACGCCGGGGAGGACGGAAGTAAAATTCTCGCTTCCGGTTTTACGCCAGGTCAGCACCCCGCAGCACGTGTGTCGCATTTTAACGCGGGAAAAATGAGCTTTGCGCCAACATTCGAAAGTTCAGCAGAGTGCTGCATTTTATTCAGCCAAAGAAATTATAACTGCACTTCAAATGTTTTTCGTCTCAAAACATTCACTTCTGAGCGAATGTCTGTTGAATCAGCGTTCCATGAATTCTCGAAAGACGAAACGCCTCAGTGTATATTATTACAAAGAAGCGTTAATTTCTGCGCGAATGTCTGAAAAGTACGAATTATTTCTTCGCATGAAACCACTTCTCCCCTACAGTCAGTGTATAAATCCATTATTCTTTGATCGGCAATGGAAAGCACAACATTCCGCTACTTCATTGTTGCCACACTGCACTGAGCTCAAATTTAATTTATTTGAAACTTTCAAAATAGTTCCCGATCTTTGAAAATTATAATTTATTTGTGTCCTTCTACAAATTAAGTCAATAAGCTGACTATAGCGATCACTTTCCTAGAGTCGATGATACCAGTCACTTCTGCCAAAAAAATTATTTGGTTCTTTTCAGTTTGAATAATTTTCCCCGTTCAGAGCTTCTCCATTGCCAATTGCATTGGCTGAACTAAAATTGTAGGAAATATTTTTATTAGTACAGGAGGAAAAGAAGGAATAGGAAAACGTTTTATGACATTACAAAATTACGCCACAATTTGCACCAAAAAGCATAGATTTAAAATCTCAGCGTCACGCAGCGCTCATCTTCAAGCATTCGGTCGTACGCCGCGTAACGGTCACGACAATCACAATTCACTTCCGGTCTTTTGTAGCAATCTACTTCCGTCCCCCGGCGTACGGTTTTTCGAGACGAAAATCTAACGGTTGTTTCATCCCTTGTCTCTTTTTACGAGGTTAGGGCCAGACGGAAGCCATTTCGTGGTAATGAGGCCCTAGTGGGCGAGTCTGGGCAAAGCATAATTAGCCAATCAGAAAAGACCAGAACGCAGGGCAAAGAAAATAGATTTCCTTTCGCTTTTAGTGCAGCCGCTTGGTGCAGAAAATTGCTGAATTGTTCAATTTTATGGCAAAGCTACCAAATTTGGCACAAATAATGCTAACCACCCATAGATTAATATTACATATGGCCCCACCCGGGGTCCGCCCTGGATCCATCCCATAATTTCAGTTTTAGACGCGGGTAAGGTTGCTCATTGAAAAAAGTAGATATATGTCTATTTCAAAACATTTATGTGTATAACCTTCCATTAGCTCAGAGGAATATGGTTGTTACAAAATATCCCATAATTTTTACTGTTAAGGTGGCTCGGGAGAAAAAATAAAATAACCATTAATAAATTCTCGCAAGGGTATTATCTACGTGCTAGAACCACCAAAATTCCCACAAAGAACAATAACTATCCAAAGATTAAATCGACACATGGCTCCACCTGTGATCCGCCATACATCCCATAATTTCAGTTTCAGCTGTCGGTAAGGTTGCTTATTAAAAATGTACTTATAGTGTTTATTTTGCAAGTTTTATGCTTGCATCCTTTCATTAGCTACAAGGAATGTGTTTATTACAAGAAATCCCATAATATTTACTTTTAAGGTGGCTCGGGAGAAAAACACAATAATGATAAATAAAGTCATTAAAAAATATACGTATCTGTTTTTTTATGCAATTTTAAGTCGTATATCCTTTCATTAGCATCCAGGAATGTGGTTGTTACAGAATATCCCATACTTTTTACTTTAAAGGTGGCTCGGGAGAAAATATGAAATAGTCACCAATAAAGTCTCGCAAGGGTTTTAGTTATGTGCTACAGCCACCTAAATCCAACAAAGAATAGTAACTTACCAAATATTTAAACTATGTTTTTCCTTTTTACATGTTTTAACTTTCCGCTCCATCACTGAAAACATTTTACCATGGACTTAAGTGTGTTCTAAAAAAAACACGTCGGGGATTTTTGAAATTTTAAAAAGAGCCGATTTTAGAACCAGAATGTAGAAAACATTCTTGAAAAGGAAATCGAATCTTAGTCAACGCTAATATGGGGTCAATGAATGAAAATAGCAAATACTGGCGAGGTTGTAAAAAAAAAAGTTGAACTGATGCATCGGAAAGGGAACTCCATAAAAAAGTTTGATAAACAATTTATATACCATAGTTCAGCCCAGGATATAAGCTTTAAAATGAGGTATCACTTGTAAAGATACGACCATTTTTGTGTGAAATTATGCCATTTTAACCAAAAAAGTACCCCGAAGGTAGTCCGTAAACGTAAGGTGTCTAAATAAAAAAAACTCTGCTATCATAAATGCAATTTCAATGCTTTAGATAACGTAAATGCAGCTGCTAATCACTATTCTAAAACACAAAAAGGACAAAAACAGATATGGAAACAGATAGATTCTCCATCTCCGTAACCTCTAGATTTTATAAACTTTTACTAGACAAATGAAGTGTGGAAACTAAATTGTTGTCTTGAGCTAAACAATTGCCCACCTGTTTTGAAATGAATGAATATACCATTTCAGGAGGGTAGGAAAACAAATAATATTTGGTATATTTTCTTGTAGTATTAGAAGAGCGAAGTGGTACCCAAATAGATCATAGGAGGATGGCTGAAAATGTTCATTACAATCATGGTTTTTGCTGGTTTGTTATTTGACGCTTCATCAAAATCAGAATTGCTTGGACATCCCTTCATTTGAATTGTCATGAATTGTACTTTACACCCCTTAGTCAACATAAGAAACCACGTTGGAAAATAGGCCAAACTGATTTTACCCTACACCCTGCCTTTGTCACGCTCTGCCATGTAAAGCAATCGGCTACTATGGTTACAAAATATTTTAAACGAACTGTTCCAAGTTGGGGGGAACCTTAACGAATAACTGTGCTGGATATTTTCTCTTGTGAGAACATATTTTTTGCTGTTAGACCGATGTTTAAGTGCCCTGGCCCATCAAATCTGCAGCAAAATGAAAGCGTTTACCCTTTTAAGTTGTGTAAACATCTGGAGCACTAACAGCAGGAGAACAAACAAATGGTACAATTGCAGGCAAGCCTTATGTGTACGCAGGAAAGTATTATTGCGCTCAGATTTTATGACGTGCTTCTGCTTTGGTGGTAGCGTGGCAATCTCAAAGGTTTTCGTATGAAATGTAATGGGCAAAGTAACCCCAAAGATGACTGCAGCGTACGTCGAAGGCTTTTGCCTCCTCAACATAGTAAACAGGATTAAAGATTATAACCCCTGAATCTTGTAAGGAAGTACAGGCAGAAACATATAAGTGAGTTAAAGCGTGTAACAAACATACATTGCTTTAGTGCTGAGCTGCGGAATATTCGCAGAATCAATAATTGAACTGATTTTGAAAAAGTTTTGAAGGACTTCAAGATGTTAAATGTTAGTATATTATCACTTACCACTATTGCTCTACTTTATTCGAAGCGAAAAAATGAAATATTATCAAGAGAAACCTGTTTGGGCAAGCAGGCGAGGCGTTTATGACCAGATATGGTCATAAACTCGCTACGAATAATCCGCAGCTTGGTTCACCGTTGCTTGTTTCAACTGAGTTATATGTTTCTGGTACAGGGGAAAAACGTTTTTTGTTTTTCTCTGTGAAATACAAGACAGTTTAACTCATTTTTTTTGTGAATATTGAAGTTTTTAATCTTAGTACTTATTGACTAATCTAAAAACAAAACAATTGTCATCATGTTATCTCGAAAGTTTACTCTATCGTTAACTTTACAAATTATGGGATGTTTTCAATCCCTTAAACCTTTTATCGCACAAGTAATGACATCAACATTACATTTGTATAATTAACACACATATCCACTTATTTTTCTTATGAGCCACCTTAACAATTTAAAATCAAATTATAGCATGGAACCAGGGCGGATCCCGGGCGAGCCATGTGTCGATTTAATTTTGTATAGTTATTCTTGCTCGTGCGAATTTTGGTGGCTCTAGCATTTAAAAAATACCCATGCAAGACTTTATGAATAATTATTTAGTATTTTTCCCGAGCCACCTTAAAAGTTAAAATTATGGGATATTTTGTAACAACCACATTCCTTGGAGCTAATGAAAGGATGTAAGCACAAAATTTGCGAAATAGACAGATCAATACATTTTTTATGAGTACCTAACCGACAGCTAAAACTGAAATTATGGGATGCAGGGCAGATCCCTGGTGGAGCCATGCGTCGATTAAATCTTTGAATAGTTAGTGTTTTCTGTTGGAATTTTGGTGGCTCTAGCACGTAGATAATACCCTTGCAAGACTTTGTTAATAATTATTTCATTTTTTTCTCCCGAGCCACCTTAAAAGTAAAAATTATGGGATATTTTGTAACAACCACATTCTTTGGAGTTAATGGAAGGATATACACATAAAATCTTTAAAATAGACAGATACATACATTTTTCAATGAGCAACCTTACCGGCGTCTAAAACTGAAATTATGGGATGGATCCAGGGGGGACCCGGGTGGGGCCATATGTAATATTAATCTATGGGTGGTTAGCATTATTTGTGCCAAATTTGGTAGCTTTGCCATAAAACTGAACAATTTTGCACCAAGCGGCTGCACTATTTATTCAGCGAAAAATGGAAAGATTTTTAGCATTTTTCTTGTTTTAAACTGTAAAGGTGAGCTCCCTGTGTTTGAACCTTTGAAAGTTGCGTTGTGAGGCAAAATGTGAGACGTGAGAGACATTTCCAAGGGCAACCGCCATGTTTATTTTTCACTGACCACTCAGAGAGGGCAGAACTCTTTGGTTCTCCGAAGAAACGTCTCGTTCCATCCTAGAAACGTAACTTTCAAACGTTCAAACATAACGTACGAACTGTTAGGGTTACCACTGTATGCATTGCTACGCGACCTCAAAATTCAATGTTGCGATGGACGATTGGCGATTTTTAGCCGTCAATCAAACCAAAACGCTGGATTCGGCTGCTTTACTGGATCAATATTGATTGCAAAATCAACCAAAATGGTTTTAAGCTATCCTTTGGCTTCCCTTGCCTAGAATGTTTAACTCTCTGTTCAAGAAAATTGATATTAAAATTTTCTTGCGTAAAATCGCCCATCGCAACAGTGAATTTTGAAGGTCGCGTAATGCATACAGTGGTAAACGGTCAAACGCAATCGACTGTACCCCAATGACAGCGTTTCACGCTTTTACATCATGAGCTTATGCTGAGAGACCATATGTTCATGTATGTTTTCCCATGTTTTCATGAGTTTGACTGAGAGAAAAGAGTAATATTATCAAATATTATGTTTTGCAGAGAAAATGAAATATTTATAGCAGCTGATCGTCAAGTGTCAAAATACCAAAAACAACTGATTTTAGATAAGAGTGCCAGTGGGTCGCATGATAAGAAATAATTGAAACTTTGGTCCAAAAATGATTTCCATGCGGCATCAGTGACAAGAAGTAGAGTGTGAGAATTTAAAAAAAGCATGCCATTAGCGTACAAAATTCAGTTCAGCCCAAGAATTGAGTTTAAATCCTGCACCATTTTCCTGTACTATAAGAGGATATCTTTACCAAAGAAACGAGGAAGCACGGTTGGCTCAGTGTTACGGCGCTGGGTCTCTCACCGCTGTGGTCCGGCTTCGACTCCTGGCCGGGACAGAGGACATTTTCTTTCTGTACTGGTCTCAGTCGCAATTGGTTCATATTGTGAGTTGAACATTGTTCTACTGTGTTTCACGTCTTTCGGATGAGACAATAAATCGAGGTCCCGTCTCGCCTTTCTACTCTGACCAGTATCAGGGGGGACGTTAAAGAACCACTGAGGGGTCAGTAATCCTGGGTCAGAGTACCCTACTCTCAGTGTCTGTGCTTATGACCGCTTGGCTGCCAGTGGCGCCGTTGAGACCCAGCGTAATTCCGCTTACGAGCTGCAAGTTTGGGAAGTCGGTTTCAGATTTTTATTTATTTATTTATTTATTTCAGTCAGTCAGTCAGTTTATTCACCATTCCATAATTACAATCATTTTTTTTTATAAAAAATAATATACAGATTTAGCCACTGGCTAAAAGCGGAGCTCCTGGTTATAAATTTTCTGTGTGAATGAAAGGGATTCCTATGTGTACATGGTTTACATGGTTGCTTTAGAGTCCTCCCTTCATAGATGATGTCATCGATGACGTCATATCACGTGACCACTCATTTCATCTGGTGACCTAGACTACACTCCCCAAGTATGGTTGTTTTAGAGTCTTTCCTTCACGAGATATTGACTTTTCAAGCACAGATGACGTCATCGATGACGTCACATCACGTGACCACTTCACTTCGCTCATCTGGTGACCTGGTTTACATTACCCAAGTTTGGTTGGTTTAGAGTCTTCCTTTCATGAGAATTTTTGAAGCGTAGATGACGTCATCGATGACGTCATATCACGTGACCACCTCATTTCGCTCATCTGGTGGCCTAGACTACACTACCCAAGTTTTGTTGTCTTAAAGTCTTCCCTTCACGAGATATTGATTTTTCAAGCATATATGACGTCATCGATGACGTCATATCACGTGACCACCTCATTTCGCTCATCCGGTGGCCTAGACTACACTACCCAAGTTTGGTTGTTTTAGAGTATTCCCTTCACGAGATATTGATTTTTCAAGCATAGATGACGTCATCGATGACGTCATATCACGTGACCACCTCATTTCGCTCATCTGGTGGCCTAGACTACACTACCCAAGTTTGGTTGTTTTAGAGTATTCCCTTCACGAGATATTGATTTTTCAAGCATAGATGACGTCATCGATGACGTCATATCACGTGACCACTTCATTTCGCTCATCTGGTGGCCTAGACTACACTACCCAGGTATTGTTGTCTTAGAGTCTTCCCTTCACGAGATATTGATTTTTCAAGCATATATGACGTCATCGATGACGTCATATCACGTGACCACCTCATTTCGCTCATCTGGTGGCCTAGACTACACTACCCAAGTTTGGTTGTTTAAGAGTCTTCCTTTCACGAGATATTGATTTCTTAAGCATAGATGACGTCATCGATGACGTCATATCACGTGACCACTTCATTTCGCTCATCTGGTGGCCTAGACTACACTACCCAAGTTTTGTTGTCTTAGAGTCTTCCCTTCATGAGATATTGATTTTTGAAGCATAGATGACGTCATTGATGACGTCATATCACGTGACCATCTCATTTCGTTCATCTGGTGGCCTAGACTACACTACCCAAGTTTGGTTGTTTTAGAGTCTTCCCTTCACGAGATATTGATTTTTCAAAGCATAGATGACGTCATCGATGACGTCATATCACGTGACCACCTCATTTCGCTCATCTGGTGGCCTAGACTACACTACCCAAGTTTGGTTGTTTTAGAGTCTTCCCTTCACGAGATATTGATTTTTCAAGCATAGATGACGTCATCGATGACGTCACATCACGTGTCCGTGTTAAAGCACCCCCCTTGTGGCATAGACAAAATATCCCAAGTGTGGTTGTCTTAGCATCTTCTCTTGAGGAGATATAATTTTTTCTTTGCATACCACAGGGTTCCCATGTGTACACGGACGGACGGACGGACGGACGGACGGCGTACGCTATAGGTTTAATACCAGAAAAATAAAGAAAAAATCATATCTCCCGAAGGGTAGCTTCTATAAAAGCCAAACTTGGACAAAGTTTCAAAGACCATAAGAGGAACTCTATACCAAAGTCACGTGCCCTTACGTCATCAATGACGTCATCAAAATGATCCATAATGCTCGTGACGTTCAAAAATCAACTCGATAGTATACTATACGTTTTTCCCTTAGGTATGGTGCTCCGCTTGCGCGGGCCTTCGGCCCGCGCAGGAGCTCCGCTACAAATCTTGTTGGAGGACTTGGGAAACCCTACTGGGCTTTTACAAGAAAGTCCCCTTGAGTACCATTTACAATATATATTTTGTAAGTTATCCAGGCGGCGGTACTAGTCGTTTTTCTTTGTAGTTATTAGATTAGTGAAATAATATATATAAAAAAAAAAACAGGTTGCAGCACTAATAAAAAGATATAGAATGTCTATTGTATACAGTGGTGAGAGATTATTCAATTTTTAAGATGTGTTTCTTGTAGTTTCTTTTGAAAATTAGGAACGAGTTGCATTGTTTTAGGTAATCCGGTATGGAATTCCAGGTTAAAGTAAGCTTATTACGCGTGGAGAAGCGTCCGTAGTTTGTCCTTATTTTTGGTTGACGTAGTAGATTACGGTTTCTTGTACTGTAGTTGTGTATGTTATTGTTATAGACTTTGAATTTGTTAAAATATGGTGGGAGGGCACTGTGTATTAGTTTATATCGAGGCAGCCTGTTTGAAAATCATTTAGCTCATAAATGTTTAAGAGAGATAATGATTTGAAAAGTGGCGCAGAGGGGGCTATATACTTTGAAAATGTCATAATTCGAATCAATTTCTTTTGAAATTTGTAGATTTTTTCTAGACGGCTTGGGTAAGTATTACCCCAAGAACATTTGTATAATATAAATGTGGATAAACCAGGCAATGATACACTGATTTCAGTACAGATTGGCTGACATAGTGGCGAAGTTTACAGATCACTCCAGCAGTCTTGGAGACTTTAGAATAAACAAGGTTAATATGATTTTTCCAAGTTAAATTTTCATCAATTATTACCCCTAAAAATTGGGTGTTTTGCACTTTGCTCAGTTCTTGGCTATTCATGAGTATTGTTGTATTGACATTTATCTTTTTTGATTTTGTTTTGAATATCATAAATTTGTTTTCTTTATATTTACTGTTAGTTGGTTTACAGTTAACCATAGCGATATAGCTTTCAATATAGCTTTGCATATGCCTCTAATACCATAGAAAGAGAGTTTATCAAGCCGAGAATAGCATGATTGACTGTGTCAAAAGCTATTGATAAATCGAGAAAGATGCCTACTGTAAATTCTCCATTTTCTATTGCCTGTGTTACCTTATCGACAAGCTCTATTATCGCAAGGTCGGTTGACTTATTTTTCCTGAATCCATATTGTTGATCGGATAGGATTTTATTAAGCTCAATGTAATGAATTAGTCTTTTATACATAATCTTCTCTAGGATTTTTGAGAATATGTATGGGCAGAACAGCTATAGGTCTGTAATTACTGAAATCAGTTTTATCGTTAGACTTAAAAATAGGTGTGACAAGAGAAATTTTCAGTGCTTTAGGTATCCGCATTTAAATGTAGATTTATGATATGTGTTAATGGTTTTGATATTAGATCCGCATTGACTTGATAATTTTACTACAGATGCCGTCTGTACCACTGCTGTTTTGACTCTTCGTGTCTTTGATTATTTGTTTTACTTCTGCTTCGTTAGTGTCTCTTAATAACATTGAGTTCATGAAATCGCCCTTTAAGAATTAATTATAGTCTTTATTGCAGTTTTTCATATGAAGACGTTTGCAGCCTAACCTTGTCGACTTGCCGCTTTCCTTATTAGGAATTCCCCTTACCTTATTTGGAAGGTCTGTAAGTACTTTTCCTCATATTTTAGCGAAAAAAGCAGAGAAATCCACCAAAACTTGCAGGTATTCGAGAAACATCGTTCTCATGGCCGCCATGTTGTTTTTGTCTCCGCCAAAGGGCGTGGGACAAAACACAGGTAGCCCGCGCGTATTCACAGAAAACGACAACGCTATCTCGATATGGAACTTATTTGAACTCATTGTGTCCATATTTTAAAGGTTGGTGGGTAACAATGTTTCGACTGTTTTTTATTTAAAATTGAGTTTATAATTTGCCATGTTGCTTTTATATCATTTTTAGCGGTATCTAATTTATCAGAGAAATGCTTTTTCTTGGCGATCCTGATAGTCCTGATAACATGGTTAAGTTTATTCCTATATCTTTAATGTACAATTTCTCTTTCGTTTCTAGAAAGCGAATGATTCCTTCTGTTATCCAGGGACTTTTTATTGAGTTTTTTGTTTTAATAGTTCGTGTTACTACTGGAAAGTGCTTGTTGCTGCGCAGCGAGGGAGTCTGAGGCGACCGAGCAAGCAGCTCTCTAATCGGGGGTCGCTTTCAAACGTGGGCTAATCGCAAAGGATTGTGGTAGCAATTAAAGTCGATATTTTCTTACCACAATTCCATGCGAGACTTCATTTATTGACTAGTCTGCCGACACGGCAAAAGTGTTGCTTATGTTCATTTTTTCCCGAGTTACACCAACAGCGTGTGAGCTGTGCTTTTTTGCCTAATTTATAGAGACCGCCATTTTATCGTGTTACTGAATCCAGCGCTGGCTCTTCGCGTGCTTCCTCGACCATGTGAGAATTTTCCCCACTCAAAACCTACTGGACATGCCAATGGCGCATTAGCTAGCCAAGAAAAACAATAACGCACGAAACAAAACCCTCTCATCACGCGTTCGATAGAAACAAACTGCTCATATTACAACAAAATGCAGAGGTTGGCATGAAAGTCGTGACCTTTCTATATCAAAATTCCATCGAAGTCCCTGTATATTTGCTGCTCTAATTCAAAGTGTCACAACTGTTTGTCAGTAAATGAAGTTTTCTCCGTACACAGACGCTTGCGCACTACACACTGGCGATATGCTGGTTTATCGACATGGCTGTTGATACTTACACGCATTATGCCTTAACTGTTGTCAATAAATGAAGTTTTCTCCGTACACAGACGCTTGTGCGCTACACACTGGCGATATGCTGGTTTATCGACATGGCTGTTGATACTTACACGCAGTATGCCTTTACTGTTGTCAGTAAATGAAGTTAAGTTTTCTCCGTACACAGACGCTTGCGCGCTTCGCACTGGCGATATGCTGGTTTATCGACATGGCTGTTGGTAATTACACGGCAGTATCCCTTTACTTTTGTCAATAAATGACGTCTCGCATGGAATTGTGGTAAGAAAATATCGGCTTTAATTGCTACCACAATCCTTTGCGATTAGCCCACGTTTGAAAGCGACCCCCGATTAGAGAGCTGCTTGCTCGGTCGCCTCAGGCTCCCTCGCTGCGCAGCAACAAAAGTATATAGATATAATGAGCAGTTTGGTCCAAGTCCAGCCAACTGCTTGACTTGGACCTATCTATACTCTCTCTTGACTCTCTACTTGACTTGGACCTATCTATACTCTCTCTACATATGTCTCTACCAAGTCCCCTGTGAATCAGTTTACGGAAAAGAGAAAAAGTCTGGGATCCCTACGGGTGTTTACTCTGCACTTCCTTGAATTGCTGCGTTGCCAGCGTGGTTGTCCTCGGTGGTGTAGTGGTTAACACATCCAAACCGGAATTCGGAAGCCGTGGGTTCGAGTCCCATTCGAGGCAATATACATTTTTCTCTTTTCCTTTGATCCTGCTGATGGCTCAAGAACTTCGAGTTGGCGTGACTCCGTACCTTCTATACTCTACTATAAATTCTACTATAAAGGAATATCAAGAACTTCGAGTTGGCGTGACTCCGTACCTTCTATACTCTACTATAAATTCCCCTCTGCGGATGTCGTCCTGTGAATCCGACTATGTGATCCTCGTCGTTCTCATTGGTAGTTGGCTGGACTTGGACCTATCTATACTCTCTCTCTCTCTATATATATATATATATATATTCGTATATATATATATATTTAACAATTGAGGCCGAAGGCCGAATGGGCTATTGACTCAAAGGCCATGAGGGCGAGAGGAATAATTGTTTTAGTCAAATCACACTAGTAGGTCAATTTGTATTGCCAAAAAAATGTTTTTGTTCTGGTCATTTGCCATTTTCTGGCTTTCAAATCCGACACTTTTCGCTACTAGTAGGCTATAACTTATAGCCTACTAGTAGCTCAACCAATCAGAACGCAGCATTAATAATAGACCACTAGTGTGATTTGACTAAATATATATATACATAAATTTTTATAGATAGTATACTTTTGTATTTTTATTTAGATTTGTATTTTGGCTTATATTTTAGAAGGCCACGCGGTTATCAGTGTATTTTTACTACTGTCAAGTGTTTTTACCCTCTTTAAATAAAGCCTATTATTATTATTATTATTATTATTATTTGTTGCTCTATAAAATTTCAATTTTCGTTCCGCCGAATTGGGTAAGATTTTCTAACCATATAACTCACATATTCTAACTCACTCAATATATAATAAAAATTTCATCTAATATCATCTAATACAGTCTTGCGCAACTCGCGCAACGAAGGCACTGCCTTCACGCCGTTCACAACTAAACTTGGCGAGGGAAAACAAGCTCTACCAAAAATGCCCTGCAGTGATAGGCCTGGCGGGCAGTCAGATGAATAATGATAATTTCGTCATGTCGGCGCGTAATTGCGCGCATTAATAATAAAACCTACAGGATTTGTTTACTTCACATAAAAAAACGGAATGTTCATCTACACTTTCTCTGAGGCTTGATGAAATGCGTATATCAAAGCGCAATGAAAGAAAAATGCGATCCCCTCTATTCTGTAAATTGTCTTCTACTAGGTCAGATAGGGGCGGGGGATCACAGATAGGGGGCGGGGGGATCACGAAAACGTTTAACTGCTCTGAGGGGGGATCACGTTAATCGTTGCACCTATAGAGGGAGGATGACTGCATTTTGACCTTGTATTATCCAAAATCCTCTCCCCCCCCTCCCCCCCAGCCGATAAATAGTGACCAGTCCCTTACTGAGAACACGCGCACGTCCTCGGAAAAAAAAATCGTGCTCGTTCTTAGTTTAACGAAAACATGTCAACCTATATACCGTTGGAAAGCTTATAGAATGGACTAGCGGGCTATGGCAAAAATAACTAACGTTTTAATAAATATATATTTTTGAAGGTTTTATTTTAAAAATTTGGGTGTGACATTTTCAAGAGCTATCACCGCCGAACTGCTTGACCTTGACTCCCAAGAAACACATTGTTTTAATCCTTAAAGGCTTCTCTCAAAAACCGTGTCTGCGTTTTCTTAAATTTTGTTTAGTTCAAAAGTTATGAAACTTTTAAATTTTTAGAGCGTGAAAATTCTATAAAATTTGACCTTCAGAATTTAAAAGTTTCATAACTTTTGAACTAAGCAATTTAAGAAAACGCAGACACTGGTTTTGAGAAACATCTTTAAGGAATAAAACAATGTGTTACTTGGGAGCCACGGTGCAGGCTGCGATAGCTCTTGAAAATGTCACACCCCAATTTTTAATAAACCTTTAAAAAAATTTTATTTATTAAAAGTTATTTCTTTTTGCCATAGCCCGCTAGTCATTCGATAAGCTTTCCAACGATATATAGGTTGACCTGTTTTGGTTTTAAACTAATAAGGACGTGTATGAGTTTTTTCCGAGGACGTGAAGGTTCTCGGTAACCTTAAATTGAACACCAATTTCGAAATTTCGTGCAAAAACGAATATTATAAAAGTTATTTCCGAATTTATAGTTACAGAAAAGGTGCGTGCAAATAGGGTTACTCACCTTACGCTTCTCTATCCATCCGTGATTTTTGATGAAATGATATTGGATTTCTTACTGGTTATGGATATTTATATACTTATTATAAACCTCAATGCTATTACAATGTTAACACACTAAATATTTAAAAATGGCATTCCTTAGTCGGTTGGGTAATTTAAATTTATAATTGCAATAATAATAACTTTGTTAACTTTATATCCCTAAAACAGATATATCAGTAGAATGAAAAGAGAATCACTTAGGAATTTCAAAGAAAGTTTCATTATAGATTGTGACCCTTCATTGAATAAATATACAATAATGACTTCCTATCTAACTTGGTAATACTGTTATTAAAAGTAAACAATGACGTCCAATGGATTCATCTCGTAATTTATTAAGATATGCGGCATCAACTTATTGCATAATGAAATTCATCCCCAACATCTGCGTTTTGGCATAAGGGACATGGTCTGTCGGCACGTGCGATTGATCTGTGACGACCCATTCTCGATTTTTGTGAGCATGCGTGGTAGGTCAAAAACGTAACGAACTTTCATACAACGTTCAAACCGGAAATCCAGAATCTGGGATTTAAAAAAATCGATTCCCCCAGAGCCCTGAGTCTTGCCGCTGGCCAAAAGATGACGGGCTCTGGGTACGAGATTGAGCCTCCCCCGTGAGCATGATAGTCCCGAACCCAGAGCTCCCGGCTCGTTACTAAACTTGTCACGCAGTTTAGACACCTGGGGGTCGTTTCTCGAAACGCCCGATATTTTCGGGCCCGATAAACTTTTCGGGTGGTTTTTCGGGCGCGATTTAGGAGTCCCGAAAAGTGTTTCTCGAAACTCCCCAAACCCCCCGATAATTATCGGGAACCCGAAATCAAAATTATAATTTCAAAACTTTGCGAATACTTTGCATAAATAAACAATGAAAACATAGGAAACTTATCGATTCGTCGCTGTCAGGGGACAAAGTGTATCGCCATGTTTGTATTTCCATCGATAAATGCCAAGAAATTAGATAAAATGTGCGAAAAAGCAAGCATTTTGCACCAAATTCTTGTAGATGTATTGGTACTTTGTTTACAACATGTCAAAAAAAGTTTTGACAGCCCCTCGTCAAATTTGACAGGCGTGCTGTCAAAAGAATGAATTTGATTGGCCAAGAAGCGAGATGTTTGCACCTGATTGGTGTATTTTATCGGGATGGCGGTAAAAGCAACTCGGGAGAGTTACCGGGAAACCATTTCGCGACATTGAAAGAAATTTTAGAAACAAAGCAAGACACCTTCGTAAATGTCTGTTTTACGAGAAGAAACATGCACTTTTGGGGAAATTCAACTTCGCAGGTACTAGTTGGATAAATAAAGTCGCAAAGGAGTGGAAAATCCAAGTTAATTTTGTTATTTTTCTTCCCCATTCTGAGGATTTTCGGAAACCCGAAAAAGTTTAGGGGAGAAGGGTTTCTCCCCTTATCAAGGGGCGAAAAATGACGCAATTTTATCGGGCGCGAAAAACTCGGGAGTTTCGAGAAACGCAAAATTCGTCATCCGCACGCTTTTCGGGTAATTTATTGTGCTCGAAAAGTTTTCGGGCGTTTCGAGAAACGACCCCCTGGTATCTTCGGGAGGGCTAAACAGAAGATCTGTAGGGAGGCGGATTTCTCTACCAAACATCAACTCGTTTGGAGAGTAACCTGTGGTTTTGTGTACATATGAGCGGTATGCCATCATCATTATGGGTAAGAGGCGGTACCAATCACGGAGATTCTCTGCTACAAACTGTGTCCGATTGAAACGTTCCACAATGCCGTCCGACTGCGGCCTCATCGCAGAATTATGAAAATCGCAGTAACGGCAGATTCGCTTCCAGACTAGAATCACATACCTCTATTAGTATCGCGCGCGCTGATTGGCTGAAATCGAGGGAGATTTTTTGTGGAATTACATGGCTGCAATTCAATGAAAACACGGGACACCCACGAAATTAAATTTCTACGCGACAAATTTACAATTTATCAAGCGAGAAAGCAAGAACAATTACTTTCTAAAGTTTTAAACTCTGTCAAACACTGTATGAAACGTCTTTTCGTCAACGAAAACGCTTCCATGATATGGCTAGCAATATTTTTAAGGTATTTCACGCACGCACGTCACGTACCACTCCCTCGATTTCCCGCCTAGATCGTGTCAGTCACCATATTGGACGCGCGCACGTTTTGGGAGAATGGTGACTAAATTACGAACCCTGATTTCGCCGCTCTTTCGGACCATCGTATGGCGATCGTTGGCTTTCGGCAGCAAATCGGATGGCGGAAATACCTTCTCCTCGGCAAGATCTTCACTATGGTACCAAACATGGTTCCCTGCTAGCAGAGGCCTCTTTTCTCTGCATTTCGCTGGCTCTTTCGCGAACCTTGAATCTACTTTGTATTTCCTGGTTCATAAAAAAGTATATCATTCTATTTGCCTTTGTCCTCAGCTTTCAGACACAGTGCAAAATTAAGTAAAAAGCCTGAAAAAGTCCGTTCGAATAACATAAAATTGGCCCAATGAATGCTCTCCAAACTTGCTGTGATTAATGTTAGCTACTCAGGGATTAGTGCGAGGGGTGTCATTTTAAAAGTTTAGGTCGCGCAACGCGTCTGATGGCTGCTAATTATAAACAAGGGCGTGGTTATAACGTTGCTATAGCAACTCCGATCACAACAAAATGCACACTACAATAAAGTTCAAACCCTTCAGGGTAACCATGTGAAAGTTCAAACCGGTACAGGTTTCCGAGCCTGAACAGCAGGCATACAAAGATTGGGTGTTGAGAGCAAAAAAAATTGTAGGCAGCCTCCTTAAAACTAAGTTCCCAGACGAGAGGTGAAAGAAATCACTTCTCCATTTCTGTTTGATTCCATATAGCATCCAGGCTCAGTGAAGTCTTTGTCGGCTTTAACCATTCTTCTATTGGAGCTGCCGTGTTATTCTTCGAGTTTATTTTTCTCAGCGAAAATGCTGCCTTTTATCTGCGAACAGCGAAAAGTACAAAAGCAGTATTTACAGGACTTCTAGTGTATGCTCGAGCTGGACAGCAGACGTGCAGCAGCTAGAGACGAAAACAGAACTATAGGTACTTTTACATAGCGTTAAATCAACGAAACAGAAAGTATTGATTTACCGTTTGATCGCTCTGTTGAATGCATGTCTTCTCGGCCTGTCTTCTAGCCGTTCGAACTCGAGCATTGGACAAGAGAACGGATTAGAAGTCGCAAAATCTTACGTCCAACACCTTCAAAAAGAGATTGTTTGAACGAGTTTTTCGCTGAGAAGGTCCTCAATCACTCTGTCAGCTTATATTTCTCGTTCTCTCCCTCCTCATCATCGCAAGCGAAGAGCTCAACAACTACTTCCACCAAGAATTTATCCGCCATTGGCATTGCCTTCTAGAATTTTTTGTAAACAAAAAAGCGGCTCCCGCGCGGATTACCGCTGACCATCATGATGATCGTCCCAGTCAAGGCGGGAAATCGTGGGGGTGGTACATGACCTATGTGTTTTTTTGTGGAATACCCCAATTACACAGGGCCCCCGTCAATTTAAGTAAAAAATCGACGGACTATTAATCAGATAGCACATACACAAATTAAATTTGTTTTATAATTTGTGATAGAAATTAGTTACGATAAAAGCAGGGGAAATGTATTTATCTCAATTTTCGTATATTTACAGTTTTTCGCGCGCTTGAAGTGAAACGTGGCACACGCTATACGCGCCTCAAACTCTCGTCTGGTCAACACAACAAGTTTTGGAAACAAAATCTCTCTGGATCCTCCAAAGTTTCGGATTTTTCTGCCCTGGCTATGCAAGGCAATGTCCAGATATTTACTTTACAAGAGAATTTCAAAGAGAAGCTGTTGGCTCGTTCGATAAAAGTTCTGTCATCGATGAAAAGTTGTGTCAAAGTTAGAGGTGGCCAACACATGCAAAACGAAAAACACTCAACAGGAGCTGCACTTTTTATCAAGAATAAAGGAGATAGAAAGCTGCAAGGGAACAAGAAATCAAACAAGTAAGCGTTAAAAGTCAAAACCTTTTCGATCAGTAAGATAATTTTGCTCATTCAAATCATTTGAAACTTTTGAAGACTCGATCGCTTTCATTTTGAAATATATTTTCCACTGGTATGTAAGTTATATGTCATTTTCAAGTAATTTTCAAGGTATTGTCTCAACATATTCCCTTCGGAGTTCTTCACAACTTCTGGTTGGCTGTTCCAGCTATAAAATCTATTCAGATTTTATTGTTTGCCCTCTCTCTCGCATTTCATCTTTGACCGAAACTGATTTGGCTTGTTATTCCTTTTTTCTCTACAGGATTAGTACTTGGTCGTGAATGTCTGACTCAGAAGTCCAGAAGGAAATCAACCTCAGCCACGGCACATCACGAATGAGCGCCGTTTTCAGGCGCACAGGACACAGAATTTCACAGAAACCTCAGCTGGTTGACCAAGTCTTTTCCACTTTAAAGGGTTCCTGGACAAGCAGTTAGACGCCCAAAATAGGGAACTTGAAGTCAAATCGGAGATACAAGAGTGGTGGAGAAGCTCAAATATAAGGGTAAGGGACGTGTCATTATTTAGCGGGGGGGGAGGGCTCCTATTTTTGTGGGGAGGGTCCTAATTTTTTTCGCGTGTCTAAAGGGAGGGTCCAATTTTTTTTCAATCCTATTTGGGGGAGGGTCATAATTTTTTTTCAGCAACATTTGGACGATGAAGAGGGCGATAGTGGTTATTTCAGCAACTTCTCCATAAAAATTTCGGCGCGCTTCGCGCGCATAAACAATGACATAATATACTCTTTTAGCTATGAGGACACTACCGTTGACAAGAACAAGTTATCTTGGCAAGGAAAATCAAACTTTCCCAGAATTTCCCTGCAAATGATAGGCCTGGAGGGCAAGTCACTATATGTTTGAAAGAAGACCCCTTTGGTAAGCGTGAGTTTTCGACGTTACAAGCATATAATTTCGTCCGTCGGGCCGCGCTTCGCGCACATGAATATTAATAACTTCGTCATTTGCGGAGCGCAGTTGTGCGCATGAAAAATATACCCTAACCTATATAGTTGAGGTAGTGTACTTCCTGACAGGCTTTGTTTACCATACCGCACACAAAACATGTTCATCTACCCTTTCTCTGAGGCTTGATGAAATGCGATGAACAAACAAAAAAACGATGAACAAACAAAAAAAACGATGAACAAACAAACAAACTTTTATCAAAATTTGGGCACGCTTCGCGCGCAACGAAGGATATGCGAGCCCGTTTTTCTGTAAAATGTCTACAGTACTAGGTCAAACAGGGGACGGGAGATGTGGGATTGCGTTTATCATTGCACTTAGAGGGAGGATCACTGTATTTTACCTGTGTATTATAAACATCCTCACGTAAATAATCGAGGCGATGAATAATATAGACATAGACATAGACATGTTTTATTGGCACTTTGTAAATGACTAAATTTACATCGGTGTAATTCCAATAAATTAATAAAATAATTAAAGCAAAAACAAACATTTAGGATATATATCTTATCAGTAGATCATGCTATTATTGGCCATTAAAAGGAAAGAAAATTCTGTCTTGCAGTATATGCACCAGTCAATTGACACCCCGGCCCCCACCCCCGGGACAGGGCGGGAAAGTAACGCGGTCAGGCCGGGGATTTAACACATTAATCTACGGAAGGGCAGGGAATTTAACACGGACCTTCTATAGCGGGAATATTCAGCTGGGCATTAACGGGAAATTAACGCTGAGCCAGAAGTTCGATTATCGTGCGAAAATATATTGGTTTAAGGACCGAGGTCGGAGGATTTTGGGAGGGATCACTTCATTTTTGGACGAGTGAAAGGATCTCTCGAAACCTGAAGCCTTGAAAGAGAGATTCCAGCAACGAGTTCTATATCATTTTCTAGTTTTATTTCACTCATTATGTTGAAAATTTCGGCGCGCTTCGCGCGCATAAGGAATGACATCTATTCTATTCTTTAGAGAACTTGCCCAAGGAAAACAATACGCTTGTGGCGCTTAAATGGAATGCGTACGAATGTCGTTACACGCATGTGTATCTTGGCAAGGACAAATGAAAACCCCCAAAAGCCCTCCAGTGATACGCCTGGTTGGCAGTCGATATGTTCCAAAGAAGTGAGTTCGACGTTACAAGCTGCATAGAAATTCGTTTTTGGGCTGCGCTTCACGCACATGAATCATAATAATTTGTAGCGCGTGAAGAATAAAACCAACAGGCTTTTTTACTACACGCAGAAAATAAAACGTTTATCTTTTCTCTGGAGGCTTGATGAAATGCGTTTATCAAAATAAAGGCGCGTTTCGCCATGTTGCAAAAGTGTTCCCGGGGGCCTGGAGCTTTAACAACGACCATGTCCCTGGTGACCGGGAAAATAGTAACATTTAACACTTAGTGAATGTTAAATTGGGAGGCCGTGATGTCAATTGACTGGTGCATGACAGAAGTAAGAAAACAGTAGTTCTGTTATTAAGAAGAAAGAAAGAGACATTACATCACTTGGACAATAGTCTATCTAACAGGTTTTTCAGAAATAAATTGCATGGGGGAGGGTCCCAATTTTTTTTACCTATGACTGGGGGAGGGTCTAATTTTTTTTTGTTATGTCCAAGGGGAGGGTTCTAATTTTTTTTAGGCTATTTTGAAAAAAATGGGAGCCCTCCCCCCCCAGTAAATAATGACACGTCCCTAATAGAAAGCAGTACGAGGTAAACACCGAGATAAGGGCCTCCTTCTGAACATTGACGTACAGCGCGGTAACTATGATAAAGTTCGTTCTCTTCAAAGCAAGCCCAGGTTATTAAGAAAAGACATTAACTCATTAGTGTTGCCGATAGGTCGAATAGGCGGGCGGACATCGAATCAGACTCAGTGAACGAACGGCGTGTTTTTAAAAAAGACTAACAATGTCGTTGAGAAAAGGAAGGCTGACTAAAGATCCAACCGTCTGAACAAGAGACTAAAAGTTAACAATAGTAATATAATCGTTCTTCGTAGGAAGGCCAAGTCCGTATTGGCCTATCTTTCTTATACTGTTATACTTTGTGAGTCTCTTGTCGTTATGGATGCCTGAGAATCCAACCATAAGCTGTTGTCTTCTCGTTCTCTTTACATTTAAGAGTAAAATAATTTACGTTCGTTTGAGTGGAACGAATTAGAACGTAAATATATTTTCCACTGGTATGTATGTGATTTTCAAGTAATTTTCAAGGTATTGTCTCAACATATTCCCTTCGGAGTTCTTCACAACTTCTGGTTGGCTGTTCCAGCTATAAAATCTATTCAGATTTTATTGTTTGCCCTCTCTCTCGCATTTCATCTTTGACCGAAACTGATTTGGCTTGTTTACCCGCCCTCCCACCCACAGTTTTGAAATTGAGTTTCTAACACATGGATTTTTGTGATTTTATCTTCGTTTTTACCAGGCTGTCCAGCGTCTCGGGTGTTTCAGATGTTCTCTATATTCAGGCACTGGGCCAAAGGATTAATCATACATATGGATCAATCAACCACTCTACCGCGGAATACCCAATCACAGAACTGCTTTCCCTTATTCAGGAGATTACTGGAGGTTTGAACGCTGCCGGAGGGGGAATTAGAGCCATTGTTAAGACAGCAGCTAAGTGGCTTGACGAAGATTTGAGGTATCTTACGAATAGCGCTGTTCACGCTGACGTCATCCATTGTTATAAATGTGCCAACCAGAGATCTATTGGTTCACAGAACAAAGGGCGCTATTCAATCTACGGTTGGCACATTGACATTACAATGGCAATGTTGATAAACAGTGAATAGCGTTTGTTCATTTATTGGGCGGAGAAAATGCTTAAGTTAGAGGTATAAGAAATATTGAGTTTTTGGCAGGATATATAGGCACGTCACACTACTATGTACTCTACACAATTGAGCAAGGCTATGACATGCTTTTTGAGACGTTTATGCGTACATAAACTTTAGCTAAAGTAACAGATACGCTTTAATAATTTGGAATTCGGGCCAGGTTTTGTACAACTCTTAAACATGACATTATGTTAATCTACTCCTGTGCCTGTTCAACCGAACTAAAGGTCAATAATTGACATAGTTGACGGTTAACCAATTCATAAAGTACAAAATAAAATATGAAGATTGGAAGGCAGCCCTTTAACATATTTCCACAAGTGCGCTTACATGTTATTGAAAAAGCAGGTAGCATCACTATCATTGGGTTTTCTTGGCAGTGGACTGTTGGTAACGAACCTCGACATTTTGTTTCCCTGGGTTTTGCTAATTGGCTTAGCGACCTTGCCTCTTTGTTACCACTGGAGTTATATTGGAGATAAAATGTCATAAAACTAATAACAATTTTTCTAGATGAAGGACGAGTAATGGAAAAAATATAAATAATAAGTGTGGAACAGTGTAAGACCTTGTCTTCCCTTATAAGAATGGGTCTCCGTAAAACAGGATTTATAAGAAAAGATGAAAAGTCAATTTGGCGGCTGTGTCAATTTGTGTTGGCACGGAATGCCTGTGTTTGTGTAACCCCGGGGTCCTGGGCACTAGACAAAAAAGTTGGGTACATGGCGGAAGAGAAAAGGGAAGTCATGTAAGCTGATCGTGGAAGTTTTGAGTTAATAAAAGCAGAAAATCGACGAGTGGAGGTGTTAGTCGCTCCATAGTGGTCCTGACGAGCCGGACTCAGGGAATCAGAGGTAAGAAAATGTCACTGGACTTGAGAGAAGCGAGAGCGAAGTCAAGACTCGAGAACAAGTCAAAAGTGAAGCTGATTTCAGACGGTCATCCCGAGTCCGAAAACCCCCAGGTTACCTCGAAGATTATGTCGGAGTTCCAGTACCGATTGCAGGAGGAAACAAGGAGGGGGAGTTTGAAATTATATGTTATCACAGAGCGGGGTTACGAAAGAGTTTGACCAAAAAGATTTGTGCTTTGAAATCTATGGTGAACGAGCGAAAGAGCCGTAGAATGATTCTTTTAACACTTACTCAGCTTACTGCGGTTTTCATAATTCTGCGAACTCTCGCTATCGATTTCCAACCGTAAAACCGCCTTCAGGCTTCCGTCAATCAAACTCCCGAGTCTTTTCGTCGTTACTCTTTGTGCTTTTTGATTGGCCAGCACGTAACCATTGCTGGCGTGACAGGAAGCCATTTTAGCACTGCTTAGGCGCTGGCCAATCAAAAAGCACAAAGAGTAACGGCGAGAAGACTCGGGAGTTTGATTGACGGAAGCCAGAAGGCGGTTTTACGGTTGGAAATCGATGGCGAGAGTTCGCAGAATTATGAAAGCCGCAATAAGGAACTGGAATAAAATTGTAGAAAACCATGGAATCTTTGTGTCATTGTGTACTAGTGTTAAAGATAGGAAGATTGCCAATTCTTGGATGTTATTTAATGAAGAAACACTCGAAGAACTTGAACTGTATGTAATTGAATATCTTGAAGCAAGGCGCGCGGAGGCTGGGTCCAAGTCAGGCTCCACAGGAATTCCTGCGAGCGGGGCAAGCGATAGGGAAGCGGGGAGATCTGAAACGGAATGGTCTGAGATGAGTAAAATATCGTCTGTGAGAATTGTTTCAGCAAAGGAATCTGAGAAAAACTCGGAAAAGGAATTACAAAAGGCGGAAATTGAGGCTGAATTGGCAACTATGAGAGTTTCGCAGTCGAAAGAAAGGGCTGAATTGAAGGCAAAGATTGAAGCGCAAAAAGCTCAGCTCGATGTCCAGATGTCCGTTGCTGAAGCTAAATTCGACGCAGCCCGTAAAAACAAAGAGCTGCAGCTACTGCAAGAGCGAAGTTTAATTAGTGGATCAGCTGGGCCGGGGTCCAATGTACAAAAATCCCGCGCTGTAAACAACGCGAAACACAGCACCCAATTAGTGGTACAGGAAAATCCGATCATTAAAGTGCAAAATTGGCTGAGCACCCTCCCCCAGTCTCCTGAACTGGAAACGCCGGCAAAGAAAAAGCCAATGCTTGCTTCGCTGCCCAAAATTAAGATTCCAGAATTTGACGGAAATCCCATAAAATGGCCGCAGTGGAACGGGTTGTTTAAAGTTTTAGTAGACCAACAAGATATCACGACCGCAGAAAAGATGGTTTACCTTGCATCTAGTGTAACGGGATCGGCTGAAAAGCTATCGCGGGAATGTTGTTTAGCGGATCCATGTACGACGAAGCGCTTAGCGAGTTACGCAGAAGGTTCGGAGATCCAGAACTTATCTCAAAAACTCTGATCAGAAAACTCTTAGATCTTCCAAGGATTGCAGATCGTTCAACAGAACAATTGCGCGCGTTTGCGGATGAACTTCGTAGCACAATAGAAACTCTTAAAATCTATGGTCATGACGCAGACCTGAAAGCAGCGTGCAATCTAGAGCAGATAGTTAACAAGTTACCAGGAGCTCTAGCAGAGAGGTGGTGCCGAAGGAGACTGGAGCTGGGAAGGTCGGATCTCGAGGTATTCACAGACTGGTTGGAGAAGGAAGTGAAGATAAAAGAGTTGACTTTCGGCAGTAGCCCAGTGACCCCTAAAGAAAAGGAGAAACGGGATGGCAACAAGCCTAAGCCTCAAAGCAACCAGACGCACAGCACCCTAGCAACACCCCTTGTCAGAGAGACAGAGAACACGGTTCCCCTATGCCCCATTTGTGAAGGTAACCACAGTACGGTGGCGTGTAGTACCCGGAAAACGGCAGAGACGAACGGGAAGTGGTTTCTAGCGAAAAAGCACAGACTTTGTTTCCGTTGCCTAGAGAAATCTCACACAAGATGGAAGTGCCCGGTGAAAGAAGGGTGCGGAGTGGGAGATTGCGATCGGAGACATCATCCACAGCTACACCAAAACGCCAAACCTGAAGAAAAACCTAAGTTAGATCCAGCAAGCAAGACCTTTGTCCCACAATCGGCTGAAAAGAAAAAAGAGATAACAACAAGACCATCTCCGAAGAACCCGATACCGTCGACCAGTACATCACATGTTATAAATGGAGCCAGCGACAGTCAAGTCAGACTCTGGTGTAAAGAACGTTGCGTTACATTTATTAGTGTCCAGGCCTCGCGCGGATTCAAGAGCACATGTGAAACAGAATTGTTATTCAGAGAAACATCCAGACGAATCTGAGTGAATTTGAAGCTTGAGTCACCCGATAGAATCTGCACACGGATGTAAGTTGTCGTTTACGTTTCCCTGTAAATGTATTTAGCCTTCTTGTTGTAATTTAGGCTCTTTATTTGCAGTAAACCGTCTGTTTTACCGTCTGTTCTGATGCCCGATTTACGTCTGTTCAACGTTGATTCACCGAGTCAGTCATCGTTTGTTTCGTATCTGTAACCTGAAATACCGATTCGACGAGTGTTAACCGTGTGTATATATCTGAGCCATCGGTAGGTTCGAAACTCCTACATCGTTTAATCCGTTTTAATCCGTCACTGGTCTGAATTAGTGTGAAATATCACCATGAATGTGAGCCGTGGAGGAGTCGAAACACGTGCCTGGGAAGAAATCGTGGAATCAGGAATGGAAGCGGGATCGATGCCCCCGGACGGAGAGTTGGTGCTCGGCGAGGATGCATTATCGAGCGTGTCAAGCACCTCTTCGAGTAGATTTAAAATGAAAGCCAGGCAAGCGAAGCTGGCCAAACTGAAATTGCTACAGGTGGAGAGACAAATAAAGATAAAGCGAAGACAAATTGAGGAACAGGCGGCCTACGAGAGAAAGAAGGCTGAGGCGAAGCTTTTAGATGAGTTACAGAAAGTGAGAGATGAAGCTGAATATACTCTTCTAGAGGCGCAGTTGATGGCAGAAGATGAAGGAGACATTTTGGAAGGCTTTTAGTACAGCAGATTGGTGCAAAATTGTGCAAATTGATGTTACAAGCATGAAATTTGGCAAAGTGGTAGAGCTTGATGTCCTGAGCCATTCTATATAAAAACCACGCCCAAAAGTAAATACTTCCAGATAGCATAAAGATGGGTTTATTTATCTTCGTTAAAGAAATAAGGACGTCTTAATTTTACACAAAAGCCTGAATATGTTACTTTATTCACAAATAGATGTCCTGCATTACTATACATATTGAGTCACGCCCTTTATTGCTTACTTACAGCCTTGATAGATGTACACTTCACTATTTGGCAAAATCTATTTCTGGAGTTTCCTTTTTCTCCAAATTACAAGTATTGATAAGATGTTTTATGCGGCATTATTCTTAAGTTAAACCACACCCTATTTCAGTTACTTCCAGTGTTGAAAGTTATGAAATAAAAAAACATTTAAAGCAAAAGTTTTTTAAATTTGATTGAGCTGCCACGATTAGCTTGGCCTCCTGCATCAACAAAAATTCCATATTTTGTTATATGCCTGTCTGAAAAGTCTAAATATTATGAAGTCCTAAACCAACAATGAAAATTAGCTTAGTCTTACTGTCGTTCGTAACCTCTTCTGTACTTGCACATGGCAGTGCATTGAGGACGTGCTTTGACACATTTACAGCGCCCTCGACACCCATTATCAGGTTGACAGCCGCATTGCACGAGTAGCTGACACGTTGTAGAGATCTCGGGAAGTACGGTCCAGATTGTTGGTTCAGCATTTATTACATGATGGCTTTTTCGCCATCCCAACTCTGATGGCTATGGGAGACTTCTCCCCAGTAGGTATCACATCTTTGGTCTTCTTGGAAAAATGTCCACCCTTGCCACTCAAAGGCTTACTCCTTGCATACGATGTTTGGGGCTGGCTGCGAGGGCCAGATGATTTTTTCACTTTGATGCTACAGAACTGTGAGCCCTACCAGGGGTGATTAGGAGCTCTTGGGGGACTGGCTCCGAATTTCAGTTAGTACAACTGACGATGTTTGGTGTCTGGTCATACAAGAACACATTGAAGTGAGCTCCTCGCATAATTCCTGGATGGAAGGAACATCATCGTCAACCATCTGCTTCCACCAACCGCATGAGTCAGTGCTGCCACTCAAGGACTTGACCTCTTTGTGCCAATGGGTAACGTCAGAGCTGACACTTTGCGAGTATAGTATTTAGCTTTAGAGGATTTGCATTCTCGTTGCACTTTATTCCTTAGGTCTTTATACTGGTACGACTCTTTCTTATGCTCTGCCAGAGCAGTTTGTCTTTGAACGATCAGAGAGGTCAATCTAGGGATATGTGTGATGTGGCTCTCGAGCTTCCTTGACCTCGTTTTTCTCTTGTGCCTACCTTCGGACTGTTGTTGCCACGTCCCAGGCAATGGCTATCTTCTTCATGTTGTTTGCTAGTAATGGCGCACATAAAGAATAAACAAATGATAATGCTTAGTGCTTTTACGTCTTACGGTTCTCTTCTTTTAGCATAATTACAACGGCGGCTCCGTCAATCACGACTGCAATGACTTCAAGGGGCTCACTATGAACAGTAGGGGCAACCATCTCCAGCCATCCTGTGAGGTCCGACTTGTCGCAGGAACTTAGGTCACCAAAGGTGGATATAGGGATAGTGGAACTAAATATTGATGCACTCGCTACAAGAAACGTTTGCTTTCAGAAGAAAAAATGTGAAATGATTTTTAGATACACGGAGATACAGTTATTTAGTGGATTGTACATTTCAGTTCACCCCTCGCCTCCCTTCGCCTGATAGCAGACATTAAAACATGCTTCAAAAGTAACATCTTACCAAACAGATATTGAATTGCTAGAAAGCAGTACATGACAACGCTTATTTTTAGGCAACCTTTTCTCTTCTACGCTAGCTGGCGGGCTAGTGGGGTGCTCATAGTTGGTGAGGTCTTGCATTGTGTGGAAAACCGTTCGAAAAGTTATGTAAAAGAACATTTTCCTATAGTAAAGTGTACTTGCGAAAAGAAGTGGTAGAGTTGAAGCAAGGAAAGTCGAATTAAAATCTTTAATGTCTCTTTCTTAGCTCAAAAGCCAAAAAATGTTGAATGTGTCAAATACAGGCATTTTGGACGTGTGATTAGCTACGAAGGTGCTAGGTAATTTGTCTGTAATAGGTTGCAAAAAGATTTCAATAATAACTATCATGTTTAATTCATTTTTGTAAACATTTACATTCGTCACTGTAATACCTGTAAGTACCGCAATTGGGCGTGGTAGGTCTGCCTAAACTTGAAGGGCATGCAATCTCAACATTATGTGAAGTTAGGAAGAATTTGGAAAACGTTTAGTCAGGCTTTTATTCTTATATAAGATAATTAATTCCACCTCTGTAAAACGGAAAGTATGCACGTTTGGGCGTGTTTTTTGCATCAAGACTACTTAGGGTATAAAGCTCTGTCATTATGCCAAATTTCATGCTTGTAACATTAATTTGCACAATTCGACCTAAATTCTGCACCAATCTGCTGTACTATTTGAAGAGACAGTGACTTTCAAGAAGGCACAGGGAGCCCAATTACATAAAGGAACAACAACATCTACGCCACAGCTGGATCCGCCAATGCCTGCTATAAATTATGCAGATCTCTCTACAATCCCATTAGTTTCTCCGGTAGGAATCGACGCCCACAGGGGTCCCTGTAATAATAGTTTTGCGCCCACACCACAGGGCTCCCGCGCTATTGATGAGACAGCGCCCGTGCCACAGGGTTCCCGCGCTAATGATGAGTCAGCGTTCGTACCACAGGGTTCCCGCGCTATTAATGAGACAGCGCCCGTACCACAGGGCTCCCGCGTTAATAATGAGACAGCGCCCGTACCACAGGGTTCCCGCGTTAATGATGATTCAGCGCCCGTACCACAGGGCTCCCGCACTATTAATGAGTCAGCGCTCGTACCACAGGGTTCCCGCGCTATTAATGAGACAGCGCCCGTACCACAGGGCTCCCGCGCTATTAATGAAACAGCGCCCGTACCACAGGGCTCCCGCGTTAATGATGAGTCAACGTTCGCACCACAGGGTTCCCGCGCTAATGATGAGTCAGCTTCCACGCCACAGGGTTCCCGCGCTATTATTGAGTCAGTGTCCGTACCACAGGATTCCCGCACTTATATTGAGTCAACGCCCGTGCCACAGGGTTCCCACGCTAATTTTGAGTCAGCGTCAACGCCACAGGGTTTCCACGCATGCCGAAATGTACCGGACATGTCCTTTCAAGTTCGTGGAGCTAATATTAATGCTCAGGAATTCGTACCACAGGGATCCCCTCAGTGTGTTTCTTCAGTGTCTCATAATGAAGAACATGTTTTGACAAGCCGGTTTCTAGAACTGACCGAGAGTATGGTACAAATTATGAAACAAAATGCCACCACTTCCGAGGCCGTCAACACAATCGTCCAAAGGCAGAACATCCCTAGACCCCAGGTTCCCACCTTTAAAGGTGACCCAGCAGAATTTCCAGTATTTAAGGAGCGAGTACACGATTGGCTTGCTGACAAAGGGTTTAATGAAAAACAGAAAGCTGCTTACCTGCTCACGTTCGTTGAAGGAGAAGCCCGACGGGCGGTACTACATTGCGAAACTGCTGCTCATGGCTATACGGATGCGATGTTAATACTTGAAAAACAGTTCGGTCACCCTTCCAGTGTAGTCAGGTCGACGCTAAAGAGGGTCACGGAAGGCCCGAAGATCGAAGGCGGTGACAAGGAAGCTTTGACCAAGCTACGGGACGATCTGTTTAATGCCAAGTCAAGTTTAATGCCCCTCGTCAACGTCAGTTGTCCTCGTTGAACACTGACCTGGACAAAGGAAATAAGAACTGTGCCTGTTGTAAGGGCACCCATAAACTGATCAGATGCGCTACGTTCACGAAGAAAGATGTGCGAGACCGTTGGGAGCTAGTCAAGAACATGAAACTATGTCATATCTGCTTAGAAGCAGGTCACAGGAGAGATCAGTGTCAGTCTAAGGACATTTGCCAGTGCGGGGCAAAATCGAAGCATCATCAACTACTGCACTACAAACAAGAAACAATGCCGGCCAACCTGGCGTCCCAACAGCAACCTGGGAACGACCGACAACGTCAGAGCCATTCTCCGAAACCGGCACAAACGCGTGATTTCTCAACTCAAGCTGGCGAACCAGTCACAGCGTCACCACGAGAGACACAGTCCTTCGCCACGTCTACCGAGCCTTCCTACAAACAAGTTTTACTACACGTCGTTCCGGTAAGGGTCATCTCAAAAGATGGTAGATCGATAACCACATACGGTCTCATTGACAACGGCAGTCGTGGAACTATCATCGATACTAACTTAGCAAACGAACTTGGCATTACGGGGCCAGTTGAGTCCATTACAGTTACAACCGTACTAGGAAAACAGGAGTGCGAATTTCGGGTCGCCTCCTTCGGTATTCAAGCGGCCGACGCCCCGGATGATCCAGTAATTCGGGTCGAGGAGGGACTCGTGAGAGACCTTAACATAAACGAGAAGCTGCTGCCGCATAAGATTGACTTTAAGGAACATCCACATCTCAGAGAGATTCCGATAGCGGACGTAGATCTAAAGAGGGTTTCTCTCCTTATCGGTCTTGACGTACCAGGCGCGCATATTGTGCAAGAACTGAGAACCTCACAGGACGGAAGCAACGGACTCTACGCTACGAGGACATCGCTAGGCTGGACGGTCGCAGGGACTTTAGAATTAGGACGTAAGATCCTACGTGAGTTGAATTTCAACTTCACTAGCGGTGTTCGAGATCTCAACAAGCAAGTTGAAAGATTCTGGCAGATTGACAACGAATGTCTTAGTGACACGCCGTCTGAGTCAATGTCTCCGGAAGACGTCAAGGGCCAGAAGATACTTGACCAAACGACAGAAATTGTTGACGGCCATTATCAGGTCGGTCTGTTGTGGAGAGAGGAAGAACCACAGCTGCCTAACAATCGGGCACTGGCTGACTCAAGACTGCAAAGTCTAAAGAGAAGATTCAAGCGAGACTCGGACTTCGAGGACAAGTATCGGGCTCAGATGCAAGACTACATTGACAAGGGATACTGCAGGAAACTCTCAGAAGAAGAAGCTCGGCACATGACTCCGAAGACAAACTACCTCTCTCACCATGGGGTGATTAGCCCCAATAAACCTGGACGCGTCCGAGTAGTCTTCGACGCAGCCGCTCAGTACCACGGAACTTCGTTAAACAAGGAACTTGTAAGTGGTCCCGACCTGACCAATAGTCTTGTCGGAGTTTTGCTCAGGTTTCGCCAAGACAATGTAGCTATCGTAGGAGACGTGGAAGCAATGTTCCACCAAGTTAAGGTTCCACAAACAGATCAAGACGTCTTGAGGTTCTTATGGTGGACACACAGCCTTGAAGATGAACCACACGAATACGTTATGACGTCACATGTCTTTGGCGCCACAGATTCGCCGTGTTGTGCAACTTATGCTCTTCAAAGGACGGCGCACGACAACAAGGACGACTTCAGCGAGCTCGTAGTTGATACCGTACTTAAGAACTTTTACGTGGATGATATGCTGACAGCAGTAAAGAGCGAAGAACTAGCGCTAGACGTTGCTCGAGGAGCGATCGCGTTACTAGCAAGAGCCGGTTTCAGATTGACCAAGTTTTCTTCGAACAGCAGGGTGGTGCTCGATTTCCTTCCGAAGTCAGAGAGAGCAGACCCTACGCTTGATTTGGACTTTGATTACTTACCTGTACAACGTGCCCTCGGTGTTCAACGGGATGCCGAGGCAGATACGATCGGATTCAAGGTGATCAACCTCGATAGGCCAGATACGATGAGGGGCCTTCTCTCTACTCTTGCTTCATTCTATGACCCGCAAGGATTCGCTTCACCAGTGTTACTGCACGCTCGACAGTTGTTACAAGAGTGCTGGAGACGGGAGTTATGCTGGGACTATCCCCTACCTGAAGATCTGTTGAAGTCATGGAGACGGTGGAAGGAAGACCTGCCGCTCATGGGTGAAGTGCGGATTCCTCGGTGTTACTTTTCGAGGGAGGATCGCGATGAATGCACTCTCCAGTTGCACCACTTTTGCGACGCCTCGCAGAACGGGTATGGAGCAGCATCGTACCTTAGAGTTCAATACAGCGATGAAACAGCGGAATGTGTGATGCTCATGGCTAAATCGCGGAACGCCCCCAAGAAAACAGTAACTATTCCACGCCTGGAGTTACAGAGTGCAGTGCTGGCAACTAAGATACATAATATCATCACCAAGGAACTCAGTATTCCGGTACAGAGAGAACTTTTCTGGACCGACAGTATGATCACGTTGTACTGTCTTAACAATAAAGCGAAAAGGATTCAAACCTTTGTAAGTAACAGAATCAACCAGATTCGTCGTGGCACGGAAGTTTCCCAATGGCGCCATTGTCCCGGGATTCTGAACCCCGCGGATGATGCGGCCCGCGGACTCACCGCGGATCAGTTTGTTCATAATAAGAGATGGCTGCAGGGACCTGATTTCCTGAGTAAGTCGGAAGAGTTCTGGCCACGTCAGTCCTTAGAGACAGTTCCGGACGAGCAACTAGAAATCAGAAAAGAGAAGACAGCATACGCGACCAGTGTTTCGCGCGACGACGGTGATCCACTGATGGAACTACTGGGCCGATACTCCTCGTGGAGCGCGTTGCAAAAGGCCGTTGTATGGCTTACGAGATTCGCTGCCTGGATCAAGAACAAAAGAAAGCTAAAACGAGAAAGAATCACGATGGATGAGTTGGATGATGCGACCCTTAAGATCGTATCCCTCGTTCAGAAGGAATGCTTTGCAACAGAAGTCCAAGACCTGAAGATCAATGATCGTGTTCGTGCATCAAGCAGAATAGTGAAGCTGAAACCGATGATGATGCAGAAAGAAGGTGTCCTACGAGTGTCGGGACGCATTTCAGAGGCCTCAGTGACTTACGATGCCAAGCACCAGCTGATCCTGCCGCAGAAGCACCCGGTAACACGGCTTATCGTTCGACACTACCACGAGAGGCTGGCGCATTGCGGTACTGAACACTGTTTATCAGTTATACGAGAGAAGTTCTGGATAGTTAGAGGGAGGGCAGCCATCAAGACCGAAATCGGCGGATGCCTCCGTTGCAAGAAACGTTTCGCAAAGACCATGACCCAGGAAATGGCAGATCTACCAAGCGTCAGATTAACCCTTACGAGCCAGCCTTCACAAGCACAGGCTTAGATTACTTTGGTCCCCTTCAAGTAAAGCGAGGACGCAGCGTGTTAAAGCGATACGGCTGCATATTTACCTGCCTAACCACCAGAGCGGTCCATCTGGAACTGGCTCAGTCGCTTGAAACGGACGACTTTATTATGGTGCTTAGACGATTCATCAACACCAGAGGCCCTGTCAAACAGATTCGTTCCGATAACGGCTCTAATTTTGTCGGGGCTGAACGCGAGATAAAAGAGGCGATAGAAGATTTGAACCACTCACGGATAGAGGAAGAGATGCGTCAGACGGGGTGCGACTGGATCTTCCACCCCCCTACGGCTTCACATATGTCGGGGGTGTGGGAACGTTTGATCAGGAGCGTGCGCAGATCGCTGAAAGCTACGCTAGGAGAAGTGCTAGTCGAAGAGGAAGTGCTGAGAACCGCTCTTGCTGAAGCGCAGGGGATTATTAACTCGAGACCCCTGTGTCCAGTTTCGGACGATGTTAGAGATACAGAACCTCTAACTCCCAACCATTTTCTGATGCAGCGAGCCGCAGCTAACCTGTCGCCAGGTCGATTCGAAGACCGGGAAATAAACAGCCGCAAGAGATGGAGACAAGCCCAGGTGTTAGCAGATCGCTACTGGAGCAGGTGGCTCAAGGAGTACATTCCGTGTCTTCAAGTCAGGCAGAAGTGGAACAAGAGTCTCAGGAATTTAGCCACTGATGATCTAGTACTTGTCGTCGATAAGGATCAACCGAGAGGAAGATGGTTGTTTGGTCGAGTAACTGAAGTATTTCGAGCAAAAGACGGACACGTTCGGAGTGCTATGGTGAAGACGCACAAGAACACTTACCATCGCCCTATCACGAAACTCTGCCTTTTGGAGACAGCGGAGAGACTGAGAGGAGAGGACACAACCAGCTAGGACAGACGTTCAAGAAAGATGGACAATTGCACTCGATAGTTGACATTTATTCAGTATAGATTAGATTAGATTACAGAGGATGGACGATCCCCCTGGCTCGTCATCGGGGGCCGGGATGTAAAGAACGTTGCGTTACATTTATTAGTGTTCAGGCCTCGCGCGGATTCAAGAGCACATGTGAAACAGAATTGTTATTCAGAGAAACATCCAGACGAATCTGAGTGAATTTGAAGCTTGAATCACCCGATAGAATCTGCACACGGATGTAAGTTGTCGTTTACGTTTCCCTGTAAATGTATTTAGCCTTCTTGCTGTAATTTAGGCTCTTTATTTGCAGTAAACCGTCTGTTTTACCGTCTGTTCTGATGCCCGATTTACGTCTGTTCAACGTTGATTCACCGAGTCAGTCATCGTGTGTTTCGTATCTGTAACCTGAAATACCGATTCGACGAGTGTTAACCGTGTGTATATATCTGAGCCATCGGTAGGTTCGAAACTCCTACATCTGGGAAAAGTAGCACTCCAAACGATACCAGTGACGTTGATCGGCCAAAATGGGAAAAGACGAAAGGTGAACGCATTCCTAGATGGAGGGTCCGGGTCATCCTACATAACCGAAGACCTGGCAGATGAGCTGGGACTGCGGGCTACGAAGGAACCTTTACGAGTCTCTGTATTTGGTGCTGGAACGATCGTAACGGAAAGTAAGCTCGTACAGTTACAACTGGAGAGCATGGACGAGACAATAAAGCACACAGTACGTATGTGGACCACGCCAAAGATCTCACAGATGAAATCGGTTGATTGGACTGAGTTGAAAGAGGAATGGCAACATCTGAAAGACGTTGAGATAGCGAAGCCGGTAGACAGAGGCGAAGTAGACATTCTGATTGGAAGTGATTATTACCAAGAGTTGATGCTACCTAGAGAACACCGAGTTGGTGGTTCAGGAGAACCGATTGGAGTGCAGACACCACTAGGGTGGACCCTAATTGGACGAATTCCGAGTGAAGGCGAAGAGAGTCTGGAAAGTGCGCATGTGTCTACACATCAAGCGTCTGTCAGGTCAGAAGAGAAGGCAGACAAGCTGATGAAGGAGCTCAGGGACGCAGATCTTCTAGAAAGGAATCCGAAGGAACAGGTGTTCACCCGGAAGAGGAGATTGCGATAAGCAAGGTAGAGAGCTCCAAACGTTACGTAGGTGGCCGGTATGAGGTAGCGATACCATGGGTGGATGACGAACCACCGCTCCCGGAAAACAAGCAAGCAGCTATGAACAGACTCGTGTCTTTAGAGAAGCAACTAAAGAAACGCCCACACATTGCTGAGAAGTACAAAGAAGTGATGCAGGCAAATGTGGAAAAGGGATACGCCAGAAAGGTAGACCCTGATGAAATAGACGAGCCTGAGTTTTATCTAGCCCATTTTCCAGTCGTGAAGGAGAGTCGCCAAACAAGTAAGGTGCGCATTGTGTTCGACTCGGCAAGTAAGGAGCGAGGAGTCAGTTTGAATGACACGATGTTACCGGGACCGAAACTACAGCGAGAAGTATTTGACGTTCTCCTACGCTTCCGAAAGAAACCAGTCGCTCTCGTCGCAGACTTAACGGAGATGTTTTCCCAAATGAGCATGGCGGAGAAAGATCGGAAATTTCATCGTTTCCTGTGGCGCGACTTAGATGACTCGAAACCCCCAGACTCCTACGAGGCGATGAGACTAACCTTTGGAGACAGAGCCTCGCCGTTTCTCGCACAGTTCGTTGTAAGGAAACATGCAGAAGAAAACGCGGAACGATTCCCGTTAGCTGTGCCGATTGTCTTAGATGAGATGTACATGGACGATATAATGACCAGCTTGAATTCAGAGGAAGAAGCAGTACAAGCTAGAGAAGAGCTCGTCACGCTTTTCGAAACCGCTGGTTTCAAGATCCGAAAGTGGTGCAGTAACCGACTTGAAGTGATAAAAGACGTGCCCGCTGAAGATCTCGTTTCGAAGTTCAATATCGAGACCTCAGAACTGCCATGTATGAAAACGCTTGGCGTGCAATGGAACGCGGACACTGATAAGTTTGGTTTCGATCTGAACGTTCCAGATGACTTGACCTACACGAAACGTGGATTCCTGAAGAAACTTGCAACGTTATTCGATCCTCTACAGATGCTAGCACCGTTCATCATACGAGGGAAGATGATGCTCCAAGAGACTTGGTTACTAGGTCTGGAATGGGATGAAGAGTTCCCTGAAGGTCTTAAGAAGAACTGTCAAGAGTGGTTTAGACAGTTACCGGAGTTGTCAGGAGTCCGGTTGCCGAGATGCCTTCGCAATGACAAGAAGGTAACCAACACCCAACTTCACACCATGACAGACGCATCTAAGTTGGCGTATGCCGCGGTCTCCTACCTGAGGACGGAGTATGAAAACGGCGTGGTGACGGTACGAATGGCCGCAGCGAAGGCCAAAGTTGCACCTACCAAGGCCGTGAGCATACCGCGCCTCGAACTAATGGCAGCGGTCCTGGGCCAAAGACTGTCGGAAAAAGTGTCGCAAGCCCTTTCCATTCCGTGTCAAGACTGTTTCTTTTGGACGGATAGTATGGACGTGATATACTGGATACAAGGAACATCCAGGAGGAATAAACCGTTTGTAGCGAACAGAATCTCTGAAATTCACCAAAAGTCGAACCCGTCGCAATGGCGATATGTACCAACCCAACTTAATTGCGCTGACGATGCCACTCGAGGCCTGAGTGCTCAAGAGATGACGGCGGATCACCGCTGGTTTGAGGGGCCGGAATTCCTGTGTGAAGAGGAGGAGAGGTGGCCGAGAAGGAAGAGAGTCGGGGCGGAAGAAAGTTCGGAGGAAGCACAAAGGGAGCTCCCAAAGGCAGAGACGACCTGTTCAGTGTGGGTGTCTGAACCCGTGATCGATCCGCTGAAATACTCTGACTGGACCAAGTTGCTGAGAGTGACAGCCTGGGTGCTGAGGTTTAAGGAGTGTCTGACCAAGAGACGGAGATCAGACCAAGTGAAGCATCTGACAGTGGAAGAGCTTCAACAGGTGGAGACTTTCTGGCTGAAGTATGCGCAAGCGGAAAGGTACGGCGAGGAAGTTGGTAATCTGCGCGCTAAGGAGCAGATAAGCAAGAACAGTCGCCTGAAGGCGTTGAGCCCTATTCTACGAGTCGTCGAGGTCAAGAGCAAAGGGCACACATACGTTAGGCCTGTAGTCAGGGTGTGCCCCTTGAACATTTCATAGATTAGGTTAAGAGTGGGCCGGACCCGCTCTTGAAGGGGGAGGATGTTGGCACGGAATGCCTGTGTTTGTGTAACCCCGGGGTCCTGGGCACTAGACAAAAAAGTTGGGCACATGGCGGAAGAGAAAAGGGAAGTCATGTAAGCTGATCGTGGAAGTTTTGAGTTAATAAAAGCAGAAAATCGACGAGTGGAGGTGTTAGTCGCTCCAATTTGGGTATTTATTTGATTAACTCCAACAAAGCCAGCGTACAAATTCCGATAGACGAATGTGTTACATTCAACAACATATAGATTGCATTATAAAACCTAAAGTTCTAGCAGCTAGAGATTTAGTTACATTCGTTGGGTCACAATAATCCGCTGGGCCAGGTGGGCAACATTGGTATAATGACTAGGTATTGTTCTATATCGGTTGCAGTTGCGCAAAGTTGGGATACCACGTTCTCACTGGAAACGTATTGTTTAAGAAAAGTACATTTCTCGCAAAGTAATATGTTAAGTACAGGGAGTCTACCCCTCCAATACACATTAATTTGTATATTCAGATGCAAATGGCACAGGCCGTGTGGAGCTGTCCTAAACTTGTTCGGTGATTAACAGGTCTGCCACATACAGGGGAAAGATTAGATGAAATTTCACAGTTCCGTTTGGAGGGAGCTGTCCGCTTATACATTGGGAGACTTATACATTGTATTGCTATAACGGGGCTACAACCAGTTACAATAATATATACGCAATTAATAATCTGGCACGAACTGGATACCAAGAACAGAAAATTCAGAGCAGATTTCATTAGTCGTATAAGAGATGAGAATGAATCGCAAATAACAGCATTTTTTCTTACTCTGAATGACACGTAGGGGCTGCCCACACGATAGATTGTTTTGCAAACTGCAAAGGTTTTCCTCTCAATATTGGAATCCGGGTGTCGGGTGTCAATTTTTTGTACAGAACTTAGCGGAAGAAAATTGTTTGGTTGTTCCACCAGTTGGAATTTTTTGCTAGAGTTCTATATTATCTCTATCTGTATAAAGCTGCAGCTATATTAGTTGTATCATTCTGGCTCTTTTATTATGGACGTTGCTGACAAGAACATTCCAGATTTGTATGGCCGGATAGGCTAATATTTAACAATTAGACCTCAAGGCCGAATGTGCTATGATGAATAGACCATGAGGCCGAAGGCCGAATGGTCTATTGATATCATAGCACATGAGGACGAGAGGTCTAATTGTTTTAGTATAAACCAACTAGTTGGTCGGTTTTGGCTATGAATTCCATTATTTTATGTTGAAAAAATCAAGTTTTCTTGCAAAGAAAGGTGGTGGTTTTGCCAGGCACGGTCTATCACTAATAGACCATTAGTAGCTCAGCCAATCAGAATGCAGGATTTGTAATAGACCATTAGTTGGTTTATACTAACATAATATATTCAGTTCAAAGGCCCGTGATATACTTAGGCAGGGCAAGAACGTTAATGCCTATTTTGGCTCGCAAAATTTTTCCATATGTGTTAGCAGTTGGCTTTGCGTGAATTCAATTTCCACAAGTGAGAATTTTGTTCTAACGTGGGGAAAATAGTGCAAAGGCCTATTATAGAACGAATATAGTTGACCAAATTTGAAAGAACGGCGCGGGAACTAAGCAAGAGGGTGTTTACCCAGGAGTGTGCAAAGGTGCAGGTATATATGTACTAATTGATCGCAAATAAGATATCACAGAGTGACAATGGTTCGTGCTGTGCTCTTGTTCTGAATAAACCCTAGCAGGAGGTATAGAACGCAGGCCTATTATATTATTGAGCGAGTAGTTCAGGAAATTTTGTTGGCGTTGGCCCAAAGTTGTAAGGGCGCTGGCCCAAAGTCGCAAGGACGCAGGTCCAATGCAAGTGGGTGCTTACCCGGGAGTATGCAAGGGCGCAGGCTTATTTGTTCGAATTGATCGCAGATAAGAGTGAACTTAAACGTATTAGATCGTACTTTACCCTGCTGGCAGACGCCTCTATTAGTGAGTATAATATCGTATAGGTACATTTATCCCCAAAGCCAAGAGTGCTCAATGCGGGAAAATCCGTAGAGCAGGATACAATTTGTTTTGGGTGGACCTTTATTAGTGACCGCAGGTTTCACGCATAGTGCGATCTTCAGACTAAATTACAATTCAGCTAGCTCTGATCTTTATAGTTGCAAGCAAAAAATTCGTTTTCATGCCTACATTTACATACTAATTCCGACCGCTTGTTTAAGAGCTTTTGATTGGCTAGTCAGAATGCATAGCTTCTCGGTCAAGCATAGCTTGCATGTGGATGGCATGCCCGAGTATGCGCTAGCGCGTCTTACAATAGACCATTGAATGTCAAAATTAGTGTTACTGTTCTTAAGCTCCCACACGTGTTTAGACAGTGCCGTGCTGTTCGAACCGTTCTCACGCTTGAAAGATGATTTGTGTGTATAATAGCGCGTCTTGAACGGGTGCTCTGTCATCCCTATGTATTCTTTGGCGCCTCCGGTTTGGTCTGTAATGGTGGCTTTATATACGACACCTGGTGTCAAGCAGACACCTCCCAAAGGGCAATTGCTTTCCTCTTTACAGTTGCAAGTGCGTTCCTTTTCATTATTTCATAGTATAATATCTAATCTTAATTGCATTATTTTTCACTGCATATTTCAGATTCTCAACTCCTGCCAGGGCCGGGATGCTGTTCCTTATAAAACTTAAGGAAACTAAGCGAGAATGACGGTGTTGGAACTAGGAATGGAAATCAAAGGCTGACCCCACAAGAAAGAAATATAAACATCATCAAAATTAGGAAGTTTATTGTTTGGTGTAAAGGGAAATTCAGCATAATCCTCTTGATAGCTTAATTTGTCACAGTATCATAGAGGCTATTGGACTACGGAAATGATACATGGAACTATTTATAAGTACGCAGGAGTACCGACAGATTTGACAGATTTAAATGAATTGGAATTATAGTGTGTGTCAATGGGTACACGCAGGTTTTTTACGCTATGAGAACTAAGTAAAATTTGACTAATTTATTCTGCTTTCAACCAAGAATATTTAAGAGTTGTGTCATTCCCCAGCAATCTAAGACAGACATTTAATGTCGAGATGGGAACTATGTATGTATCAAGATATTGTCATTCCAGTATTACTCATTGCACAGAAATGAGTAGTAAAATTCAGGTTTTTAGATCGCTGACGTTTCATAAGTTGTCAAATTAATATGGCTTACGCGGGAAATATAGATCTTATCGTGAGAGATTTTAAAGAATGTGTTTACTCCAAGTGTTATGGTTTACATAGTCTAGGCCGGGCAGCTACCACTAACGAAAAAGATAGTACTATTCCGATAGAGTACTAAAAACCAAGATGGAGGTCAGACGCAGCATAACGTACATTTGTGGTCGATGTCAGCAAGAGGTTGGAAATCTCAACAAAATCTGGTTTATAATATACACCTGTAACTATTGCTTAATACTGCATTCCGTAATAATGTAGCGAAGTGAATAAATACGGTCGTTATGGTTGCCTGAGAATCCAACCATAAGCTGTTGTCTTCTCGTTCTCTTTATATTTAAGAGTAAAATAATTTACGTTCGTTTGAGTGGAACGAATTAGAACGTAAATCGGCTTTAGTGTGTTCAGTTAAGGTGACTCATTCGAAATTCAAAATGCACCCAACTGTGTCTAGAGCGCAAATCTGTGTCTCCAAACTCAAGGCTATAACTTTTGTGTCTTTTCCTCTATTGTTATAATTCTTTTTTCAAATCCTACTTTAAAGATGTATAAATATGCTGCTGAGAATGGATCTTCTTGAAAACATTTTTAGAAGTCACAATCTAAATTTTTGTGAGGCCCTAATTTCATATTCTCTCATCTAAACATTTATGTATTGTAATTTCTTGTTTAAAAGATTCGTCGTTGCAGCAAAGCCCTAATTTCAAGGGAGTTTCGTAATTTCGCGAGGGCTATTTCTAACATTTGAGATCATAAAATTCCATCGCTTCGCATTCGGCTTTCAAGCGCACGAAATCCACTCACTGGCAATTCTCTTAAACTTGTAGACTAATTTTCTAAAAATGTCTGGTGTGTGATTCAAAGAAAATCCATTACCTGACTCGGGAATTCCACGCTAAATTCCACGCAAAATTTACCTATAGAATTCCTCGCTCGCCTCATTCTGCTTACGCGCCTGCTTCTTCAGTGCTGACAAATTTTGGGTAACTCACCTTACGCTCCTCTTTCATCCGTGATTTTTGATTAAATGATTTTGGATTTCTTACTGGTTATGGATATTTATATACTTATTACAAACCTCAATGCTAGCACAGTTAATGTTAGCACAGTTAATATTTAATAACTATTGATTACCCGTGAATAAAATTCACTCATGCCGTCTTTGAAGGGTGTTCGAGTGGATGGAAAAACAAATTGTTAACTATAATTAGTATACAGTATGACTTGTCAATGCAAAAAATGTCTTTCTGTCGTTTCTGGTGTAGGTGATCTGTTTGGGCGTCTTGGGTGAAAAAGCCCGCACATAGAGACGGGCTCTGGCAAAATGACTCCAATCTTATCGGCTGCAGTTTGATTTTATTTCAAGAAAAGGTTTTTAAAAGAATCTTTAAACAAAACACTGCCGGGTTTTTTTTTTTTTTCAAGCAAAGTCCATTGGCTTTTAAAGTTGCCCCTGCTTTGAGCAAGAAAAATCGACATTGCGATGTTTGGGTGCAAAAGACCCATGATTAAACTTTTAGAATGTGTAAACCAATATTCTCATGAAAACACCTCCTTCACTTAACCACAGCAGCATGCACAAAGAGAACTAAAAATATAAACCCTTTTAAATGTAAACATTTGGATTTTCAAATATTGGTAATTTTGCACGGCTATTTGCAACTCTTGGAGTTCTCTGCACAGACTACTTTTTCTCTATCTGCATTTGCCTTTTCTTTTTTGTGTTTATCGGCTTTGCAAAAGTATTCCCTGCTGAATAAAGTCAATTCTCTGTCACACATGTGGGAAAGATGACGTGCGCTTGGTTAAGCAGTTTGTTGAAAACATCTTCGTGCATGAGTGAGAAAAAAACAATCCAAGATGCAAATCAACCTGAAAAAATTGAGCTTAGAGTGGTTTTCGTATGACTGTCATGAGAACAGCTCATGAGTAATGGGAGGGTACAAAAGTAGTATAGGAGGGACCGAATTTCTGCGGAATACATAATGAGCGTCGCGGTTGAATTAATGAGCGGAATTAATGAGCTTTGCGGTTGTTTGTTGACACAGGTGTTCTTTATTGCGGAGGAATACATTAAAAGTGTTGATACAGGTGTTCAACACGTGGCTGCGGTTTCTTTTGTTTCGGCCACGCGGTTTCTATTGTTCTCAGAGTCAATATAAGCAGAGCTCCTGTGGCTCCGGTCATTCAAGCCCAACCATCCAGATCGAACGAAGTTCAAGAAAAGAAGCGAAATAAGAATGCGGCAAAGAACGATACAAGCAGTGAGGACAAAATGGCGGTCAAAAGTGATGGAAAGGATCTCGACTTCGTGTTGCCAATGGACCCATCAGAAGACAAGAGAAATAAGTCCCAAACAAAAAAGAGAAAATTGCCTAAGTGGATTACGATGTGAGCTTCTGATTGGTCGCTCGAAAGTCCATCCAAGAAGCAACTTCTACCCCCTTACACGTTTGGTGCTGCACATTTCAACCGAGGTTGTTTTGGGGCGAGTAACAACGGTGGACTGTTTGGTGAACGTATAAAAGAAAAAGAACCCAGTACCAACTGGATTGAATTTGTTGACTTTTCACTCTGGGGAGGAAATGCCTTCTGGAAAAGTAGCTCCAATCGTTCAAATGTATGAAGAGGTCGGAGTGCACCCACCAAGACTCACAGAGTTTGATTTTCAACGCGTGACACAAACGCTACCTGTCTTACGACCCTCAACGATTTGCTTGACAGTCTGGCGGATATCTTAAAGACACTAAACGCAAGCATGAGGTGCTATGACTACACGCATTGGGGTGGTCCACCAAATCCTTGCATACAGTATGAGGAAATGTGTGCAAAGCTTGACCAGATTAATTTGTTGAGGAAAAACATGATATCGATGGATGGCTCAAGATGTTTTATCGTATGAAACTGCTGGTTGACAAAGAAAAACGCAAGATAAAGGAATCTCCAAAGAAAAGTAGCCAAAAACTGGGTTGACACCACCTGCCACTGTCAAGTCAGAAAAAGAAGGGACACGTGTTTATAGTATTGGCTACAGTAAATTGGCTACAGAGTTTGTTCACTAGTATTCTTAAGTTGGGGTAGAGTTTTCCATTCATCTTTTTTCTTGTTGTAAGGGACGTGTCATTATTTAGCGGGGGGGGGGGGGGGGGGGGGGGAGGGCTCCTATTTTTGTGGGGAGGGTCCTAATTTTTTTCGCGTGTCTAAAGGGAGGGTCCAAATTTTTTTCACTCCTGTTTGGGGGAGGGTCATAATTTTTTTCAGCAACATTTGGATGATGAAAAGGGTAAAACAAATAACGATAGTGGTTATTTCAGCAACTTCTCCATAAAAATTTCGACGCGCTTCGCGCGCATAAACAATGACATCTAATATACTCTTTGAGCAACGAGGACACTACCGTTGACAAGAACAAGTTATCTTGACGAGGAAAATCAAACTCTCCCAAACTTTCCCTGCAAATGATAGGCCTGGAGGGCATGTCACTATATGTTTGAAAGACGATCCCTTAGGTAAGCGTGAGTTTTCGACGTTACAAGCATAGAAATTCGTCCGTTGGGCCGCGCTTCGCGCACATGAATATTAATAACTTCGTCATTTGCGGAGCGCAGTTGTGCGCATGAATAATATAACCTAACCTATATAATTGAGGTAGTGTACTTCCTGGGCTCCTGACAGGCTTTGTTTATTATACCGTACACAAAACATGTTCATCTACCCTTTCTCTGAGACTTGATTTGTCTTTGGTATAGTTTGTCTTTTGTTTAGTTTTGATGAAATGCGATGAACAAACAAAAAAAACGATGAACAAACAAACAAACGTTTATCAAAATTTGGGCGCGCTTCGCGCGCAACGAAGGATATGCGAGCCCGTTTTTCTGTAAAATGTCTACAGTACTAAGTCAAACAGGGGACGGGAGATGTGGGATTATGTTAATCATTGTACAGGGAGGGAGGATCACTGCATTTTACCCGTGTATTACCAAACATTCTCACGTAAATAATCGAGGCGATGAATAATAACCGCGGTTCCTTATGCACCAGTCAATTGACACCCGGCCCACACCCCGGGACAGGGCGGGAAAGTAACGCGGTCAGGCCGGGGATTTAACACATTAATCTACGGAAGGGCAGGGAGTTTAACTCGGACCTTCTATAGCGGGGATATTCAGCGGGGCATTAACGGGGAATATTAACGCTGAACCAGAAGTTCGATTATCGTGCGAAACCGAGGTCGGAGGAATTTGGGAGGGGTCACTTTATTTTTTTGCGAGTGAAAGGGGAGGATCTCTCGAAACCTGAAGCCTTGAAAGAGAGATTCCAGCAACGAGTTCTATATCATTTTCTAGTTTTATTTTACTCATTATGTTGAAAATTTCGGCGCGCTTCGCGCGCATAAGGAATGACATCTAATCTAGTTTTAGAGAACTTGCCCAAAGAAAACAATACACTTGTGGCGCTTAAATGGAATGCGTACGAATGTCGTTACAAGCATGTGTATCTTGGCAAGGACAAATGAAAACCCCAAAAGCCCTCCAGTGATACGCCTGGTTGGCAGTCAATATGTTCGAAAGAAGTGAGTTCGACGTTACAAGCTGCATGAAAAATTCGCTTTTGGGCTGCGCTTCACGCACATGAATATTAATAATAATTTGTAGCGCGTGAAGAATAAAACCAACACGCAAAAAATAAAATGTTATCTTCTCTCTGGAGGCTTGATGAAATGCGTTTATCAAGATAAAGGCGCGTTTCGCCATGTTGCAAAAGTGCCGTGATGTCAATTGACTGGTGCATGACAGAAGTCGCTTGGACAATAGTCTATCTTTTTCAGAAATAAATTGCATGGGGGAGGGTCCCAATTTTTTTACCTACGACTGGGGGAGGGTCACATTTTTTTTTTGTTATGTTCAAGGGGAGGGTCCTAATTTTTTTTAGCCTTGTTTGAAAAAAATGGGAGCCCTGCCCCCCCCCCCCCCGGTAAATAATGACACGTCCCTAATACGATCCCACCATACAATCATTACACCGCAGAAAAGACCCCTTCCAAGATTTTTCCATGGGGGATTCCTTTTGACAAACGGGACATGGTAGAGACTATCTTTTACATAACATCCGGGCATTGTATCTTGCCACAAACACTTTCTACACGCAGCAATGTCGATACGATACGAGTTGCTCCGTCACAATGACTGCATAAACCATCAACTTTCTTTTCAATGTCACCCGAGTCCTTTTCCTTCTTGACTCTCGTCACTGGATTGTTCAGTTTCCTCATTGCTAGATTGTTCCGCTTCGTCATTGTTACTAGATTGGTCAGTTTCTTCATCACTCTCTACGGTTTCATCATCGCTGGACCACTCGTTTTGCTTCTCTTTGCTTTCATAGGTAACTACATCGTTCAAAGCTTCTTTGTTACGGATTAATCTCTTATCAATTCCTAATTCTGCCAGACCTTCGAGAAAAGTCTTGAAACCTCTTGGAGGTGATATATCTTTGTTGAAAGGAAGTAACACAAATTCTACAAGATCAGCAACAAGTGTGTTTGGTATTGTTCGTTTGCGGCGAATCATTTCCCCGTTAGGCGACCAAAACAAAATATCCTTAAATGCGGCTATACTATGCAGCAGGTCTCTGGCATCTTGATACGGAACAACATTTGACATCTGATTCAACACTTCTTTGATTCGAGGCTCTTCTTTGTTCTCCTCGTGTTCACCCTCGTCATCGCTAGACATATCGCTATCTGAGTCCAGTGAACGTTTCATGGTGAAAGCCAACGACAAATGATTTGATCCTCATACGTGACTTGTATTTATACCGTCAGAGCAGCAATGCCAAAATAGGGACGAGCAGGTCTTGGACAAACCCACCCCTTTTTGCGATAAGATTTGCTTTTTCTCTTTGAAAGGGGTGGAACCACTAGCCAAGGCGCCTAGGTCCTCCCCGTGTCGTCTTATGTTACTAAACTCCTCGTCACTCAATGGAATATAGCCCTTTCCAATATTATGGGTAATCTGAGTTAGAGCATGAACTTGTTGTGGGGTGGCTGTGTCAAGAAGGTATTGGCGCTGATGTGGCGGGCAACTAAACAAGGCTTGGAGAAAGCCTAGGTTGTTCTTCACTACTCGAGACATGGTTACAAATGAAATAAAACGCTAGTGGATCTACTATTTATATAGTTGTAGCGGCCGCAAGACGCCCGCAATAACGCCCGTAGCGCCCGCAAGAACGCCCGTAGCGCTCGCAAGAACGCCCGTAGCGCCCGCAAGACGCCCACTGGAACGCCCATAGCGCCCGCAATAACGCCCGTAGCGCCCGCAATAACGCCCGTAGCGCCGGCGATAACGCCCGTAGCGCCCGCAATAACGCCCGTAGCGCCCGCAATAACGCGCGCAATAACGCGCGCAATAACGCGCGCAATAACGCCCGCAATAACGCCCGTAGTGCCCGCAAGACGTCCGCAATAACCTCCGTTGCGCCAACAAGACGCCCGAAGCGAGCCCTAAACGCTCACTATGGAAAGTATAAATAGAAGTGTTTCCCGACTCATAACCCATTACTCACAAGCGGTTGAAGTGTAAACATCATGGTAAAGAAAGCTGTTTGTCCAGAGTGTGGAACAGGATTTTCACGTCATTATGATATGGAGAGACATAAAAAGAAATATCATCCAAACATTGCAACAGGTGAAACAAGCAAGCCAGAGCCTTCCAGACCTTCCAGTTTTGGTGTTCACGAAACATGTGGTCCCTTTCAACTTCAGCATCTTTTTACCTGCATGGTGGCGGGAATGACCGGAAGTGGAAAACCGTTTGGGTACAGAAACTACTGGAGCATGCGCAAGAAACCATATCATCCCCACCTCAACGCATAGTCTGGTGCCATGCTCAGTGGCAACCAGCCTACACCGCCTTAGCCATGTCTACACCACAAATAGAATTCGTAAAAGGAATCCAAAATAATATTGAGCAAGACTCATACTTTGACGTGCATATGCGGAATCTCATTGTCATTGACGATCAGATGATTGAAACTGGGAATGACAACAGGATTGCAAACTTGTTCACAAAGGGATCCCATCATCGAAATCTGTCAGGTGATTTATATCGTGCAAAACCTATTTCACCAAGGGAAAGTCAATCGAAACATATCCTTAAACAGCCACTACTTAGTCCCATTCGAGAACCCAAGAGACCAATTGCAAGTGATGACATTGGCCAAACAAATGTACCCACGCAACACGCATTATTTTCTTGAGAAGTATAAAGAGGCCGTCAGGAAACTTTTTGGCTACCTATTTGTTGACTTAAAACCAGCAACCAACGACAACTGCAGACTACGCACCAATGTCCTTCCTGGGGAAGTGTCAGTCACTGAGAAAAAGGATGACGCTATCGGGGAAGAGTTCCTTAAGTTCCTGAGATATCAAAATATGGAGGTTTCTCTAGAAAAGCGGCGCACGAGAGAGCTGCACGACAAAATGGATGGCATCCTTCACAATCGAAATATGGGTGCAAGTGAAAAGGTCATACGATATACGCAGCTACAAAACGATTTGTTGCGAATGAAGCACCAAGCAAGTCACAACCCTCCAGTGGCTGTAAAACCTCAAGTGGCTTTAAAAAAACCATTAACAACATCTACCTACACTACTCCCGTAAGTATCCAGTTATCATCACCCGAACCAGCCACTATTATACCCTATTCGGCAAAGGTGGCAGAATCTCCCAAGACATCCTTCCGCCGACACCGACAGTTCCAGAACCGTCCTTGACACCGCCACCTTCAGCGGCGATTACCCCAAAGAAGCCAAAATTACAAAAGATCTTAAAGAATTACTTGGATGATGATGCCGACAAAGACGGGCCGTATCTAAAATCCACGATGAAACGCTACCGTTTGCGCTCTTACCGTCATTCTCCGTATAAAATTAAATAAAAAAAGTTTAACAAACATTCAAATGATTAATGAGAAACCCCTAGAACAAACGAAATGTCAACGCTTGTGTAATCTTGTTTTATTCCAATAACAGACAGATTTACATGAATTATATCTTGTCTATGTATTAATGTCCATGAGTTCTTTGTCTCTTCTAGAAAATTCTTCAGTGATCACCTGTGTTTTGTGTGGTGGAACAGAGATTACTTTTAACATGTTGTTTATGGCACTTGGGTGTATTCATCCCAAGGTATCAACTGAAGTCGGTGTAAAAATAGAACAGTCCATGGTAGCTTGTATGACTCTGAGACAAAGTCTCTCCAAGAGGAATGAAGTGGAATCTCCAGCATATGACAGACTCCATGGGCTGTTTCCCAAACTCGGTCAGGGTCCACGTAATCTTTTGCTCGGTCATAAAAGAAATTCCACTTTTCTTCTTCCTCCATCGTGTGATAATTATGTTCTTTTTTTACGTGGGTTACCCTTTTGGCAGCTAGGGCAATGGAAAAAGGATAATGAGGTAATAGGATGAACACAAAGTTCTGCGTAGCAATGGTATAGGACTTTTGAAATGAACGCTATCATTGCGCCTTTCTCTTTTGCATCTGCTTCATCCACTGTTAATATTGTTTCCTTCGTCGCGTTCTTCATCTCGCTTGTCTTTTTTGAACTTCGTTCGATCTGGATGGTTGGGCTTGAATGACTGGAGCCACAGGGGAGCTCTGCTTATATTGACTCTGAGAACAATAGAAACCGCGTGGCCGAGACAAAAGAAACCGCAGCCACGTGTTGAACACAAAAGAACACATGTATCAACAATTTTAATGTATTCCTCCGCAATAAAGAACAAAAGAACACCTGTGTCAACAAACAACCGCAAAGCTCCTTAATTCCGCGCGGTTACGCTCATTAATTCCGCTGTCTGATTAATTCTCGATGTCTGTGGTCACCCTGTGGTTATAAAAGTGGGGACTTGCATGCTTCACACATCACAGGGTACCCAAGCTCATGTGACTTGAAAATTTGTAAGAAATTGTTAATAAAAACCACGAAACTCACCTTGCAGTTAGAGGTATTTTTGAGTGTTTTCATTGCCCCTGTGGAGTTTTAAAAAAATCGGTTAACCTCACCTTCCTATCTATACTATTATAATCGGAGTGTCTGCGCAAACGTTTCTGATTGGCTAAGTCAGTCTGTCCGAAAGCAACACTGAAATGGCTTCCCTGACCACAGCTTTGTGCCCTTAGGCACGTACATTACGAGGATGTGCTTTTCAAAAAGCAAAACATGATTCTTTATCTTTCGAAAGCTCTAGAATTTAAGTGAAATGTTTTGCAAATGTTTTGATACTTTTACCCTACCCTACCTTATGTAATGCCTTAACAAAATATTATTCCGAGTCTTCTAGCGACACGAAGTGACGGACTGTTTCCTTGTACACAATAATTAGCAAGGGAGCACTGGAACTGGGAAAACCACCCAAAACAACCCTCATTCGAACACGATTATTTTCACAAAAATCAAATTCGATCGCCAAACAATTGGCCGAAAGTGCTCTCCGATGATGTACTTACATTCCAAAAGCAACCAAATTCCAGAAGATTCGTAACTGATCCCAACAAGCGTCGCCGAAATCGGTAAAGTAGTTCTATCGGCGGTCATTTTCTCCGTGAAGAATGCAAACTGATCAACCGTCACTGCTTAAGGGACCGGTCATAAATTAGAGGGGGGGAGGGCTGGTGCAAATATGGGGAGGGCCTCTAATTTTCATGCAGGTGAAAAAGGGAGGGTCAACAAATTTGGTGCAAATGATAAAGGGAGGGTCATTATTTTTTACGCAAACGTTGTTTCTTGGGTTATACATGGCCGTTGCGCTTATAGGGCCAGTTTTCCCCCCAATCAATCCTTAAAGCTCCCGATTTTGCACCCTGCATATCAAAGTTCCCCCAAACATTCGGCAATTTCACATGCTGGGCTCTAAATTTTCGGCGCGCTTTGCGCGCAAGAGAATTTTAACTTTCCCTTATTAAAATGCTGCCTTGAGTTGTTGATGTGTTGTGCCCATGTTGTGTCTATATGTAAAAGTAACTTTCGGGTACGAAAGACATCAAATCATGCACTGCTATTATAACATGAAAAGTAGATTTAAACAACTAATAAAAATGTCTATATTTTTGCAATATCTATATCCAGTGAATAATGGAGGAGGGTCACCATTAATATGTCACCGCATTTGGGAGGGCCAACATTTTCGTGCATCTTGTCAGGGGAGGGTTTCCCAAAAATATGTAGACCAAAATTAAAATGCACCAGCCTTTCCCCTCCTCTAATTTATGACCAGTCCCTAACTCTCCCCCAGCCCAGGTCCCTTCGGACCGCTGTACAAATACTGCAAATTCAAATTCAGCGACGGTTGATCAGTTTGCACTCTTCACGGAGAAAATGGCCGCTGATAGAACTGCTTTACCGATTTCATCGACGCTTGTTGGATCAGTTACGAATCTACGAGAACTTGGCTGCTTTTTGAATGTAAGTACATCATCGAAGAGCAGTTCTAGGCCGATTGTTCAACGATCGAATTCGATTTTTGTGAAAATAATCCGTGTTCGAATGAGGGTTGTTTTGGATGGTTTTCCCCGGTCTGAGTGCACCTGCATAGGAAGGCGAGGTTAATCGATTTGTTCAAATTCCACAGAGGCAATGAAGACAAACACTTCCTAATAGCCAGGTGAGTTTCGTGAATTTTTATTAAGAATTTCTTACACATTTTCGAGTCACAAAATATGAGCTTGGGTCCCCTGTGCACACGAGGATAGGTGGAAAAGGTAATTCAATCGATAATACATTGTGAGCTTTGATTTCACTTTCTTTCTTGCGGCAATTACTAACACAGAACAACAATATGTTTATTTTAAGAAGTCAAGGACAAAATACCCAGAGGATATTCACGTAAAGGGCTTTCCAGTACAGTACTTTCCAAGAGATTCCTGGAGGCGTACGAACCCTGCCTATTTCTTGTGCAATCACAAATTCACTTTTGTTTCCTCCATGGAAACTTGCTCAGGCAAAAAAAAAAACAACAACAACAGAAAACAAGGATCTTGAGCAACAAAGGGTGACCGAAATCCTAGGGGTTGCTCTGTCGCTGTAAGGGGTCCGGTGATGAAAACCGTGATCCTTTCTAGAGTAGTGCTAACATTGTAGGTCTTCATCGCGGCTCTATAAGTCCTTTGTCTGTATAACACACTATGGATCCGGGCACTAAACCCATGTAAACCATTTAGCTACAATGAATACACGAAAACTAGTCTATATCTAAAAGCAACATGTTATCATGGGGCTCGTGAGAGCACGCGCTTTGTTGTGCATTTAAAGCAAATACTTCTCCATGTGCTCGCGTCTTCTTGATCCTAATCATCTGTGCTAATACAAAGTCAAATCGTCACATGTTTTGTTTTCTACTTTCGGCGCTCGACTTTAACGAAGATACCTTTAAGGGGAATGGTGCCATCAAAATCGCGTAGTCCTGGTGCCCTTACGAACTTGTACTTGCGGATGACCTTGGCTAAAGTCACCTTGATTTCCATTAGCGCTAGCCTCATTCCTATGCAGTTTCGCGGCCCAGCACTGAAAGGCAGGTATTGGAATGGATGGCGGGACGAGTTTGAGGGAGATTGGAACCTTTCTGGATCGAACTTCAGGACATCAGGCCAAGCGACTGGGTCGTGATGGAGCAGGTACAGGGAGATAATGACCTCGATTCCCTTGGGAAAGTGTATGCCTCCTATATCACAATCTTGGCTGCAGTAACGGGTCAGGTCGTTGCCAGGTCCTTGCATCTGAATGGCTAATCTTTGGCTCTCATTAAGCGCGCATTCCATGTAAGGAATTTTGCCGATCAAGTTGTACAGCAGGTCGTCTGGGTGCTCTTGAAAGGCTGCTTCAATTGCCTGGAACAACTTTTCCTGGACATCGGGGTATAGGACCAAGAAGTAAGTCAGGTGCGCCAAAGCACGACTGGTCGTTTCGTATCCCGCTACCAAAAATGTCAGCGCCTGCGATGTAATTTCAATATCGGTAAGTGTGCTGGCCCCGTGTTCCGTGGGCTCATGTGCCTGTAGCATAAGATCTATAAGATCCTTCGCACCCACAGTGCTTTGTTGTCGTCGCTTCTTAACCATCTCTTGAGCAAGCTTCACAAAGTAAATTGGGCGATTAAGTGCAATAATGGCCTGGGCAAATATAGTGGGGATCGTGAGAAGGAAATGTTGTACAGGGCGATTGCCTGAGAATTTTTCAGCTTCCTTTAGTAGTTTGGGATCGGGGTTATTTTGAATGTCTCCCTCGTATCCAAATGACGTGGACATGATGACGTCAAGTGCCACTAGGCTGTACCACTCCTGAATGTCAACTGTTTCTCCTGAAACAAGAACGTAACACGTCTGTCAAGTTCTAATACCGTACAACACTTTTTTATTCAAATCATTGTAATCAAAGCTCTACTAGCTGGATATCAAACTTTTTCCTTCGAGACCAGACCGCCAGTCAAAATTAAAAAAACCGCCAAATGACCTGAAATCAAAGCTCTAACTGGAAACCAAACAAATCTTTATCTGAAGACAAATGTCAAGCAATTTTAATGAGTGGCTAATGAACTAAAATCCGGGCAGACTACAATCCAGTGAAAGCAATTTTTGTCTTCGAGATACCAGACCCGGGGGGACTCCCATATTGGATGGGCGGGGTTGCTTGTCGTATCTTTTAGGGTTAAAATTGTGGCCTACAGTGTCTTTTAGCAGTAAAAATATAAAAGCCAGGGAATTTTTGGATATGCTCTCTTTTAGGGTTCCCAATCAAGTTCACATTGCCTTTCAAATTATGAAAAGAGGCCTGTAAAACCTTTTGTTAGTTTGTGGCATTCGGTATCAGGTGTTGGAAAACGGTGAATTGATATTTTCCGGTGTTTGCTAGTGATATCTCAACCTTATCCCCAGGGTCTTCTCGGTCGTTTTTTCCAAATGACAGTTAGCTCACATGACCATTTCAAAACAAAGGACAACCTTGTTCTTATGTCCTCAAACAGTGGTCATGTGACTCAGCCTCCTCTAGGGTATTGTGCTCGACCAACTGCCATCTTGAAAATTACCCAGAAGACCTTGGGAACAAGGATGAATGATAGCTTTTATGGATTATTATGAAGCTTGGCCAATACCTTTTTGGTATCTCTTATAGTCCGGTCAATTTAGCGTTTAACCTGGAAAAAATTGCAACATGGGATTTTCATACAGCAAATTCTCAGGAACATATTTGAGAAATATGTGTCCAAATTTTGTGAAAATCTGTTCGGGGGAAGTTGGTTAAATTTGGGGGTTTCCGTCTGTACGAAGGAAAGCCTGTTGTCTTCGGTGGCACTCAGACAATGAAAGCGAAGAATTCAAAGGGAGGGCTATGGGCTGTAGAGCTGTAACTCGGTGTGATATTGAACGAGATATCGAGCAATTTCATTCTACTGCATAATGTGATTGCATAGATGTGAATTTTGTGTTTGTTTATAAACAATTCTGCAAAATAATAACTAAATAATCCTGAGTTTTGACAAATCCCATATGATCCTTGTATTTCCCGCGTGGTGATACACAAAAGTTCGAATATTATACGCTAAAAGAAATAAACTGTTCATAGCCGTAACTCATCGCTCAGAATTATTTGTCTCAACCGAAAAACCTTATTAAATCTTCCCCAGTTTCATCTGTGCAGTCTATAAACATTCTCCCAGTTTCTGTGTTTTCAGTATCTAAGTGCCACGGAAAACCAAAAATTTAACCAACTTCCCCTGTCGGATTTCTACGAAATTTGGATATGTTATTCCTGCATATGTTTTTGACAATTAGTACCAAAAATTTACCATGTTGCAATTTTTTCCAGGTTCGGGTTTTTTTCGGGCTAATTTGACCGGACTATTAGGGGTGAAATTCATTTTCTCGATGAGCACCCCTGTTCCGGCGCTGCATCAAAAATGACCAGATGTTGCACAAGTTAAACCTCATAAAGTTCAAAATAAGAGTCATAGCGAGGTTCATTAACCAGGACCTTGATTTCCAAGACATTTTGAAAAAAAAAACTGCTGGCCGGGCATTTCATAAAATTTCATGACTAGGGGTGCTTACCATTATGCAAAATTCCCGGAAATTTGGGTTGGGAGATACATGGTACAGAAATTTTTGGTCATCCCAGTTCGAAATAGGTTCAAACCATTTCGGTTGGGTTGACATACCTGTCGCAAGAGGACTACAACCCATAAATTAGCTTAAAATCCTGAGTCTGTTGTACCAGAATGAAAGGACAACCTGTGAAGGTAAACCATTCATTCCAACCGCAGGGCTTGAAGTTGCGCCCGATACAGGCATAATAACAATATAACAACTGTGTTTTCAGTTTCTACAGTGGATTTACGCCTAGATATTTGATTAGTTATGTCTATATGCTGATACGAGGCGAAAAATTACGACTATGATTATTTCTTAATTTCAAGCCCTGACCGAGATTACCGAAAATGTACCATTTATCTTCCAACCGGAATTGCCGGGAATTTTGGCATAGTGGTAAGCACCCCAGTGGAATGCACGTCAATCAAAATGATCATATGTTCGCGGTGACGTGACAATACGTCCCCACTTCCCCTACAAAGGCGACTCTCTTTTACCTGTGTCGGCAATCTTATCCAGTTTGCTCATTAAGTATCCACAACTCTCTCAACCTTTGGGAGCATTTGCTTCATCTTCGCACCACTGAATGTCGGCGTTAGGATGTTGCGAATTCTCTTCCAGTTTTCGTCACGCGCGTGAAAAACCGAAGGACTTGACTTGTTGTCGATTGCCTTTGGCAGTAATGGCGTAGAGCGATTGCGAAAATTTTGGAATTCTTTTACCAGTATTTGCTTTAGAATTTCTGGATCGCCGACAACAATAGAAGGTATTCGGCCATAGCAGATGGAAAAGACTTTGCCGTGTCGTTTAAAACAGTGTTCAAGGAACTTCATCGGTCCTCCATGCTTGCTCATCTCGTATAGGTTCCCAACAAACGGTAGAGGCTTATAGCCCGGGATATTCAGCTTGTTTAGAAGCTGGTACTGGTATGTGCCCAGCCAATATAGATAGTAAATAGCTGGAAGTGCCACTAGAGCAGACAAACAAATGTTTGAGGCCGTTAGAGAATCCATTAGCCAGTGAAAAAGAGCTGCAATGCTGGTAAGTAGCTCCATCGTTTTTGCTGCCGTGTACGATGTCACGGATCACTCCAAAGGATGATGTCAATAGTCCACGGGCGGCAGGATATCAGGTAAACACGCACAAAGAAAGGCTCGGTGGTTTCCGATCCGGGTAGGCTTCATTTGTTCACTGCTGTTATTTTCGAGCTCCTTCAAACATTCTGTCGAGGCACTGCTTTAATGCAAATGAGTTCAGACTGTAAACAACAGATCCTATATCACCCGGGGAGGATCCAGGCATCTCAGAAAGGGGTAGCCAGATAGTGAAGGGGACGAAAATTTTCAAATTTCCTTCAACAATTACACTAAATGTATGGGAAAATCTCCCGAGAAAGGGGAAGACCACGACCTCCTCACCCCGCCCCGCCCCCTAAATGCGCCCACCAGTTGTAGAGTACCTTAATCGCTTCTTCAATTGGTAGTGATGCCATCTGGGCCAGGGTTGGCGAGGGTAAGGTCTATCCCCTTGCGATCTTGATTTTCTTTGCAACCTGTGCCTTTGGTGATCTTCGTACAGCATTTAGATGACGCTTATTTCCTAAGTGATTCAATAAGTGTCTGCCTAATGTGCATGTTCACAGCTGTTTTGTTTTGCTTTTGCAAATTAGCATCTTTGTAAAAGACTACGGGATATTGTCTCCTCCCAGCCGCCCGGATCGGAGTCACGCAAGGGAGTGTTGCGTGACTCTGCTCCGTGCGGCTGCGCGACGAGAGTACCGGATGCCTGGTTCATGGGTTTAAGCGAAACTCTAACCTATACTAAAATCGCATTGTCATCGGGTCAACCCCCGCCCCAATCAGAGCGCAGCATTTTAGCGCGTTTCCGCGGGCATGCGATGGTAAAATAAAGGGCCATAAGAAATAAACGCCCGTTTTCAAACTCTAAACATTTCACTGTTCACAGTCCATTAAAGAGAAAGTCGAAATCTCACCTGTAGGAGTGTTTTTGTTGGAAAAGATTAATCTGCAGCGAAGTTCCAAGTCATGCGAGGACAAAGCCGTATGTTGAATTCTTCCACAGAAACCTTAAGAAAGAACTGAGTTCGCATATTAGCCGAAAACACCATATAAACATCCATACGTTATAGTTCTGCTACAAATTACTTGCAAGCATATGCTGGGATAATTATAATCCGAAAGCTTTGAGCTGAGAAATAATTTCATACAAGTCAAAAACAAGCCTTGCTTCTCATAGCGCGCGCTAACTCTAAGACCTCGTCCACACTACTCCGTTTTCAAACGAAAACGGGTACTTTTTGCTCCGGATACGGCTATCGTTCACACTACAACGCCGAAAACGCTCACGAAAACGGATCAAGGTCGAAACGCTCTCCAGAGTGGAGCGATTTGAAAACGGAGCTGTTTGAAAACGCTGTTTTCTAGTATGGACGGGTGAAAACGATGCTATATTCGAAGACGATGACGTCACCACAGCAAGCCCGACCAATTTCGCGGGCCAACAGATCGAAATAAGCATGCGTTGAGCTTGCTTGAGCATGCCCACTGAATGCCATTCTCGAACCCAGAGCTCCCCGGCTCGTAAGCTCGCGGGGAGGCTCTGGTGACAGCCACTGACGCATGCGCGAGATTTAATACAGAGCCGCTGAGAGAAAGACCTTTCAGCGCATGCTCCAACGCTCAAAATCAGCCAATCAGCGACGGCCCTCAAATGGATGTCCCCAGAGCCTCCCCTGCGAGCAGACGAGCGGGGAGCTCTGGGTACGAGAATGACTGAATGCATAAGAGCGTTTTCGTACGGATACGCGTTGTAGTGTGGACGGACAAAAACGATACGAAAACGATAAGTGTGGACGCAAATCTTTTTGAAAACGGAGCATAAAGTATCCGTTTTCATTTGGAAAACGGTGTAGTGTGGACGGGGTCTAAATGAATACAGGAACATGCAAAGCCATGGATGTTTCTCTAAGGCCCTGTCCATACTAACGCGTTTTCAAAGTATTCGTTTTCAAACTGATTCGGATTCGCAGCGTGTTAGTGTGGACGGGAGATTTAGCTTAAACAAGCGATCAATTTTTATTTGATGTTGGCGTGTGCAAAGACAGTCTCAAATTAAGTGGTACAGTTGACGCTATCGTTTTCATTTCTATCCGGATTCGACCGTCCACACTAAAACGATATGTATACGGATTCGTTTTGATACACTTTCGAGAGCGTTTCCAAAGTTGTACGGATTCGATGAAAACGATCAGCGTGTTAGTGTGGACGGAAGGCCTAACCTTCTGGAAAAACAAAGTACGGTAAATCAAAAGATCCTGCAGTTTTTGAGGAATTTAGGAAAATGCGCCAGCGGATAAAAAACTGGATCCGTGTACGCCGTAAAGCCTATTTTTCGCGTATTGCCGCTGAAGTGCAATCTAACCCTAAACCGTTTTGGTCTTTCTTCAAGCTCAAGTCAACAAGACGATCTTTGCCTGATACCATGCTCCTGAATAACAAAACGGAAGTCACATCAGATGTTGCAAAAGCTACCGCCTTCTCTGATCATTTTAAATCTATTTTCACTGACCATTCCTCGTGTTTTTTCCCGACAGGCACCTGTGAGAACACCCTCTCTGAAGTTGTTCTCGCTCGGCGTGAGGTTCTCCGTGAATTGCAAGAACTAAACGTCAACAAGGCAATGGGTCCTGACGAAATACCCGCTCGGCTAGTGGAATGCGCACATGAAATAGCCGACCCGGTTTGTAGTTTATTCAATCTCTCCCTATCGTCTGGTATGTTCTTCAGTGAATGGAAAGACGCAAATCTTGCTCCTCTCTTTAAGAAAGGAAAGCGCACCTTTTTTGAAAACTATCGTGGCATCTCCTTGTTATCTATCTAAATGTTAGATGAAACATTAGAGAAATGCGTCGCGCGTCGTCTTAAGCTCTTCTCCGAGGATCGCATTTACTACCACCAGCACAGCTTCCGTGAGGGTCTCTCTTGTACAACACAGCTTCTCTCAGTCCTGCACGAAATTGGTAACTCACTTGATCGTGGAATTGAGACTGACGTTGTATACCTCGACCTCACGCGCGCTTTCGACACAGTATGCCACGCCCACTTACTTCACAAACTTAATATCTTGGGTGCTGCGGGTCCACTTCTTGAGCGGTTCACTAGCTACTTGTCAAACCGTCGCCAACGCGTCGTTGTAAACGGAGAGACCAGTCAGTGGGAAAAGGTCCGTTCCGGCGTCCCTCAAGGGTCCGTACTTGGGCCAATATTATTCATGCTCTATATTAACGATCTCCCGGGTAGCGTCAACTTGTCCCGCATTGCGAATGTTCGCCGACGACACTAAATGTGTGGAACAACGAGCTTATGTTTCAACCCACAAAGTGCGAAAATCTACGAGTCACCCGTAAACGAAACAGTCTTCCGAGAGCCTACACCCTAAACGGTGTGACTCTTAAGACGGTGGAGTCCGCTCGTGATCTCGGAGTCCAGGTGACTCGTATCTCACCTGTCTGAGCACGTTAAGATAATCGTCTCCAAGGCTAACAAGATGCTAGGTTTCCTACGAAGTCACTGCTCAAACAGTCTTCCTCATGATATCCAAAGGACGCTGTACGTGTCACTCATTAGGTCGCATCTTACCTACAGCAGTCAGGTGCGGGCACCTACGCTTCTTGGCTCACTTAACCTAATGCGCACTTTGGAGGCAGTGCAAAGGCGTGCCACTCGTTATATTCTGCGCGGCCTGGAACTTGACTACAAACATCGCCTCTTGAAATTAAACCTCCTGCCGCTTTCTTACTTTCTTGAATACTTAGACCTCGTCTTTCTTTTTCGCTGGATAATAGGCGAGATTCATCTCAACATCGCCAATATCATTCAGTTTTCTCGTTCTTCTACTCGTCGCGGCTCCACCGGGCTCAACATCCGCCCCATTGGCGCGCGCACCTCCACTCATCGTGACTCATACTTTGTCCGCTCCTCTCTGCAGACTTCTCATTTCAAATCTCGCCTTAAAGATCTTCTCACTTTCTCGCTTTGCGCAGTCTTTCGATCCAGACAACATCCGCACTTGGCGCATAATTTGTCCAATCTGCAGGCGATAAATTTGTCATCTCCATGTACGTGTTAATATGCCCTGTCAATATGCTCTTTGAACTGTTATCATTATCTGTTAACCAAGGTTTGATTATTTTCACTTTCTGACTCCTGTTGCATGTTCAATTTGTTATCTACCAGAATTTGTATTGCTTGTATTTTACTATTTCTATTATTTGTATTTTTCTGCCCCTGACCCCCTTGGAGGCATTTCCTGTAAGTGACCCCGAGTCCTATTATTTGTCCTCCCTGGGCACGATCCCCCTATTGTCTTAAATAAAATAAAATAAATAAATAAATAAATATCAAAAAGTATACGGATTCAACGAAACCGCGTTAGTGTGGACGGGGTCTAAAAAACTGATCGTTTGTTTGGAGCTAAATCTTCCGTCCACACTAACACGCTGCGAATCCGTATAAGTTTGAATACTTTTGAAAACGCGTTAGTGTGGACAGGGCCTAAGACCCCGTCCACACTACACCGTTTTCAAACGAAAACGGATACTTTTTGCTCCGGATACGGCAATCGTCTTTGCTCGAAAGGGTTTTGTTTGAGTTTTTGCCCGGGGGGGGGGGGGGGGGGGGGGGGGGGGACTCCCATATTTTTTGGCCGGGGATGATCGTCGTATCTTTTAGGGGTTAAAATCACGATGGTTTGGTCTCTTTTAGGGGTGATCTTGATCTTCAATAAATTTTAGGCAGATTTGTATCTTTTAGGGCCGAAACTGTGTCCAAATTGCTTTTTCTCATGATGGTGCTTTTACAAACCGTGTAAAGAAAGAGAGATTATTCGATGAGAAGACGATGAATTAGAAACAAACACGGAAATGTCTTCATGGGTATTTTTCCCCTGTTACCTGTGTCCTTCGCGCCTACTTGGCACATAAGACCTCATCTTTTAGGGTATCTTTAGGGTAATAATTTTTTTGAGCCACGCTATGGCCCGCCATGTTTGGTATCTTTTAGGGGTGAAACTGAAAATTTCCGACGATCATCCCCGGCCAAAAAATATGGGATTCCCCCCCCCCCCCCCCCCCCCCGGGAGTTTTTGTTTAAGTTAGTTGGATTATTGAGTTCTCTGAATTATTGTAAAGAGTTGCTCTTGCCTTTAGAATACAGGCAGAAAAAATAGTCAGAGTTTTGTTTTGTGAAACTGAGGCATTTCATCACAATAGCAGGGACGTTAACTCTCTCGGTTTTGCCGGGAGTCTCAATATTTTTTATCCTAACTCCCGCGGTCTCCCGATTTTGTTTTAGCAAGATCTCAAAGTTCAGACAGTTCTCTTAAAGTTCAGACCCAAAGTATCCCCTCAAAACCGAGAATCTAATCACAATATACACACCAGATCATAAAGTAAGTATTCTTTATTTGTTCTATTAGATATTTAAGACATTTTTTAAACAATTCGGCTATTTCTCAAACCTTTTCCAGTAGCCTGTGAGGACGTTTCGAAAATTGTTGTTTCTCATTTTGCCCAAGTCTCCGCTAGATTGTTGTAGTTTTTTTCCCCACTCGAGTTCCCCATTCGCCTTTGCCATTGAAAAGAAATCAAAACTGCAGTGTTGTTTGATTTAGCCACAATGCTAGACAATTAACACTTATTGGATGAGGTTGAGCATGATAGTGAGATTTGGCAACGCCGAGGTTTGTGTTATCTGCCGAAGCGAAGCTGAGGCGGATAACACTAACTCGAGGCGTTGACAAATCTCACTATCATGCGAAAACCGAATTCAATAATTGTTTTATTATTCAGCAACCAGGAATTCTTACCTAGCTAAACGAAGTCAGCGATGAGGCCCTGCACGGCGACACGGGTTTTCAACTTCATCTTGCGTCCATTGGTATTTTCCTTTTGTATTCAATTTAAATAGCCAAAGTTGATGCTTAGATATCCTGAGCAATGATCTCTTGGCAAAAATCAGAACAGATTCAACGAGAATATTCGCAAAACCGGCTTTCAATTCGGAAATGAAAACCAAGATGGCGGCCAAACCTATTGGCTTGCGTTATGACGTCATTAGAGTGCATCAATCCTAATGTCTGTAGTATGACGTCAGGCACTGCGCGCCAACAAGGTTTCGCTGCGTACTCTTAGCCAATCAGAACCGAGATAGTGGCATGGCTGAATAATAATTATATTTGTGAACGCATTCATGATGAGGTTCAAAGTTATTCAATGTGGCATTTTTGGGGCTTTGTTGGTTCGTGCGCGCGCGCAATTTTCGCGCCAAAACCCATCAGACACCACAGGGAGACCAGTACATAGCCAGGGCCAAACAACGGCGAAAATGCGCATGACGCTTTTATCAAACAATACTGATTTATTTCGGAATGGGGGAGGTATTTCCTAGCCATTGCCCAACACCATCAACAACCCGTAAATTTAAATCCATAGATAATATCTAAAACGTCTGCAAGAGAAAATGACGTCCGTTCTTTCGTTCCCGTCACAGGTGACGGGTCCTTTTCTGGTCGATATTATAAGCGTTTATCGCGCTTGCAAACAATTTATTTCAGTTTTTTTGGCTCTGCTAACAAGCAGAAGCTCATAAGTAGGAGTACTTATGAGCGTTCTGTAACAAGTTATTTCCAAATCCCCCCCCCCCAGACATAAAATTCTCAACAATTTTGTCCCCTCCCTCCATAGTTTAGAGTTTTTATAACGCAAACTGTAAAAATTATCATATATATATTTAGATATTTACTGTGCACAAGCCTGTACATGTGCATTGACCTACATCGTACGGCTCCAATAAAAAATGTCTGTGTCCATGTCTAACCACTCGTACAAAACTCTTCAGTGCGTCGTCTTGTGTGTTCTTCTTCTGAGTCTGCGAACAGATCATATACTTCAGCGGCCTTCAGCGGCTGCAAGTTTATGTTGCGCGCGCATTCCTGGTTTTTGCGGGAAGACGAAAGCACATGAGATGAAGAAGAATTTGACCGTGAAAATTTGCTACAGAATCCACCGAAAATAGCCCCACAAACATGGATATTCCACAACTAGCAACAGTATTTTCCTCTACCTTTGATCCTAACCTGCGTTTAGAGGCAGAAAAGCGACTAGAGGAGGTAAGAAATAGGAGTTTTTGCCCGATATTCTTCCTTATCGCCGGAGTTCGCAAGCATCATCCCGAGTGAGCAGTCCTTGTAATCTTCAAACTTTGAATGTTTGCTGAGTGATTTCCTAGCAATTTAGAATCCTTAGCGTGCCAGCTTCAGTCCCTGTAATTCCATTAATTAATAAATGCAAGTAAATGTGGTTGTACTATTGGTTACGGCATTAGTCATTTTTATGTACCGTAGTATGATTTTACGTGTGTCGTAAGTTATGTTATGATGTTGAAATGCTTACAAGCAATCAGTTTGAAATATCTAAAGATGGCATTGTAAGTTCCTGTATGCTTTACATGAAAATCAGAGTGGTCCAAGCCTTAGTGACGAAATCGATCCTACAATTCGCAGGCTCTCACTTTTTAAACTGTATTAAAAGTAGAAATTATATTATTTCGTGGTGCTACTGCTAGACGCGACAGATTTCCACGTGTATATTCTAGATTCAGACAAAACGTTTGAGCCATTTTACTCCTTCATTTAGTATGATCAGGGAAGTGCAAGGGAGCTTGATCCGTTTTTATGGTCATTTCACATCTAAATCTAAATCCAATTGAGTATAATGTAATTTCTTTCCCATGCGGAGCCCAAAATAGAGATGATACAATCTGACTTCAACACAGGGATCCCAGTCTGAATATTTTGGCCAAAACAGGAAAAAAAGAGACATATATAGGAGAAAATATCAAGAAGGAAATCTGGACCATTTTATGTGATAATGATTCATTCTGAAAAAAACATTGGCCATGGCACATCGAAATAAGCTTTTGAGCACAACAGTATACAGTGTTGCATAAATTTTCTCTCGTTGTTCCATCTTGAATTGCATGGAATTTCTGCTGATTCTCCATTTTTCTCATCACTTCTGTAGTTGACATCCTCTCCCATTACAGCCAAAGACGCTCAAGCCCCCCCCCCCCCCCCCCCCCCCCTAGAGCGCAATAATGAGTTGATTCTTGGAATATTGGATCCATTATTCGATTCAATAATGCATTTCGCTTGGGAAAACGTCTTTCAATTTGAACTGGGTTTTCGCTTTTGATTGGACGATAGACGACAAAGGCGCTTCCATATATGGACTTTACAAGCCTGGTAAATCTCTCCCTCGTTCATTTAGAAAAGACATTGTTGATCAGTATTATCAGGGATGTTCTAAGAAGCATAAAGGCAGTGACTTAAGAGTTTCGGAGCGTGGTTCAGGAAGGTAATCTAGCCGAAATCTGAGTTCAAATCGAAAGACGTTTTCCCAAGCTGAATGCATTATTGAATCGAATAATGGATACAATATTCCAAGAATCAACTCATTATTGCACTCTAGAGGGGGACGCTTGAGGGTCTTTGGCTGTAAAGATAATATAGATCACTGTTTTCGAGATATAATTTACATTCAAAACATACAATATTTTTAATGGAAACCACTACAAGGTAATGGGTAAAAGAGCACAGAAAATCACTTGTTTGATGTGACATTTTTGGGGAGAGTACAAAACCTGGAACATGGACTAGGCAACACAGGGTGACCGAAATCCTAGGAGTTGCTTCTAGGAGGCTGGGCACTATTCAATATGGCGGCGTTGTAAACAAGTAGATTGGCGTTGATAAATGGTCACACTATGATCGTCGGAGATCGTCATCATTGGTAAGTTGTTGTTTTCACTTTTTAGAACATTTTTCGAAAAAATTCCTTCAGGGGGTCCATGGACCGGGTCCATGGACTAGGGGTCCAGGTTTTGTACTCTCCCCATTTTTTGTTTGAATGTGACTATGGTGCATGGCACTGCCTCTTCCTAATCACTGCCTTGGAATCAAGTTAAAATTGGAATGTTTTGAAATTGGTCTATTATTGTTACTTTGCAGCTCAAATATATCCCTGGGTTTGTGACACTCCTTCTACAACTTCTCATGTCAGAGGAAGTACAATCTCCTGTTAGGCAGGCTGGTGAGTGTTTTTTTTTTGTAGCTGTTACTCAAAAACTAGTTCTGAAACCAGTTGGATAATGTTTCCCCCTTTGAGACCGCAGGATCAAAGGGTTTAATTGCCCAGCCATGACGGCTGATTGACACGAGCTCCGCCTTCACAAGGGGTGTGCTTGTAATATAAGATTAGAAATATGAGTAGTATGATTAGTTGCTTTTACCGTTCGCTTAGCACAGTCAGTACAGATCGTATTATTCGTAATTCTGCTGGTATTCCCAATGCAGCGGCGTTCCGTTGTCACTCATTTCGCCGAGGGTCTACGTCTTGGGCATTTCAATTAGGGATACCAGGGGAAATTATCCAGTTATATGGTGGTTGGGTTAGCGATTCTTATAAGTTGTACTTAGATATTTGGCTTTCCTCTAAATTGAATTTTGCTTCTACCGTGCGCAATGCTCTCTCTCCGTGTCAGCTTAGTCAGCCTTTATTTGCTTGTTTGTTTGGCCGTGGAGGTTTGGTGGCAGAGAAGATTCATTTGTCAGATATTTGTCTACTTGTATCTCATCTGATAATAAACTTCTCTCTGGGCCAAACACACAAGCGTGTATTGTCTGTTTTTCTGCCTTAATTGATGGGGAATTTGGCCATAATGTTCCTCTTTTTCAGCCTGCATATACATGAAGAACATGGTGATTCAGTACTGGAAGGATAGAGACCCAAATGATTTTCCTGATGGGGACATACCATTTATTATTGCTGAGCAAGATAAAGTGGTCATCAGGGAGCATATCTTGGAAGCTATTATAAGTTCTCCAGATCTTATAAGGTAAGAAGTCTAAACTTGAGATTTTCAAGTAGAACTAGGTTTTTAGTTATATGATTATACTAGATGGTTTGGAAAACGGTGTCAGGGATTTTCTTATTTTGCATATTAATAGCAATATCACATGACAAAAAAATTGAAAATTCTATTTTTTTTTACATGATCCTGACATGAAAATTAACATAACAAATGGTTGGAAAGGAAAGTAAAAAATCCCTGACACCGATTTTGAGACCGCTTCCTGGAGAATAGATTTTGATCAAATTTGGAGTTGTGCACATTAAGGCAAGGGACTGAAGGGGCAGGAGCTTGTTTTGTGTAAAACCAGTATTTTTTCTTTGAAGTAAAAAAAGTGAATATCACTATTTCATAAAAAAGCCATTACTTAAGCTTTAAAGGCCCGTTACTTTTTTCCATAATGCATTGCGCACCATGGTGTATTAAACAGTTATTTTTGTTTTATCTTTTTTTGTTTTCAAAACCAAAATATAAATACCATGGCATGCAATGCAATATGGAAAGGTGTAATGGGCCTTTAAAGCAATCTTGTAGCACAAATTTGATGCAACACCCCAGACACCTCATTTTCCTGAACCCATACCTTAACTTTACATTTTCAGAATTCAATTAACAGTTTGCATAGGGCAAGTATTGCGGCATGATTTTCCAGAGAAGTGGCCAATGGTAATCAACAAGATCAATGCATACTTGACAAGCACTAACCAAGGCACATGGCTGGGATCCCTACTTGCTCTTTACCAAGTCGTCAAGAAATATGAGTATCCTTAAGAAAAGATTGTTTGGTTCACAGATTAAAGGGTGCTATTCCATCTAGGATTGGCACATTGACATTGAACTGACAATGTTGATGCTATCCTGGCACCAATCCTCAGGCTTCTCCATCACCACCCATTTCCCATGCAAAATGAGAATTGATTGCTGCATACCAAAAATGAAGCAAAATGTCCAGTTTTTTCTTAACTCAAAATTTAAGATTCAAAAAAGTAGAGGATCGAGGACCTATTATCAACATCATGGGGGCTATGCTGCCCATTTTGTACCAGCATATTTCAACCTTGATCAATGATGAGTCAGTTGCTTCAGTGGACATACAAAAACAAATCCTCAAGATATTCTTTGCATTAATACAGGTATTGCCTACAGTATGCATTAATACAAACTAGTTATACAATGCGTTTGAGTGACATACGGTACTGCGGAGCCTATACTGTAGGTGAGTGTGTATGCTAAGAAAATATAAGTGAGAAGTGTCTGCAGTATGCCACAGGAATTTATTGTATAACTATTTTATACTAGGCTACAGAAAATTCAAGGCAACGTTTTATGTAAATGCATGATGTGCATGATGGGAAGGTTGAGTGGAATACTGCTGAATATACTTTGCCATTCCTGCATTCTGATTGGCTGTATTTTCTGTGGCATGGTATAAAGGTTATTAGTCAAATCACACAAGTGGTCTATTGTCAATGCTGCATTCTGATTGGTCGAGCTACTAGTAGCAAAAAGTGTGGCAACCCAATGACCAAGACCAGAAACATTTTTGGCTATACAAATTGACCTACTGGTACTAGTGTGATTTCGACTAAAACCCTCATGGCCTAATTACCTAGGAATAATTGTTAAATGGGCAATTCCATTGAAGATGAAGATGTCCAACTACTGAAGGAGTTCTCTGTTTTTCAGTCTGCTTAAACTAGCATTTTTAAGAAAGAAAAGAACATCATTTCACACACAGAACAAAAAGTCTTCGCCGCCATATTTGATAGATAGTGAATGCTTCCCAGTTCATACTTGTCCCTTTTGCCGGTAAGACAGAATCTCCATAATTTTCTATTGATTTTGACTGTTCAATCATGCATCAGGTTCAACTTTGTACAATCACGCATTGAGATTAATATAAAGGATGCTGACAGTGTTGAGTGCCGGGATTAAAGTTGAACTAGCACGGATGCGCAACTTTCGTCAAAAACCCAAACTTTTACTAACATATCTAATGAAAAATTGAAACACATCTGAAAATATAAAATGGAAAACATTCCCAAATGAATGGTCAGCTGATTGCAATAGACCTCCTTGGCTTGAGCATAATGTTTTGCCCATTTCAGATCATGTGGCATTCCCATGAGTATTCTCTATTTGTTTGGAATGCATAAATTTTCTCTTGTTGTTCAATCTCGAATGGCATGGAATTTCTGCTGATTCTATATCTTTCTCATCACTTCTGTAGTTGACATCCTCTCCATTAAAGATAATATAGATCACTGATTTTTGAGATATAATTTACATTAAAAAACATACAATATTTTTAATGGGAACCACTACAATGTAATGGGCAAAAGGGCACAGAAAATCACTTGTTTGATGCACCATTTAGTCAATACTCATGGGAATGCCACGTGATCTGAATTAATGGGAAAAAAATTATGCCCAAGCTGAGGAGGTCTATTAAGCTTAACGCCAAGGACCCTGGAGTGTTTACAATAGTATGGGTATTCTCAACATTTTTGTTTATTTTTCAGTGCAATTTACCCCTCGAGATATTAAGTGAAGAAGTCTTTAAACAATGGATGCTAATTTTCCAGAAAGTGGTCGACAGGCCTGTTCCAGCGGTAAGGTGTCCATGACGCTCAGCACGAGATAAAAGAATCTTTTACAGAATCAGGGACGGCGGAACAGTTTCAAAGTGTGTGTGTGTGGGGGGGGGGGGCTCATTAGTAAAATGTATGGCAAGGTTGGGAGTTTAGTGAAAATGTATGAAAACTTGGCAACATGTGGGGAGCCCTCCTAGTCCCCCCGGCTCTGCCTTCTCTGAGAATATTTTAAACTCATTGGTTTCCATATAAAAAAAAGACATACCTCATTATTTTGTTGCTGCCTGGTATTTAAATAAAGTTTTATATGATATGGTATATAGTTTTCAAGGTATTTTGGAAATTGCACCCTTGTGACATCTGTGGTGCTAAGTGTGGCAAAAACAAATTTCAGTGATTGAGATTGTGTTGGTGAAAAGCAAGCGGAGCACCGTCTGTCGCCCATCCATGTACACATTGGATCCCTGTGGTAAACAAAGAAAAAATTGTTTCTCCTCAAGGGAACATGCTAAGACAACCATACTTGGGATTTTTTGTCTATGCTACAAGGGGGATGTTGTAATACGGTCACGTGATGTGACGTCATCGCTTACGTCATCAATGCTTGAAAAATTAATATCTCGTGAAGGGAAGACTCCAAAACAACCAAACTTGGGTAGTGTAGTCTTGGTCACCAGATGAGCGAAATGAAGTGGTCATGTGATGTGATGTCAGCGATGACATCATCTATGCTTGAAAAAATAATATCTTGTGAAGGGAAGACTCTAAAATATATATTACTATATATTACTTCATTTTGATTAATTTTCATAGGTTGCTCTTGAAACTGAGGAAGATGAGAGGCCACGCCTACCATGGTGGAAAGCTAAAAAGTGGGCACTACATGTCTTACAAAGAGTTTTTGAAAGGTAAAAATGACAAAAGAATACTATCACAATTTTCTTCAGGACAGAAGAATTAATATTTTACATTTTTTGCTTTGTACCTCTAGATATGCAACCCCAGGTTCAATCACAAAAGAGTACAATCATTTTGCTGATTTTATTGCAAGAATTTTAGTGGTGAGTAGCATACAGAACTTTAGATAATAATTATAATTTTTATTCAAAGGTGGTATGTGGCCTTCTAATCACAATGCTTTTTGATCATGGTCAGCGTAGTGCAACTCTGACACCTGCTTAACATTATTGTGTCTAGAAAGGAGGGCCTATAGGCCCCATTTCCTTGATTGTCCCAAAAACGAATGAATGTGGGAAACATAGTGGGAAACGTATTGTAACGGCTTATCGGGCTTTGCCTGAAGCCGTTCGGCACCCGTTCAAATGACCTAAAACACCATTTTGAACGGGTCAAAATGCAAAGTCGTTTTTCAGTAACGTTTGAACGAGATGTAAAGTCCTTTATTTCAATTCGTTCATAGTTTTTTTGGAAAACGAACGGCATACGATCATGAATGGCAAAAGAAATTCACCACAAAGTGAATAACAACCATGTACGATATTCTGATTACCGGTGAAACACTCACAGATTAACCAGGGAGTGTGCGCTTTTTTAACGTCATCTCACGATCTCCTGGTTTTCGGGTAAAATCTCCCGCATTTCTTATCTGATATATTATATTTATTATACGTTTTCCCATGCAGGGTCACTTATGGTGCAAATGTTTCATTATCACAACAAAATCACAGATGGTAACCCCTTTTCCCAGGCCCAAAATTATTGTCAATCCCATGTCCTACATAAATTGTACATTTAGGAAGAACTGTATTCCTGAATCACACACAAAAATATCGCATTATTATTCTTAAATCCTATTGCTATAATTGAAACCAAACTTAAAGTCCAACAAATAGTGCTACCTTATACATAAAATCCTTATAATCCTCTTGTTTCTCTGCAGTCACTACAACTCAAATTATGCTGAAAGTTCTTGACCAGTACAGAAGAAAAGTTTATGTTGCACCTCGTGTTCTGCAGCAAACAATTAACTACTTAAAAAACGGGTGAGACAGAGTGGATTTCATAGCACGACCATACAAAAAGTAAAATGGGCCAATTCTGATAAAATGTAAAGGAGTACTGTAAAAACAAATTGATGATGAATTACTCCCAGCGCTGAAATCTGATCTAGAGTTTACTTTGTACTATACATACATGTTGCTTGTCCCGTGCTTACTTTGTAGAAAAGGAAAAACAGCCAGGGCTATGAATAGAAGGCTGTAACAATAAACCTGATTGCTGTAAAATAAAATGACTTCAGGGGCTAACACAGTGGTGTGTCAGGCTGATACCCGATTTCTTCAAAGCATTCATCAGCTTTGGGAAATCTGTAGCAATGTGTCAACCCAAATGAATTGTGGCTCATTAGCAATCAGGTTCATCAGGTGTGTGTTTGAACCAGTCCAATAGCAGAGCTGTTGATCAAGAAACAAACGCAACACATTCATCCTTATAGCATGAAAAATGGTAAACACATAAATGATAAACCCGGCGTAATCAATCGAACAAATCCGAACAATAAATCAATCGAACTCAATCGAACATCAATCGTTCGATTTGTTCGGCAATCGAACAAAATCGAACGCGAGCTTTGCTGTGAGTTCGATTTTCGAACAAAATCGAATTAATTTTTAGGGGATAAAATCGGCCCTTTGGTACCTTTGGAGAAAAGAAACATGTTTTAACCTGCGATCAGTGCTTTCTTCTGTCAGTCTTTTTAAATTTTACGAAGTTAGTCACGTGTCATACATTCCCGTAGTTGTCTTGGCCGGGGGCGAGATAAATGAAAACAACGCACGACAACAAAACCGCGAGGACTAGCAACAAAACGACAGAGCGAATTACCGAGGAAAAGCCTCTGCTAGGGTATCATATTTTGGAGTGAAACATTTGGTTTATTGTCTCAGCACAGAATCTATTACAGGCTATTGTAGCTTAAAACCTCTAGTAGCTTAGGTCTGTTAAAATTCTGTACTATATTCGGACTTGTTGGTACCTTTTTGGAGGCAAAATCAGATAAAACCACTCCCAATTTGGTAACTTTAGGGAGAAAAATCTAAGTATGTTTAAAGTTCGATTTCCGAACGTTCGATTTTGTTCGATTGTGAAGATTTTGCTGTGAGTTCGATTGCCGAACAAGTCGAAAATCAATCGAACGAGTGGTATTCGATTGAGTTCGATTACCGAACGTTCGATTGATTACGCCGGGCATAAAGCAGCCATCCCTTGCAACCCTGACTGGGTTAACCCATCACAGTGACAGAATGATTTGATATTTGTCTTATTCGTTTTTCCAGTATCTCGAATTCTCTCCACTGGAAGGTTATGAGGCCACATGTCCATGTAAGTTTATTGTTGAGTCCCTTGCTATTAAGCCTGGTCCTCACTAGGGAACAAGCGCAAATGTAAGCAGAAGGACAGTGAGGACATGCACGACGCAAGCATAAGCACAAGTGCAAGGCCGACGCGAAAAGAACAAGACTAGCGTTCTTCTTGTGCTTGTGTCGCAATGAGGACGCTCAAAGCGCAAGCACAAGACTTCACGGCAATCAGCTTGCTAAATATAATATAGTCAAACTCCTTCATAAAATAACGCATTTCTGAGTCCTCGGCACCTCATTTTGAGTCGTTAACAGTCTGGACAAGAACGAAACCAGTCCCTCGCGGTTTTGATAGAATACCTAATAAAAACTTTCTCTCCGATATTTCGCCATTTTGAGCGAATAAATCTGCAATTTTCTTCAAAAATGATCAGTCAGAACTCCAAGACAATAAATAAAAAAGAGCACCTGAGTTATTTTTGTCATGAAATATCTGTGAATTACGCAGGAATTTAAGGATTACGCGGAAAAAAAGGCAAATTACGTGTTTCCACACAAGCGCGTAATTCCAGAAGCCCTTAAATTAAAACAGGCCATTAAACGTTGCAGAATTAAAGCGTTCGCTTTAACTTTGATATACGTTTTTCAGGGCATTATTCAAGAGGTAGTGTTCCCACTGATGTGTTATACTGATGAAGACCAAGAACTATGGGAAGATGACCCTTATGAATTCATTAGAGTGAAATATGGCAAGTAAAAAAAAAGACTGCATGAAATGCTGTGACATTGATTGGCAAGGCAGCAAACAATTTCGGTTAAAAGAGTGTTGCTAAATTATTTTATGCCGTGTAAAGCGCATCGTAGTAGGATATCTCAGGCCTAGAGCATTGATACAGGTGTCGGTATCGACACGGCCCTATTTCGACGTATGCCCTAGGCCTCGGGGTCTGTGAATAAAATGTTGGATCAGAAAATAACTTTCCTTAAAACACCGAAAACATCCCAAGCATCCCATCCCAATGAAGTGATTTTTCTGAAGTTCGAGAAAAATATCGTTTAGTCTATTTTGTATACAATTATTCTAAAAACAATTAACAGACTCATTCATATCCAGCAATACATGGTAACGTTTGCCAATTAGGGCTTGCCAGTATTTAGATACTGGTTATATTTTGAAACGAAGGCTTAGGGCAATCCTCGAATAAGAGTCGAACCGAATTCATTTAAAACAATAGGTAATTTGTTATTTGAAAGTGTAATGAGTTGGTACATTATCTTTTGAACATAATGCAATCAACGCGACATAGCCTTAGTTTATTTCTCACAATGATCTCTTCATCAGGTTGTAATCTCTATTGCTTTTTTCATCTATTTCTCTTGTCATTTCAGATATATTTGAAGACTTCATCTCTCCTGTTGTCGCGGCCTCAACTTTCCTCCACACTGCTGTGTCCAAGCGAAAACAGGTCCTAGATCCCACCATGATGTTCTGTGTAAAGATCCTGAACACACCAGTGGAACAGAGAGACAACAGGCAGAAAGATGGCGCTCTACACATTATAGGAACACTGGCAGATATATTGCTGAAGGTAGGGCAGAAAATTGGACGAATGGTACATGCTCCTTTTTGGCCTCAACGTCATGCTGTTAATAAGCACATTCAACTCTTTTTCCATACTTTTTCCCACGTTTTACTAAATGATTGAAATGATTTTAAGATTATGTATCAGTCAATTCCAGCGGTGACCATGCCCCCCCCCCCCGGCAACCCCGGGATTTTGGTCATTTCTAAAAATAAAACTGAAAATTCCCCGCCCCCGGGATAGCAAAATTGCAAAATACCCCACGGCGGGGAACACAAAAAGCGGAAAAATGCCCCACCCCCGGACGAGATAAAGACGGTAAGATTCCATCGACTCTGCGTGACAAAGCTTCACAACTAAAAACTTCAACTCCATTTTTACTGTCCGAGTATTCATAATTCGTTTTTAAATGTACTTTAGTTTTCTCGTCTTTGAACGAGTTCTCATTTCATTGAAAATGAGACAAAATATAAATAAAGTGAAACTAAGGTATTAGTACAATATCGGTAGACATTCCTAGGCCATTCGCGGTTGTCGCCATTTTTGGCTGCAAATTGTCCCCGGAATCTCTCAATGCGAAATTTACCTATTCTATTTGCAGGGCAACTATTTCGCATTTATGTTACTGGACTTTTTGCGAAATTGGAACTCTGTTTATAGTGTCAATTCATTTTTATGTTTTTTCACTGAGACGAAATTGCGAAATCTGTTTCTTCTCTATAGAAGACGTTAACTGCGAAATGTGTCTTCCCTAAACGTGGTGTATACGGGCCATGCTCTGCATTATATTTTATGTGGCGTTATTTTCTGTAACTGGGACATTGTAACTGCCGATCGATAGTTATTAAAACTGGTGTTGTAGTTCGCAAAACCCGACGCGCATGAGATGAGAAAACCAAAATTCCCAACCCCCCTCCCCCGGGGAAAAACAATTCCCGACCCCGGGGCAAGCAAAATGTTCAAAATTCCCCACCCCAGGGAAGGCAGTGGTGTGCAAATGCCCCACGGTGTCCGGGGGGGGGGGGGATGGTCACCGCTGGAATTGACTGATACATTACCGGTATGCTATTGATATTGTAGCTGTATCTCTGCATTTTTCATAATTCTGTGAAATGCGATTTTCAATTTCCAATCGCCAATTCTCGTACCCACAGTTTCCCGGCCCATAACCTCGCGGGGGAGGCTCTGGTGACAGCCACTGACGCATGCGCATATGACCTTTTATGTTTAGAAGCCGTAGGCATTGGTCGAAAAGACGACTAGCAAACGAAATTTAGTGTTATTTAATCAGATACGTTTTTCAAAAGCGATTTAAAGCTGATCTTATGTACGTATGTGCGCCATTTTAGCCAATAAGCGAAGGCTTTCAAATGTCACTAACTTCGCTATAGCCTCCTCCCGCGAGATAACCACTGACGAGCCGGGAGCTCTGGGTGCGAAAATGCCAATCGCCAAACTGAGTTCTGGTGTCCGTCATTCTAAACAACAGCAAAATATTGTTTCTTGTCAGCTTGGTCTATTGAAATCCTGGAATTTTGAAAGCCTGAAAACGTGGGAAACAGAGACCTTATTGCATTTACTTGCATATCAATGATTTTGGGTTGCGCGACAAATTGAGGCAAACATGCCATTCATCAATCAATTTTGTAACTGTCCTGTTAATCCACAGAAAAAGAACTACAAGGACCAGATGGAACCAATGCTTGTTCAACATGTCTACCCTGAGTTCACCAGTCCCCATGGATACATGAGAGCAAGGGTGAGGTTTCCAGGAGAGAAGATTTACTAAGAAATGCCACAGGGCTCTATTAAACATTTGAATAATAATGTTGCGAGTTTATTGTAGAAAATCTGGTCAATGCGGCAATTGACCCATAACCCTAGAGTGGATGGGCTAATTTGTTGTAACCGATACAATTACATAAACTGTTCAATTCGTCCTACGTTTTTTTAACGTTTTTTTTTAATCAACCTCATCGTTACAATGTATCAATCTTTTTTGCAATGCAATGCTTTATCATTATATCGAATTATACAATTGTAACCAGAATAGCAAGTGACTATTTTCAAGTGATTCACAAGATTTTTAGACTAAAAACGTGTTATGTTGGATTTTTTCCTCGATCTTAACAAAACTCTTGCGCGCTCCCCCAATACTCTCAATGTTATATTATTCACCGGTAGTTGATTATAGCAAGAGAAAACAAAACTCTCGAGGTTTATACACAGGTACTGTTAAGGGACACACTAGAAATGCCCCTCGTTTGTGTTCCAGGCATGCTGGATGTTGCATGTGTTTGGGGAGATCAGCTTCAAGCACGACAACAATCTGGCCAAGGCCGTGGAGGCAGCACGACTGTGTCTGACAGGAGATAAAGAAGCACCAGTCAAAGTGGAGGCAGCCATTGCACTGCAGTTCCTTATTGAGCATCAAGACAAAGGTAAGAAGAGAACATATTTCCTAACTCGTAGTTTGTCCACCGTGAAAGGAATTCAGTTCAAGGAATTCGAGGATTCGAACTCAGGACCGTACGCACAGTGTGCCGTGCCCAAACACACTGCACCACCTAGCCGTACTTTTCTGTCTCGCTACAGGATGTTTTACTCGTCTATTCTACTAAAAATCCTTTCACTATTTGCTTTTTTTTTCCAGCCAAAGTGTTCATCGAGCCCTATGTAAGAGACGTTATAATAGGTAAGCCCTTTTTGCAGAAAATTAATGAGCCGTCTTGTGTACGAATTTGCCGTGTTGGACACAACACACATCGCGAACGCTTGGCTGATGTCACATGAACTTTGGAAACTAGATGGTTTGCTCTATACCTTGGTGCGTACTCGAGAATTTAGCGCTACTTTTTCCCGGCCGCTAAATCCCTCTTTCGCAGGATTTGTCTATTGATGTGGCGTCACATTTTTACCGCATTGTCTTGATTCTTTAGAACTACTGAGAGTTATTCAAGAAACCGAGAACGACGATTTAACTAGCGTCATGCAAAAGCTGATTAGTACATATGGCGACCAGGAGCAGGTGGCTGGGATAGCTGTGGATATCGCCAAAGAACTCGTGAGTGCTGCATTGCACCTTGCCCACTTATACCGAGTATTCATCGTAATAAGCTCGATGCCATGATATTTGATATGCCCTTTTTTTAGATCACAACTTTTCTTATGACATACTGTAAATGTTAAAGGCCCATAGTCAACCGGGAATGTTTGCGCTTTGTTTTCAATCGGATCTATTGTTATTCAACAGCTTGGCTGATACTGTAGGTCCCAAAGGGGTTCCTATTGTTCTTCGCATTTCATAAGTTCAAACTGAAAATCATTTAATTTTCAACTGCGTTTTATTCTTGTGTGCATGCAATGCGACTTCGGCGCTTATGGGCCTTTAAATGCGCTGAAAACGTTTTTTTGTCAAATCTCTGAATTTTGATGGAATACAAAATGTAGATGCGGCGCAGTGCATTGTGGGTAGGGCGAGTTGGCTCCCTTACGTCATGAGACATGCAATATGCAGCCAGGCGTGGATTTGTTCTTTTTCCTCCTAAAAGACGAGACTACGAAACTTTTGCTAGCTTTTCGAAGGTTGCGAATTTCAAGTAAACTCCTCTCCATACTTTCTAGGCCAACACGTTTCTTCAGCTGGTTGATGGTGAAGGTGATGACGAGCGGGCAGACGAGCGATCGGTCACGGCTATGGGTATCCTCAACACAGTCGAGACCATGATGCATGTCATGGAATCTTCCAAAGAGGTATGCGCTTCAAACAGTTTCTTCACCTGTGCCGATGTTTATTATGCTTTATTAGGGTTACATGTGATCTTCTTGCCGACTTCTTTTTCTCCAGATTGTGCATCAGTTGGAGCATGTTTGTGTGTCTCTTGTGGCGACTGTTTTACAAAAGTCAGCTATTGGTAAGCCGGCGGGTTGCTTTTACAGGGCCCTTGATAACCTTGGAAGAAACACGCTTTGAATAACTTGGGATGGCCCTACGAGCGACGTAAAACGTTTAGCATCCACATGTGGGGAAAACCCTGTTTGCCCTCGCCCCCGCGCCCAGGAAAAGCAAAGAACGACTGAGGCTTGTCCCCAGACACAAATTTCTTGTTACGGCCTTGTACCCTTTTTAAAACTCCCCCCCCCCCACTTCAGACAATTTTTTTATCAAATCAATTTTTCGATCTTGCCTCTCCCTGGACTGCCTTGTTTTCAAAACTTTTCCCTTTCGTCTCATTTAATACTCTCTGTTCTGTTTCTAGAATTCTATGAGGATGTGTTTTCCATTGTGTGTACCTGTACGTGTTTTGAGATTTCCGCCCAGATGTGGTCCGTGTATCCCATGTTGTACGACGCTTTTGAGAGAGACGCCTTCGATTTCTTTACGGGTAAGTTAAGGTTGTATTAACCCTTCGGTTTTTGGTTTTCATAATTCTGAGACCTCTAACGTTTATCCAACAATAAAACCGTTCCTCGTTAGATTCTTAATCTTTCAGATAGCAAATTCTATTCACTTATCAAACGAAATCATATATCAGGGTTATTCGCACGCTTCACTGACGGACACCAAAACGCAGTAACAGATGCGATGGTTCTTCCATACAATGTGCTCCTCAAAGTCTAAATGCGCGCTGTTACTACTAGTACTAATAATAATACAAAATTTCTATAGCGCCATTTCCTGAAGCTCAATGGCGCTTTACAATTATCCAAATAACTAAAACGAAGAAGTTAACCAAACAAATTTACAGTTCAAATAGTAAAACGATCTAAAAACGTAATAAAAAGATATAAATATATATAAATGCTGGAACCATACTCCGGAAGATTTCTTATATAGTTCATCCATGCTGGAACCATATCAAACAAGTACCATAAATACGTACATTGTAGGAGTTTTATTAGTTGGGTATCTCACAAGATGTTATATTTACAGAAATGATGCCTTGCCTGCATAACTACATCACGGTCGATACCCCTGCATTCCTCTCCAACCAGAAGCACGTCGAAGTGATTTACAAGATCTGCAAAAAGGTACATGTTTGAATGCCTGCCGTGTCAGCTCGATCTGTTTTCTTTGGAACAATGTGCATGTAGAGCTCGACCAGTAAAAGCACCATTGATTGATTTCCATTTATTTCTATGCTACATCTGCTCTCTCCACTGCTCTCTCTCCCTCTCTACTACCCATGCCAACGGCAAAGCATGCTGGAATGCAATTATTTTCTATTGAAAATTTAGGCGATTTCATTGGCTTAGACCAAAAGAATGTAAGAAAAACTTTACTGAGGATTTTTGGGAAGAGATAAGCACATGTGATACTCACACACAGGATATACGACTTTTAAAATGCTTCGTATTTTGGGAACCTAGCGTAAAATAGTGACTGTCCTTCCTTTGTTCTTCTTTAATCTGATTGGTCTGAAGACTTTTTATTGCCAACATTTTCTCAAGCAAGTCGAAAGCTATAACTTTTTCACTTTCATTATGTTCGTCATAACAACTTTCTGTGGTGAAAAGGTAGGACATATCCTATGTGGGGAATCCTCAATGCCATAGAACAATGGAGTTTCGTTTCCTTATTGCATGGATGATTACTTAAAACCATGTTTACATTTTCATACACATTTTAGATGCTGACGGAAGATCCAGGCGAAGATGACCAAGTCAATGCTGCTAAACTGTTAGAGGTCACCATACTGCAGTGTCGCGGTCAAATCGATCAGGTAAAAAAGGGAGACTAAACAAGATTAGACAAAGGGTAATAGTGTTTACTAGTTGGTTGTGATGTTTGCGTCTTGTTTCGGTACACATTTTCCCACAGAGATCGATTGCAAATAACCCACAGGGCTAAATCTGGAGATACACATCCATAGGATGAAGATCATTGTTTTAGTCCAAAATTGACGTAATGTGGAAACAAATACGCAAACACTGTTTCACTGAATCATGAATTAGTTTAATTTATGCAGTTGCGTCTCCATTTATCTCACCTCCCTGCTAGGACGAAAAATGTCATATAACCGCATAGTATTCCTGCTTTAAAAAATGGCTTATTTGGCCCCTACTATACTACTAGAATATTGGGTCATCTTCTGTCCACGTGTGTCCTTCATCTGCTACTTTTCCACTTGTAACGTATAGAAACGACAGCGAGTTTAGTTCTAGTAAACTGAACATGCTGATTTTTGTTCTAGTGGATACCATTTTTTGTGGAAGCAGCACTAGAGAGACTAACACGGGAAGTCAAAGGCAGCGAGTTGAGAACCATGTGTTTACAAGTCGCTATAGCTGCTCTCTATTACAACTCGCACTTGTTACTCAGTATATTGGACAAACTGCAATTCCCAAACACCACAGAGGTCGTTACAGCTCAGTTCTTCTCACAGTGGGTTCACGATGCAGATTGCTTTTTAGGGTGAGTGTAGCTGTAGTGTAGCACGTATGGAACGTCTTGGTACTTTCGGGATTCGGAATGGTAAGGGCCTGTTCACAGACAGACAGACAGATATTTTTATTTGGCATCGTATACAAAAAGTACATGGATGGGTAGTTCCAAATAAAAGTTATTTAATAAGAGATGTAATTAGACATAGATTTTCTTCTATTTTTCGAAACAATCGAATATATATTTTGAACACATTTTTTGTAGACTGGATGTAATTATCGAGTAGAGATATCTCGGGGGGCCGAGTTGTCTCAGGCCGAGACAAGTTTCCTTACAATCTTTCTGTGTTGAAATCAAACCGTTCACATGCGGCCGAGACAACTCGGTACCCTGAGATATCTCGACCTGGAAGGTAGGGATAGCCCTAGGGGTAAAGTTGTCTCGGTCACCATCAGCTCCATGAGGAAATTTGAAATAGACTCTCTATTCCATTTCAGCTTACATGACCGGAAAATGTTTGTGCTCGGATTCTGTGCCCTGTTCGACACACCAAAAGAGGCCCTGCCCCAGGCGCTCTCCCAAATCACACCAAGAATTCTTCCTTCTCTTATACTGGTCTTCTCCGGTCTAAAGCGTGCTTATGAGTGTAAGTATTAGGGATTGTATTGAATAGAAATGTGGCTTTCTCCAGTCCTGTACTGCTTCAAAGTGTGCGGTAATCCGTAGGCGACCATGAATCTTGCTGGGGTCAAGGAAGAGCTAGACTTATAAAGTTTATTACAGATATCATACGCCTGCCATAGCTTAAGTAATGACTCAGTTTACCTCTTGGTTAGCAAAACAAACTAACAAATAAGCAAACACGACGACATGACAAGATCGAAGCCGTGATTTCTTCGCCCCTCTGATCTTTTTGTTGGAGAGTCTCGTCCCTGATTGGATATTCTAACTTTCTGGGTCCTATTATGTTACTTTCCGTCACTTCACTTCATTTTATTGTGCTACCTATTAAGTAATAAATATTACACAGCGCACGAGGACATAACTTAATTTGTCGAACAACAGGGCGTCTTAGAAGTTGAGATTGACAGTTAAAAACGTTTGGTTCTATTAGTTTTCGATCACAACTACAAACGTCTCAAATCTTTTCAGCCTAACGGGGTGAAGTGATATTTCTAGGTCGTATAGGAGATGGCGAAGAAAGCGAAGAGGAAGATGACGATGATGACAAAGAAGGTAAAACCACTATACCGTTCCTACCAAAAGAACCATATATTATCGTAACCCCCAATGCATCATTCCAGCTATAATCGCGCGCGTGCCCGGGCGCGTTCTTTATACTTTATTAACCAAAATGTCAGTCATTTACCTTAAAGCAGCGCGTGCATACATTATAGCTGGAATTGTCCATTAATGATTAGTTTATACTGTCAATTAGCTTGGAGTAACCTTGGTGCTGGTATTTCTCTCTGTAGATGAACTTGCGAGCGATGAAGACGAGTTTAACGAAGACGATGTGGAATACATAGAGAACTTAGCGAAAAAGGTAATAACAAGAGCATTGTGCACGTACATTTGCAACTGAACTGTTGTAGTGATGGAGCAAAGTTGTTTAAAGTGCATATCACCTTTATTTTGGCACAAATTTGACGAAATCTCTGAGGTTGTAGCTTTCGAATGATATATAAATGAACTTGATTCCATAAAATGCGCGCTCTGTTGGCCTGATGGCCTGATGATGGTTTTTAAGTAAACCGAAGTATTGTCACGAGATCTTGTTTAGTTTTTTTTCTGGTGAATATCGCCACGATGAAACATTCACTATTCGGATAGACATTCATCCTTTAGCACTTTAATGAGATAAACAATAATCATCGCTAACAGGAAATGATTTGTTGCTGCTCCTCTTGCTACATATGCACATCAGTTTGGGTGGCTAGTCGAGGATGCCCCAGTGCTGCGTTATTTCATTGTTGCTGTGTTAAGATTGCTTGATTAGCTTGTAGGCTAGCCTGTAGGTGACCACTCTCGTACCTAGAGTTCCCCGGTTCGTCACCACGGAGGAGGGTCTGGTGACAGCCGCTGACAATGCGAAGTCGTTGAGGGAATAAGCTTTCTGTTCATAAAACGTACATAATCAGCCAATCAGCAAAGGCCCTCAAATGTCTGCTACCAGAGCCTTCCCCGCAAGGTGACGAAGCAGTCGCGATCGCGCGTATATTATAACAAGAGTAGGCGCTTCTGACCCTGCCATCGCTTTTTTGTAGGCGTCTGATCATTTTGACGATGACGATGATGAAGAAGAGACGCCGTTGGAGGAATACACGACGGCGATTGACGGCGAAAATATGGATGAGTATGCCGCTTTCAAATCCACTTTCCAAGGTAACTCCATTAGTCTTCAAGACATCAAAATGATATCATCAATGAATTGGACTTTCTCTCATATACGAAATACCTTTTAATGGATAGCTTGCGTTCAGCCTCTCTCTGCCAAATATTTGTATGCTTTTCCCCGAATCCGGTGAAACTTTAAAATCTTGACTAATTTAGTCAGATTGTTGTCTTGTTTCTCGCGAAATATAAAGATATCGCGAGAAACGTTAGGCAATGGGAGAACATTCCAGGGTAAAAACCGTGAACTGAACATAAATACAGAAGTCAACCACAGACGCCGAGGAGAAGAGAGGAAAGCAGCTGTAGACAGGCTATGTGCTGGATACCAACATTTGGAGTCAAAGCGTCTCGATTTTAATCGTTTCAGTCTTAGTTTTAAATGATTTTGATATGACCATGCGAAAGATTGAGGACCTTTGAAGAAGATAGTATAGGTAAAAGGTTACATGTGGAAGATGCCTCATCATATATTTTCCCGGCAGACTATTAGTGACAAATAAAAGCATGAAAGCCAAGGTATTATTTGGGATGCTGCCATGTTTTGAAAAGGAATTCTTCCAAAGCCCATCACCAGGCCACAAAGTATTAGGCTTAGGAGGCCCACTGAAGCTGCGCTGTAGAAGAAAAAGTTTTCGACAATTTTTTCGTCTTCAGCGCTTCAAACTCGGAATCCCGAGTGGTACGCAGGAATGATGAATAGTCTCAACAACGACCAGAAACAAGAGCTACAAGAAGTACTCACCACCGCAGAACATAAAGCTGCTGCCGCAGGTACGTCAGGGCGCCGTTTTTCTGTCGCATTATCGAATTTAATGACGAAGCACACGATTTTGCTAATGCATGAAATGTCTAGTAACCTTGCTCTTCATCGACAAATAACAAAAGAACGAAATGAACGGCCTCGTTCGACCATGGCTTCCTTCTTTGTTACTTGTTCCTTGCATCGGGCACAATCCTATTGTTCTAAGCGACATCAAGCAAACCAAAACAAATCTCATGACTTGGCTATGCGTAAGTGAGCTCGTCGCTCAGCTCCTGGTGCTATTACCATGTCTTGAAGCTCTTTTATTTGCCACAACAAAAGGCTCGTCACCTAAACAAAAGGCTGAATACTCTTGGCTTTTCTTTTTGTTTTGGATTCTTTTGTTAGACTCGTCTCGAGGGAGATGCGACTCATTATTATTCGGATTCAAACCAAAAGCGGGAACTTCGACTTCAAGATGGCGAGCTAATTCGTGTGCCTACAGCAAAATCTCTCTCTGGGGGAAGTAAAATCCCACTCTAACTGAACAAAGACGGTGAAAATCATTTTTTCGTAATCAGATCCGTTAATATCCGTTTTCAGCAACTGATAAAAGTACTTGACAGAGCGTAAAACTAGCTCCGAATATTTTCCCCCCACTGAAAATGGCTAAAACCGCCAAAATTCACCTTGTCGTGGGGGAAGTAAAAATAAATAATTAATAACAGCTATCTGGCAAAATGTCTTCTTTGATATTTAAGTAATGGTCCGTATAAGAACTAGGCAAGCCAACGGCAAAGCATGCTGGAATGCAATTAATTTCTATTGAAAATATAGGCAATTTCATTGGCTTAGACATGAAAATCAGTAAATTCACTATGCTAGAAAGACTTGTCTGAGGATTTTTAGGGAGACATAAGCACTTGTGGTACTCACAAACAGGATATGCAATTTGCAAAGACTTTGTATGTGGGGAACCTAGCGTAAAATGCTGATTTTCACTCCTTTGTTCTTCTTTAATCTGATTGGTCTAGAGACTTTTCGTTGCCATATGTTCTCAAAGCAAGTCGAAATCTATCAATTTTTCACTCTTATTATGTTACTAGTCATGATAACTTACTGTGGTAAAACAAATAGGACATATCCTACGTGGGGAACCTTCAATGCCGTAGAACAATGGATGTTTGCCTAGTTCTTGCATGGATGATTACTTAAACTACAGAAATCAACTTTCAGCTATTTTACAGAAAAAGTAGCAACATCACAATTTGACAATATTTTAGTCAAGGTCAGCAGTTTAGCTCCGTTTTGTCTGTAGTTATGGCTAATTAGCTTTCAAATCTGGCGGCGCTTAACCGTAGAGTCCCGGATGCATGTCGCTGGATTGTGCCCGATGGGGGGTCTTTGTCCGATGTATTAGTCGTGTATTCATCCCACTCTAAAAAGCGATACTTCATGTAACGTCATCCCTGTTCTTAAGCCAGAGACTGGTTGGTTCACAGAACAATGCGCGCTATTCAAACCTTGTTTGGCGCATATACATTTGAGTGACAATGTTTTTAAACATGTTAGTCGTTGTTTATCAACATTGCAATTTGAATGCTAATGTGTCAGCCGTCGATCTCTGGTTTGCACATTAATAACAATGGAGGACGTCAGCGTGAATAGCGCTATTGGCGATTCTGCAGAGGCAACCCCTACCCAAGCGTGGGCGGGAGGGGAGGGGGGAAGTGCTTGCTCCCTGTCTGATAGCTGAAGCTCAAGCTACAATTTCACCGTGAGACTGGCTTGTTTGAGCAATCGACTTCTCACACTCCTTCCTTAATGTACAAAGAATCATTTCCCTTTTCACCCACTTTTCCACCAGAATCGAAGCGAATAGAGGCAGCAGGCGGATACAACTTCGGGACCGCTTCAGTACCTACAAGCTTTAACTTCGGCGCGCCACCACAGAGCTAAGAAAACAGAGCAGCAGAAATAGAGAAATATCGGGAAAGACTCCCACCAGTCTTGCTGTCTACAACAAGAGAACACTCTCCATTCAATCGACTTATTCGGCTAATAACTTGCTGAATGGGCTAACAGTTGTCTAAATTTTCAAACCCACGCCTGAGTGGATTGCGCAAAAAGAACAATGTTAACTCCCGAAATGATAACCTAAACTAGATGGCGACAAGGGTGAAGACGACGTTAGCTGGGTCTATCTATTACAGGCTCCACAGTACAACAGACAAGGAATATATTTGTTTTGTCTTCTTGGTTTATGGACATCTTCTAAGAGAGCTCACGAATATTGAGACGGAAGTGGTCATTTTGACGTGTAATTATATTGGTCTGAGGGACTGTTTGTTTACTTTTAATATTTTTGGGGTCGAAATCTAAATGAAGAATACCAGAACTGCAGTGCGAGAAAAATATTGGGAGTTATATCACGTGTTAGTATAATAAGCGATTCCGCGCGCTGATTGGTCGAGACGTTCGCCATATTTTGCTAGATTATTGAAAGCAATGGGGATCGCGCGCGCACCTTACTACAAGAACTAAAAAAAGTACCCCTCAACGCGATGTTTTTGTCGAAAATCTTACAAGTCGCTTGAGTAATTATACTTAAACAATTAGTCGCCTCAGGCTCTGTAAATATCATGAATAGTCACCTCGACGTCGTCTCTCTCTCGTTTAATGAGGATAATCAATCAAGTGACTAAGAAATGCCGCGTGCTGATTAGTAGAGAAAGCAATACGATTCTTCCGTCTAATGCACTATCGTGGGGTAGAATAATGTTACCCGCGCATGTAGCTTATATGAAGCTTGAACTTCACATTTCTGAGGGAAACTATTCCACGAAAGTGCCCGAGACGTGAGACGGAAGAGCCCTATTGCTTTTAGCCTGCTTGCAGGCGGTACTGGGTGTTTTTATCGCGGAAAACCCGGTCCGTTCGATGATCGGGCGCCATCTTGGATTTTTGAGACGCGCGGTCCCGGAGGCGAGCACAAAACGACGGGCAGGGGGGGACCGCGCGTCTCAAAAATCCAAGATGGCGCCCGATCATCGAACGGACCGGGTTTTCCGCGATAAAAACACCCAGTACCGCCTGCAAGCAGGCTATATTGCTTTTATTGTGGAACGCAAAGTTTTGAGCGAAACCGGAACCATGGGCTGACAGTCGCCCAAAAGCGGGCACTCTCCATGTCACGCTCCACTCTCGACCCAATGGGAATGCGCTAAATTAAGCGTTCTACTATTATATGCTATTGTCGTCGGTCACCGAGCGGTGACCAACATTATAACTATTGGCAGAAGATAGAAAGTTCTTGCGAATATGGCCCTATGAGCTCTATACGTTTTCGGGAATGTCGATTTCATGTTTTGGATAAATACCATAAACATCAGTGAAATACATAGAGGATATTACACGGTGGCGCGAAGATATGACTTTTATTTTCGAGTGGCAAGATTCGCTCACTCGTGAGATAAATTTTCAACACTCGTAGATAAAATTCGTATCTATAGAGGTTCTATAACCCTCCTCTTTTTGGCCGTTATGCTTGTTACTGGTTATTGTTACTCCTGAAATTGATGGACAGGGGTATGGTAATGAGGACGCCCCTACTGTATCGATCGCAATTCCGGGCACCGATATGAAAAATAAACCTAGAAAAAGAATGCTTCCTATATTTTATTCCAATAGAAGGCAGCAGTGTACTGTATAGCTTAGTAAAGCTTCGTAAGCCCTGTTCTAACGTGCGTCTTAACATGAGCCGTTCCTAATACAAATGAAGTTAGACGCTCTGAGTTTTTTTTTTATTATTATATCAGGATTGGCTCGTGATAAGATTGGCGTTTGAAAGAGGCCTTAATATTTCTATTTCGAAGAAATGTACGTAGAACATTGTCACCTATTGCTTTGAGATAAAATCGTGTAAATTATTTTAGTAGAATCGAAACCAAAGTTATTATTTGGGTGATGTCGGTCTGGTTGTCTAATAAATGACCTGATCTCGTCTTGGTTGTGAATGTTATTCATCCCCCTACTTTCGAGAGATGCTGACGGTCAAAATAGACTCTCAATTAGATATGCAAAAGCTCTTGAAAAACGGGAGTGGTAACGGTAAGGCTACACACACTAATTTAGCCACCCTGCAATATTACTTGAAAGCTGCGTTATGTTTAGTCTCAAAAATAATGCAGGGTTGCCTGTCAATTTCCCTTATGACAAAAAAGACGACTGCCGCTCTTCTAAGAACCTTTGCTTTCAAGTACCATCACTTTGAAATGAAAGACATAACGAATGACAAGTTGCTTTTTTATTAATCTACTCAATCTGATACCATTAATTATGACACGTTATATATCTGTGATGAACGACTGAACGTAGGCCCCTTGTCGATTAATGGTAACGTTTTTGTAATAAATTACAATTTGGCCAACACAGTTTCGTTTCTCCGGTCGCCTCATTCATCATACAAATTCCTCAACCAGGCCCCTACTACTTCCTGCTGTTGTCGGACGCCAAACATTTGCCGTACATGTCTAGGTCTGCAATGGTTACTAGATTCTTGAAGCGCTGATTATCATCTGAAAAAGAAAATCTAGCGAGTCTATACATTTGTTGCACAGTTCTCCAGTATAGCGCTCACGAATTTTCTTACACGAACGAGCACAGCTAAGACGAAAAAGAGAAATGCCCAAACAAATCACCTCGACACAGGTCGAGCAAGTATCACAAAACAAGTCGTACTTTCTTTTTCAGCAGCACTTTGCGTTATAAAATTTGAACTTTCTTCTAGATCTTCAGAACATGAAGGCATTGCGAGAACTCACCAGACTAGTGACGAGTAATGAAGGGACCCAGAGCTACTGATTTGTAAAGTCATGAGTACTACATGAAACATCCCAAGAGAACGCAAATAAAAAGTTTAAGATGGTTCAGTGACAGCGCTTCAATAAGGTCTATTCAAGACAAGAAGTTAGCACAATTTGATTGGCGAATGTGATTTTCTATTACATCACCATATTGTATTAAAAAACAATGTGGCGAAATGGGCGTAATTTCCCTGCCTCGTACCCAGGCGCGTTCTAGTGATTTTCGAGGCGAGAGCGACTGGGAGCGAGCTAGAGCCTTCCCTTGATCCTTTGTGTCAACGAACCGTTCCCAAGATTCATTGCGCACTCGCTACCAGAACACTCTTTAACTTTTTAACTCGTGGCTAGTTGCGTAGCAACAGCCAAAAAGTTATCGTGGTGACTCCATGTCACTCGCTCACTCACACCTACGTCAGCACGATATTAGCATAATTTATGCTGAAGTCATCTATCCAATCCCTCGGGACGCCCGCTAGCCGCTGTCCTCAAGCTGCGGGATCAAGCGAGTCATCTGCGGGACTAAAACTCAAGGTCATTTCTCTGTTACCCTTGTACCTTCGCCAAAGTATATATACTACAGATCGTCGCTAAATTTATCCATGTGGGAACTTACCAAAAAAACTGTTTTAAGGTATGAGTATACCTTTGAGGGGTCTCGCGGGGAAAAAATTCGTATCGCGTCACAATTTACACCACAAACGTCGTTCATATATCATTTTAAAGCTAAAAGATTGGTCTATCTGATGAATACTTTTGTTTTCATTATATTGTACATGAACATATATTTTGTTAGCTCTAAATAAAAACGACCGACTTTCTTTAAAAAGTTCCATCTTCTTCCAATTATATTGCACAGCTCCAAATATAAGCAAAATCTATTCTTTAGAAGGCGATCTAAAAAAAGGTGTGCGGGATTTTTGATTTTCCTTTCAAAACATATTTTATGCTATTTTTTGTGTTAGCATTGCCAAAAATATCTGTTTTCAACCTTTTTTACGTGATATTTCCGCAAATATGTAAAATATCAATAATCCCGCACACCTTTTTTCAAATCGCACTCTAAGGAATACATTTTGCAGAAAAATGGAGCTTTTAACATTAACTAGAAGTGGCAGGAACTCTTAAAAAGCAAAAATTGGTACTTTTTCTCTAAAGCACAAAATGACGAAAATGATCCATCAGATTACCGTTGCAAAGAAATATACCACTTAGTAAGTAAGGCCATTCCATAAGCTTTAAAACGACATATAATTGGCCCTTGTAGTGTAAATAATGACACGACACTGATTTTTTTTCGCGAAAAAGTGACATCCCTCGTACAAAGGTATACTCATACCTTAAAGCGCTACTTTTTAGTCATGTTATAACCTACACTATATTAGAGGCAAGAGGCTGCAAAATTTAGGCAAATAAGAAGTTATTCTCCAACCCAGAGCTCCCCGGCTCGTTACCTCGCGGGGGAGGCTCTGGTGACAGCGATTGACGCATGAGTTGAGAGAAAGACCTCTCAGCGCATGCTCCAACGTTCAAAATCAGCTAATCAGCGAAGGCACTCAAATGGCCGCCACCAGAGCCTCCCCTGCGAAGTGACGAGCTGGGGAGCTCTGGGTACGAGAATGATAAGAGGTGCGCTATTTTACGCATGCACAAAAGTCGAATTGTTTTAAGGCATTCTCGTACCCAGAGCTCCCCGGCTCGTCTGCACGCAGGGGAGGCTCTGGGGACATCCATTTGAGGGTCTTAAAATATACCAAAAAGGACGTTTTTCCCCCGGGAAAAACTATTTCGAGCCTCACGCTGCTGTCGACATGATGGCATAGCATAACACGCAAACCGTCTAGTCGATTAAAAGACGAGAAAGTATCGGAAACAAAAGCACCCCAGTATTAAAAACACCGAGCATTTTTAAATTTTAATTTATTTGCTTTTACCGTCATCAAATAACCGTCAAGCGGTGTGTTCCTCTTCATATATTAAATGTTGTTGTTTGTAAACCATGGGAAAACAAAGAAACCACGGTCAACTTCACTACTGAAGTTGAAACTGCTCCGTGTTTTCACAAAACCTCGCAATACTAAAGTATAGTCTGATCTATACTCTGAACAGCCTGCCCTGTGTTGTCCCTTTCTCGAACTGTTGCTGATTTAGGTGTGTTAAAATATTTTAACTCCAGGGGAAATACATCCCCGTCTACGTATTTCTGTGTTTTTTAACGTCAAATTTGTTTCCAGACTGTCTGTTCTTCCGCCCCCACCTAAAATAGAGCAAATATAGATTAATTATGCACCTGTCACTGGAACCTCCCCTCCCCCCTCCCTCCTCTCGGGAAAGTATCGGGCGTTGGTGGAGATTAATTGGGGCTTTGGCATATTGTTTTGCCTAGTGGGGTGGTGCTTTGCTTTTGTCCGTGGGGGTGGGGAATTAGTCATTTTGGAGCAAGAGGGAGGGGGACTTGTTCACTATGGAAAGAAAAAATTACCCTCATATGTGGGGCATTATCACAGTTTTGTTTTGCTATAAAGCGAATGCCCCATACGGGTGGGGATTTCCAGTGACAGGTGCATTACCTATTTACCTCGTTTGGTTGTTTTGGAAATTATGTTAATTCCGTCATGAAATATTGCTTTTTTTTGTATACACAGTTGATCTACCAATCAAAATTTGTTGATAAATTTCATGTTGTCTTGGCCAAAGTGTAATTTGTACATGCCGCGTCAAACAGAGTTCGTTATTAAAACCAAGTCGAACCGATCAATCGTTCACGCTTTTTATTTTACATTTTTTTTAAATAATCATGTTCGTGTTCCGTGCATGTCTTTCACAAGTCAAAGCATTTTACAAAAATAAAATATTGTTCATTGTGTTCTGTACTTAATGTCTTGGCTGATGCGATTACGCAATGCGATTTCGGGCCGATCATTTCTTGAACCATGGCCTATTTGTCTAAAGGAAAGTCAGGCCCGACAAGAAAAATGTGTTGCGCTATCACAGATTTTTAGAGTTATGCGACACCGGATGAAGCTTTCAAGACATCGGCCTGATAAATTGAAGCGTGGAAATAAGCCACTTGTTTTGGCTGGAACCAATAACCCGGAAAGGGTCTAGAGGAAGATATACAGTACAGTACAGTTTCCTCGCTCTTCTCTGATATTTATCGTAATTTCCTTCTGCTACAAAACATCTTGTTGTTTCCCATGTCACGGACCATCTGTTCAGAAAATGAGGTGCAGTGTGCATCTGACAATAAAATATATCGGTATGTTTTTAAAATGGTATGAATGCCTATAAATAGTTCCATGTTTACTAATCCTTTAGTGAATTATTAATTTGTTGATTTTCTCCCGCCGAGTTCTAGTGTGCGTACTTATTTTCAACGAAAATCACAGGGATCATTCTCGGGATTTATTATAAACAGCGCAAAGGAGATAAGATAAGCGTTCAACACGTACGGAGCCATTTCTTTCATTTCATGGATCGAGGTAAGCACATGTCATTTTCTCATTTCTATCTTGTAATTCTTGCCGCCCAACAACAAGGTGTGATCGTACATTAGTTTGCTTTGTCAACCTTTCAACTGGGACGACCGTTTGGCGAGTTTTTTAAAGGACGTGACTAGTCAGGGCAGAGAGGCACTGGGTGTATTAAACCTGCCAGTTCTTTCTTATAAATATTTTCCACAGCCGAAAAGGGTTTGACGAATAGACAACAAAGTTTGATGTCTTTTTTGCTACTTCTCAATGAACGCAAACAGGATGTAAAACGGTTCAACGAAGAAAGCTACTGGCATTCATTGAAACAAAGTCCCACGTTTGATATGTCAAAACCTCAAATTCACACTTAAAACATAATTACATTTGTCATCTAGTAGTACAAATCAGGATATAAATAAACGCGAATGTTATACTGTTCAAGACAAGTAGAGGGAACGGATTTGGGAGGGAGAAACTGTTTAGGAATACTCTGGGAGAGGGGAGAAACTTTAGGGATAAGAGAGAGCGGGTACAAAAGGGATAAGGGAAAAATATCTTCTTAATGTTGTTTGTTAAGCTTTGTAGTTCTTGTTATCAGGGAGATCAGGAGCAAATGGGGCAAAACAAGGAGATGGGAGATTCTGAAGTCTGGTCTTCCACTCGCCTTTTCACTGCTAAGACATCCACATTGAAGAATAGACAAGCTCCTTTGGGGCTGGTTGGTCATAAATTCGTGCGATTTTCAACTATTATTTATAGTCGGTCGTGTACTTTTCGATACTCATTATGTACAAGTTGGGTAAATCTTTATCTGTATATGAACCGGTATAATCACACATAATTATACATCTGTCCTCAACAGATATCGATATGATGGTATGTAACGACGCGTGGACGTGGGGCTTGTAACTCGCCTTCATGATCCCCAGGCGCCATATACACGAGGTAGGAAGATAATACTAACTGAGCAATGATGCAAACCCGGTGTGAGAAAAAGTGTGAGAAACTCGCTTTTCCAATGTGCGGACTCTTTTTCGTTGCACCATTTGAAGTACATGCCTCCCTTGCTGAGCTTTCTGTAACAGACTCATAAGACGAGCACGGATCACTGCTGGCAATGAACATGGCAGAGATGTTCCTGTTATTTAGGAAAAACAGGAAAAAATATCAAAGAACAGGAGCAATAGAATAATACAAAACTTTAGTTGTATTTCGCTTGATTTAAAACTGTTTTATTTCTAAATGTGACAAAACAATAAAAAGGGTTTGAAAATGTGGTCTGGGAATGAAATAGAGGTTGATTAAAAAAGAAACTTAAACCATTAGGCTTCGAACTTATAACCTAGACATTTGATGTGTTTGTCATTTTCTGCAGATTTTGCCCACACTCATAAATTACACACAAAAACTTGGCATGTCTCCTGTGATGTTATCGACGTTTTGTAAAGCAGTATTACTTTCATAAGCTATCGCAGTTTTTTTGCTTTTAAAATAGACACCGCCGACCATAGAAAGGAAGAAAAAAGTACGCTGCGTGATCTCAGCGTACAGAAAATGTCGTTTTATCACGAAAACGGGTCCCTCACTGCGCTAAAGAGATTTCGTGGCAGTTAATAACTATGTTTTTGCTGACGCAGCATTTGGTTTAATCGTGAACCAATCCTTTGGTGTTTGTAGAACACAAAAAGCCTTGTGCAGTAGTTTGCCCAACGAACGCTACGCTAAGTTTTAATGTAAGTGTTTTCATAACAACTTCGGGGAAAAGACCCCATACAAAAGTAACATATAAATTTAAACTTTTATCACCTCAAAATTTCAGAAGCCAATATATATTTAACGCTGGAAACGTTTGGAAAGTTTGTTGTCGTTGTTAGGTCTCTCCTCAAACGCGACTACAAGCCATTAGTTATTCTATTTGGCGGATAACACGGAGGAGACGAAACACGCACAACATGAAGATTTATGTAAATCCGACCCAGTTTACCGAACTTAACGTCAGTTTCATTGATGAATCAAGTTATTACATTGCATTGCATTTTGATTTAGCAAAATAACGATACATATTTCAACGATTGTAGACGAACGCCAGAGTGCACAGTGAACGAAATCGTAGATTAGACCCTTCTATATGCATTGTACCAAGCCTGTCCGAAGTAAAATGTACGGCACTTGTATACCGCAAATATTCCCATACATGCAGTACTGTCCTGAGTGCGAGTGCTATGTGTAATTATTGTCACTGGGAATGGTCACTTCAGCGTCCTCCATAGGTTAGGTGTATTGTATATTACAGGTCCCCGGTTTATTTTCGCATCCGACTGAACGCTATCATGCGTAATAGTCTGGTCAATTTAGCTTTTAACCTGGAAAAAATTGCAACATGGGATTTTTATACAGCAAATTCGCAGGAAAATATGTGAGAAATACGTGTCCAAATTTTGTGAAAATCCGTTCGGGGGAAGTTGGTTACAGTTGGAGTTTTCCGTCTGCACGAAGGAAAGCCTGTTGTTTTCGGTGGCACTTGGACAACGAAAGCGAATAATTCGAAGGGAGGGCTATAGACTGTATAGTCGTAACTCGGTGTGATATTGAAGGCGATATCGAGAAAGTTTGCAAAATGTGATTGCATACATAGATGTGAATTTTGTGTTTGTTTATAGCCAAATAGTCCTGAGTTTTGAAGAATCCCGTATTGATCCTTGTATTTTCCGCGTAGATGGTTCAGTTTCTGTGTTTCATTGTCCAAGTGCCGCCGAAAAGAAAAGGCGCCTTTGACGTCGCCGGTCGGATTTTTACAAAACTTGGATATGTTATTCCTACATATGTTTTTGACAATTAGTACCTAAAATTTCCCATGTTGCAATTTTTTCCAGGTTCGGTTTTTTTTTCGGGCTAAATTGACGGGACTATAAGCAGATGCCACTAGCGCTCTCCGGAAATACTGAAAACGCGAAACCTCTGAATGAGCAATTACGTTTACCTGCAATGAACCACAAAGTCCGAAACTCGGCCCAAGGAGCAGAGGAAACTCCCAGCAGACAAAGCCGGGAATAAATTCCCGGGCACAGAGGCGAAAGGTAGACTGCCGCTTAGACACTCGGCCACCTACGCTACCCAATATTTCAGTGTCTTTATAGTAAAATAGTCTCGTCTTTATTTCAGCTATCACTGGATCTTGTATCGTTTATTCTACTGGTGTTGCCAATTCTCAAAGCCTCTGAAGGTATGAGAACTCATTTTTAAGGTGTAGAAATTATTTATCATTCCAAACTAATTGTCTTCCAAGGAGATTCTATGCTGTCGTGTGTGATTGACCGGTCTAAATATGAATATGTACGCTATACGAATCATAAAGAATGATCGTCTTTCTCGGGAATGTTCCTTGTGAAGATTTGAACCATTTTACACGAAACCTTGATTTACGTATCTTTTACACTAACTTTGAGTGAATGAACATCATTGGTAATGGTTCAACACAGTACTCAACATGATTCAACATTTCCCGAAGGTGCGTTTTCAGTGATTTAGAAAACAACAAACATTGAACACGTTAAACATCGCTGATTATGCATTGAAACATATTTACCAGTAAGCTGTATGAGCAATTGAATTTTCATCCAGCTCCAGAAAACGCTTCCACTATCCCGCCTTTCACGGGTATTCGATAATTCATTACTATCTTGAGCCGATTTCCGATGGCCTTCCATTCCAGAGAAAAGGTCTGCCAGCTTGTTTTCTTCTAGTCTAATAAACTGTGGTCTATCATTTGGTCTGGTAACTCTATCAATGTTTCTATGTTTTTCATTCGATTTCCTCTACTAAAACCAACGCTATGTCTTGCACTCGAACGCCCGGTTATTTTGTTAACTTGAATTCGTGACCCAAAATAGCTCATCGCGTGGTGCAGAAAAAAGTGTTCACGAGATTAAAATTAAGTGACGGCGCGTGCGAAGTTTGGGCTGCCAAATTGACACTCTACTGGTACTCTACTGGTATGGATTGTATTAGATGATGACGATCATGATAATGGTGTTGGTAGTGGTGGCGGCGATAATAAAAATCAAAGCGCAGCAAATGGCGAACTCGTAGATTATGAGCCATCAACTTCAAAGGAACTGATAATCAGTGATGTACACATTATCTTGAATTAAAGACTAAGAACATTTTGTGGCCCTTTGGCTAGCCTAGTCTATGGCTTGTCATCATTCCGGGTCTCGATGGGATTCCTGTGGTAAGAGATCGCGGGCGCAGCCCGTAATCTAGTTCCCAGATCATTTTGGCCATGCTAACGACAACGCCATTTTCGCCCCTAAGTAAAGCTCGTTCCTATCTTTCGGACATCCACGAGTTAATAAGAAAACGTATTGTCTTAATCTCGGCGGCTGTCATCTAGAATAACCTATCTAGTACACCTTATTAGTTGTCGTTGAAAACTTACTACAATTTATTTGTTTCTGTTTATTTTTGTAGAAATATGCTCTACAGTGACGAGCATTTCTACGTGGAGTGGAGTAATCAGCTCTCCTTCATTTCCAAGTGCTTATCCTGATCATCTCAATTGTACTTGGGTGTTGGCCGTATCCCCTGGCAACAGGATCAATGTTCAATTCCTGATCCTGCAATTGGGCGTAAGTTGCTGTCGCACGTATTTTGTGAATGTTTCTTCTTGACACTAAGATTGGTCATTTGATCGTGAGAAAGTGCTGTCTAAATAGATCATTTAGTTTCAGTGCGGTAAAACAACTAGTACTTATGTTTTTAACGTGTTTATTAATATTTTCGTACTGAAGAATTCCTGTGTATAAATAAAATGTACGCATGTATGCTGCTAGATCGTTATCTTATCATACATCCACAGGGAACATCATGTAGAGACTATAAATTATCTCCGTCACGTAGTAAGGAGATAATGGCTTTCTACGCGTTAGCCAATGGCAAGCAACCGCTCATTGGCAGTATTTTTCCAGGCCAATGAGCCGTGTCATTTATTTCTCTTTAAATGCGGTATCGCATAGTTTGCTTTCACTCTCGCCCTGTAACAGTACCAGGCAAACTTCGGTTAATTTTGATTTTCGAAAAATGGGTGACTCTGATAAAGACACAAGTTCTCTGGCATAGCCTGGTACTCGGGGCAGGCATAGTTCTCCAAGTAAATTGTGTCCTGTATTTATTGCTCATATCACAGAGCGTAGAATATAAATTATCTCCGTCACGTAGTAAGGAGATAATGGCTTTCTACGCGTTAGCCAATGGCAAGCAACCGCTCATTGGCAGTATTTTTCCAGGCCAATGAGCCGTGTCATTTATTTCTCTTTAAATGCGGTATCGCATAGTTTGCTTTCACTCTCGCCCTGTAACAGTACCAGGCAAACTTCGGTTAATTTTGATTTTCGGTTAATTTTTATTCATTATATTCTACTATCGATGTCTAGGTAGTTTTTTAAACTCCCATTGGTTTTCCCTTTTCCTATACATCATGCCTCATATGTTAATTTATGGCTTTTTCAATTTTAGTGCTGGGAGTATGGTCACCTTGCTGCGAACTGCCAGAAATCAGCTCCTCCTGTTCGCAAATGACTAGACGTGGATGACGCTTACAATGAGGATTTACAGCTGAGTGATGATGTTGATATTGACCCATCTGTTTGCTCAAGTGCTAAGATTTCTGAATTTTCCGAACTTGAACCATCTGTGAAGGGCGGGCTCATTAACGCTATTCAGTTCTGGCAAGACACCCTTAACGCCCTAGCATTCGTATTAGATATGATCAAAGACGGATATGGGCTCCCCTTCTTAGAAGTTCCCCCTCCTTGTTTCCTACGGAATAATCGATCGTCTTTGCGTAATCCAGACTTTGTGGAACAAGCTATATGTGAATTACTGGCTAAAAACTGTGTTAAAGAGCACCAGTCTCCGCCTCGCTGTGTAAACCCTTTGACTGTCGCCGAGGGAAAAAAGTTGAGGCTAGTTATAGACCTTCGGCACGTCAACAGTTATCTAGTTAAACCCAAGTTTTGTTATGAAGGTCTTCCCTCCTTAGCTCAGGTTTTTGAAGAGGCATTCTGGTTTTTCACATGGGATTTAAAGTCAGGTTACCACCACGTAGACATACGACCAGAACATCAAGACTTTCTAGGGTTTTCATGGAATTTCTTAGGTACAACTAGATATTTTTCTTTTTCAGTCCTCCCGTTCGGTCTAAGCACTGCCTGTTTTTGCTTTACCAAGCTGCTCCGCCCCTTAGTGAAGAGATGGCGTCTAATGTCGCATAACTGCTTCGTCTACCTGGACGATGGTATATCTGGTCACCGCGATTACGTATCCGCATGCGCAGCTAGCTCTATCCAGCATTCAGACTTAGCCTCTGCTGGTCTAACTTGTAATGAGTCTAAATCGCACTGGCAACCTATGCAGACTGGGGAATGGCTGGGTATTATTATCAACACTATTCAGCATCAATTCCAGGTTCCTGTCAAGAAACTAGAAAAACTTAAGTCGTTACTTAAATCACTGGTCGACAATGGCTCATCCTCATTCAGAGATCTAGCGCGCGTGGCGGGTTTTATTATTTCACTATCGTTAGCTCTTGGGCCAATCGCTCGAATGTTCACCCGTCAGATGTATTATGCTATAGAGTCCAGGCCTTGTGGATGGGACTCTCACTTTCAATTTTGTGATGCTTTAATGGAAGAGCTCAAATTTTGGTTACAGAATATTGATGCATTTAATGGCTATTCTATTAGAAACAGTCTTTCTTGCAATTCAGTCATTTATTGTGATGCTAGTGCGTTTGCATACGGGGGCTACATTTCAACCATGAACGGAAACCCAGTACGTGGTATGTTTGAGGAATGGGAGGTTACTGAGAGCTCTACATATCGTGAGGTGAAGGCCGTTTATAACGTTCTCAAGTCGTATGCTTGTAACCTTTCACTGCAGACAGTTAAAGTATTTGTAGACAACATGGGTGCATCTCGTATATTACAAGTAGGAAGCTCTAAGCCTCATTTACAGGCTATCGCGATTCAGACTGTGCGTTTATGTATGGAGCATAATATCTCTCTTAGCGTGCAATGGCTTCCACGTGAGGAGAACGCAAGGGCGGATTTGCTTAGCAGATTTGTTGACAAAGACGACTGGAGTATCAATACAAGGATTTTTCGTATCCTCGACAGCTTATGGGGCCCCCACACTGTGGACCGTTTCTCCTCGTACTACAATAGTCAACTCCCCCGTTATAATTCTCGTTATTGCGCGCCAGGCTGTGAATCTGTAGATGCACTTGCGCAAGACTGGAGTTCGGAGAACAATTGGATTTGCCCGCCAGTCTGCCTTATTACTGCGTCAGTGAAGCATTTGCGCGTATGCCGCGGAATTGGCACCTTAATTATACCAGAATGGCCGTCTGCTTTTTTCTGGCCCTTCTTGCACGATAGCCCATCTAGATTCGTGCCGTTTGTTGTTGACGTCATAACATTACCTCGCATTCCTAATCTTCTTGTCCCTGGCCCTGGCCAGAAGGCTCTTTACCACAAGAGGCCCTCTGTATTTTCAGGCTGTCCGTCTTTCAACATGCTGGCGCTTCGCCTAGATTGTCGTAGTTACTAGCGCACGGTAATTAACTACTGGTGGTATTAACAATTTCATGTTTTATTAGTTAAGCGTTAATGTTGTCCCATTGATGTAGCTGAGCGTATAAGGCAATTAGCCTATCCCTCCCTCTTTGGTCGAGGTGTATAAACTCCCATTTAGGTTGAGTAATTAAGGATGTTGGCCTATGGTACCCTCCCGATTTGGTCGAGGATGTTTAGAGCAAGGGCATTAACCCATTGCTTTGCCGTGACTTACGTACAGCATATGTTTTACGTTAGCCTAGAAAACCACAATTTATTTTGTTTTTCTTTTCTTTTTGTTTTTATAGATATTTCTACTTCCTCTTTTTGGGGATCTGCGCAGCAGCTAGTCGACTCTTCCTTGTACGAAGCAATGCCTTCTTTGCTCGATCTGGTCATGATCTTCCACCGCACCTCGTACGTCGTCAAAGTATGCATATGGTTGGCAGAGATGGCGTTCCTGGGCCTTGTCAAAGCAAGGAGTTTGTCTCATTCCAGCGCAACCGTTACACGTTGGGTTATACTTGCTTCATTTGACGGAATCCGCCTTAAAGTTGGGGCATGGTTGTTCTGCAATTGATACTGCACTTTATAGCATTAACTGGGTGCACAGGCTTGCTGGCAATACATCGCCTACTAGTCATCCAACTGTAGTAGCCGCTGCTGAAGGAGCTAAGAGGAAATTAGCTAGGCCAGTTAAACCTAAAGAGCCTTTATCTTATGATACTATAGTTAAAGTTGCTGAACATTATAACACGCCTTCAGCATCTTTAGCTGAGATTCGATTTCTTTTTGTGTTATTGATTGGCTACGCAGGGTTGTTTCGAGTTTCTGAACTGCTTAATATCAAAGTAAAAGATCTTACTTTTTCTTCTGATGGCTTGGGAATTTTCATTACTGAACGCAAGAACGATCAATTTCGTGAAGGCCATCGTTCATATATTGCAAGATCTGATCGTAAGACTTGTCCAGTTTCTATCACTGAAAGGCTGATAAGCTTGCTACCCTCTCCGCAGGAAACCAATTTGCCCATCATTCGCAGAATCGTAAAAAACAAACAAGGGTATAATTTCCACCAGTCGCTGGGGATTTCCTATTCCACCATGCACGATGAGTTCAAAAAGTTTTTGTCTCCCTTCGTGGAGGATATTAAGTTATATGGCTTACACAGTCTTAAGTCGGGTGGCGCGTCAAATAAAGGGTATAAAGAAGCTGATCCTGAGTTAAAGGATAGACATGCAGGTTGGAAAAATCCCCTTACTAAGAGGCGATATATCAAGGTTTCTGAACACGAAATGTTCTCGGTAACTAGTAACATGGGCCTGTAGTTATTTCTTAGAGCAACTTTTTGTCCTGTGGGGGGACGAGTCTACGTCTTGGCCCCACTCAGGTTTCCCACATCTTTTTCCCATGAGGTTTTTTGGTGTGGGTTTTCCTGGCCTCCCTGACGTAGCTCTAATTTTTTCTTTTTGCGTTATCATGATTCATGTAATAGCGTAGCACATTTTTGAATACCTTTATCTAAGTATAGCATATTTACGGCTTTAAACTGCTTGTAAGTCATTGTTAGCGTGGTTAAATATGGATATTAAATATAGATATTAAAGGCATAGCCTGGTACTCGGGGCAATACTAAAGTATAGTCTGATCTATACTCTGAACAGCCTGCCCTGTGTTGTCCCTTTCTCGAACTGTTGCTGATTTAGGTGTGTTAAAATATTTTAACTCCAGGGAAATACATCCCCGTCTACGTATTTCTGTGTTTTTTAACGTCAAATTTGTTTCCAGACTGTCTGTTCTTCCGCCCCCACCTAAAATAGAGCAAATATAGATTAAATTATGCACCTGTCACTGGAACCTCCCCTCCCCCCTCCCTCCTCTCGGGAAAGTATCGGGCGTTGGTGGAGATTAATTGGGGCTTTGGCATATTGTTTTGCCTAGTGGGGTGGTGCTTTGCTTTTGTCCGTGGGGGTGGGGAATTAGTCATTTTGGAGCAAGAGGGAGGGGGACTTGTTCACTATGGAAAGAAAAAATTACCCTTATATGTGGGGCATTATCACAGTTTTGTTTTGCTATAAAGCGAATGCCCCATACGGGTGGGGATTTCCAGTGACAGGTGCATTACCTATTTACCTCGTTTGGTTGTTTTGGAAATTATGTTAATTCCGTCATGAAATATTGCTTTTTTTTGTATACACAGTTGATCTACCAATCAAAATTTGTTGATAAATTTCATGTTGTCTTGGCCAAAGTGTAATTTGTACATGCCGCGTCAAACAGAGTTCGTTATTAAAACCAAGTCGAACCGATCAATCGTTCACGCTTTTTATTTTACATTTTTTTTAAATAATCATGTTCGTGTTCCGTGCATGTCTTTCACAAGTCAAAGCATTTTACAAAAATAAAATATTGTTCATTGTGTTCTGTACTTAATGTCTTGGCTGATGCGATTACGCAATGCGATTTCGGGCCGATCATTTCTTGAACCATGGCCTATTTGTCTAAAGGAAAGTCAGGCCCGACAAGAAAAATGTGTTGCGCTATCACAGATTTTTAGAGTTATGCGACACCGGATGAAGCTTTCAAGACATCGGCCTGATAAATTGAAGCGTGGAAATAAGCCACTTGTTTTGGCTGGAACCAATAACCCGGAAAGGGTCTAGAGGAAGATATACAGTACAGTACAGTTTCCTCGCTCTTCTCTGATATTTATCGTAATTTCCTTCTGCTACAAAACATCTTGTTGTTTCCCATGTCACGGACCATCTGTTCAGAAAATGAGGTGCAGTGTGCATCTGACAATAAAATATATCGGTATGTTTTTAAAATGGTATGAATGCCTATAAATAGTTCCATGTTTACTAATCCTTTAGTGAATTATTAATTTGTTGATTTTCTCCCGCCGAGTTCTAGTGTGCGTACTTATTTTCAACGAAAATCACAGGGATCATTCTCGGGATTTATTATAAACAGCGCAAAGGAGATAAGATAAGCGTTCAACACGTACGGAGCCATTTCTTTCATTTCATGGATCGAGGTAAGCACATGTCATTTTCTCATTTCTATCTTGTAATTCTTGCCGCCCAACAACAAGGTGTGATCGTACATTAGTTTGCTTTGTCAACCTTTCAACTGGGACGACCGTTTGGCGAGTTTTTTAAAGGACGTGACTAGTCAGGGCAGAGAGGCACTGGGTGTATTAAACCTGCCAGTTCTTTCTTATAAATATTTTCCACAGCCGAAAAGGGTTTGACGAATAGACAACAAAGTTTGATGTCTTTTTTGCTACTTCTCAATGAACGCAAACAGGATGTAAAACGGTTCAACGAAGAAAGCTACTGGCATTCATTGAAACAAAGTCCCACGTTTGATATGTCAAAACCTCAAATTCACACTTAAAACATAATTACATTTGTCATCTAGTAGTACAAATCAGGATATAAATAAACGCGAATGTTATACTGTTCAAGACAAGTAGAGGGAACGGATTTGGGAGGGAGAAACTGTTTAGGAATACTCTGGGAGAGGGGAGAAACTTTAGGGATAAGAGAGAGCGGGTACAAAAGGGATAAGGGAAAAATATCTTCTTAATGTTGTTTGTTAAGCTTTGTAGTTCTTGTTATCAGGGAGATCAGGAGCAAATGGGGCAAAACAAGGAGATGGGAGATTCTGAAGTCTGGTCTTCCACTCGCCTTTTCACTGCTAAGACATCCACATTGAAGAATAGACAAGCTCCTTGGGGCTGGTTGGTCATAAATTCGTGCGATTTTCAACTATTATTTATAGTCGGTCGTGTACTTTTCGATACTCATTATGTACAAGTTGGGTAAATCTTTATCTGTATATGAACCGGTATAATCACACATAATTATACATCTGTCCTCAACAGATATCGATATGATGGTATGTAACGACGCGTGGACGTGGGGCTTGTAACTCGCCTTCATGATCCCCAGGCGCCATATACACGAGGTAGGAAGATAATACTAACTGAGCAATGATGCAAACCCGGTGTGAGAAAAAGTGTGAGAAACTCGCTTTTCCAATGTGCGGACTCTTTTTCGTTGCACCATTTGAAGTACATGCCTCCCTTGCTGAGCTTTCTGTAACAGACTCATAAGACGAGCACGGATCACTGCTGGCAATGAACATGGCAGAGATGTTCCTGTTATTTAGGAAAAACAGGAAAAAATATCAAAGAACAGGAGCAATAGAATAATACAAAACTTTAGTTGTATTTCGCTTGATTTAAAACTGTTTTATTTCTAAATGTGACAAAACAATAAAAAGGGTTTGAAAATGTGGTCTGGGAATGAAATAGAGGTTGATTAAAAAAGAAACTTAAACCATTAGGCTTCGAACTTATAACCTAGACATTTGATGTGTTTGTCATTTTCTGCAGATTTTGCCCACACTCATAAATTACACACAAAAACTTGGCATGTCTCCTGTGATGTTATCGACGTTTTGTAAAGCAGTATTACTTTCATAAGCTATCGCAGTTTTTTTGCTTTTAAAATAGACACCGCCGACCATAGAAAGGAAGAAAAAAGTACGCTGCGTGATCTCAGCGTACAGAAAATGTCGTTTTATCACGAAAACGGGTCCCTCACTGCGCTAAAGAGATTTCGTGGCAGTTAATAACTATGTTTTTGCTGACGCAGCATTTGGTTTAATCGTGAACCAATCCTTTGGTGTTTGTAGAACACAAAAAGCCTTGTGCAGTAGTTTGCCCAACGAACGCTACGCTAAGTTTTAATGTAAGTGTTTTCATAACAACTTCGGGGAAAAGACCCCATACAAAAGTAACATATAAATTTAAACTTTTATCACCTCAAAATTTCAGAAGCCAATATATATTTAACGCTGGAAACGTTTGGAAAGTTTGTTGTCGTTGTTAGGTCTCTCCTCAAACGCGACTACAAGCCATTAGTTATTCTATTTGGCGGATAACACGGAGGAGACGAAACACGCACAACATGAAGATTTATGTAAATCCGACCCAGTTTACCGAACTTAACGTCAGTTTCATTGATGAATCAAGTTATTACATTGCATTGCATTTTGATTTAGCAAAATAACGATACATATTTCAACGATTGTAGACGAACGCCAGAGTGCACAGTGAACGAAATCGTAGATTAGACCCTTCTATATGCATTGTACCAAGCCTGTCCGAAGTAAAATGTACGGCACTTGTATACCGCAAATATTCCCATACATGCAGTACTGTCCTGAGTGCGAGTGCTATGTGTAATTATTGTCACTGGGAATGGTCACTTCAGCGTCCTCCATAGGTTAGGTGTATTGTATATTACAGGTCCCCGGTTTATTTTCGCATCCGACTGAACGCTATCATGCGTAATAGTCTGGTCAATTTAGCTTTTAACCTGGAAAAAATTGCAACATGGGATTTTTATACAGCAAATTCGCAGGAAAATATGTGAGAAATACGTGTCCAAATTTTGTGAAAATCCGTTCGGGGGAAGTTGGTTACAGTTGGAGTTTTCCGTCTGCACGAAGGAAAGCCTGTTGTTTTCGGTGGCACTTGGACAACGAAAGCGAATAATTCGAAGGGAGGGCTATAGACTGTATAGTCGTAACTCGGTGTGATATTGAAGGCGATATCGAGAAAGTTTGCAAAATGTGATTGCATACATAGATGTGAATTTTGTGTTTGTTTATAGCCAAATAGTCCTGAGTTTTGAAGAATCCCGTATTGATCCTTGTATTTTCCGCGTAGATGGTTCAGTTTCTGTGTTTCATTGTCCAAGTGCCGCCGAAAAGAAAAGGCGCCTTTGACGTCGCCGGTCGGATTTTTACAAAACTTGGATATGTTATTCCTACATATGTTTTTGACAATTAGTACCTAAAATTTCCCATGTTGCAATTTTTTCCAGGTTCGGTTTTTTTTTCGGGCTAAATTGACGGGACTATAAGCAGATGCCACTAGCGCTCTCCGGAAATACTGAAAACGCGAAACCTCTGAATGAGCAATTACGTTTACCTGCAATGAACCACAAAGTCCGAAACTCGGCCCAAGGAGCAGAGGAAACTCCCAGCAGACAAAGCCGGGAATAAATTCCCGGGCACAGAGGCGAAAGGTAGACTGCCGCTTAGACACTCGGCCACCTACGCTACCCAATATTTCAGTGTCTTTATAGTAAAATAGTCTCGTCTTTATTTCAGCTATCACTGGATCTTGTATCGTTTATTCTACTGGTGTTGCCAATTCTCAAAGCCTCTGAAGGTATGAGAACTCATTTTTAAGGTGTAGAAATTATTTATCATTCCAAACTAATTGTCTTCCAAGGAGATTCTATGCTGTCGTGTGTGATTGACCGGTCTAAATATGAATATGTACGCTATACGAATCATAAAGAATGATCGTCTTTCTCGGGAATGTTCCTTGTGAAGATTTGAACCATTTTACACGAAACCTTGATTTACGTATCTTTTACACTAACTTTGAGTGAATGAACATCATTGGTAATGGTTCAACACAGTACTCAACATGATTCAACATTTCCCGAAGGTGCGTTTTCAGTGATTTAGAAAACAACAAACATTGAACACGTTAAACATCGCTGATTATGCATTGAAACATATTTACCAGTAAGCTGTATGAGCAATTGAATTTTCATCCAGCTCCAGAAAACGCTTCCACTATCCCGCCTTTCACGGGTATTCGATAATTCATTACTATCTTGAGCCGATTTCCGATGGCCTTCCATTCCAGAGAAAAGGTCTGCCAGCTTGTTTTCTTCTAGTCTAATAAACTGTGGTCTATCATTTGGTCTGGTAACTCTATCAATGTTTCTATGTTTTTCATTCGATTTCCTCTACTAAAACCAACGCTATGTCTTGCACTCGAACGCCCGGTTATTTTGTTAACTTGAATTCGTGACCCAAAATAGCTCATCGCGTGGTGCAGAAAAAAGTGTTCACGAGATTAAAATTAAGTGACGGCGCGTGCGAAGTTTGGGCTGCCAAATTGACACTCTACTGGTACTCTACTGGTATGGATTGTATTAGATGATGACGATCATGATAATGGTGTTGGTAGTGGTGGCGGCGATAATAAAAATCAAAGCGCAGCAAATGGCGAACTCGTAGATTATGAGCCATCAACTTCAAAGGAACTGATAATCAGTGATGTACACATTATCTTGAATTAAAGACTAAGAACATTTTGTGGCCCTTTGGCTAGCCTAGTCTATGGCTTGTCATCATTCCGGGTCTCGATGGGATTCCTGTGGTAAGAGATCGCGGGCGCAGCCCGTAATCTAGTTCCCAGATCATTTTGGCCATGCTAACGACAACGCCATTTTCGCCCCTAAGTAAAGCTCGTTCCTATCTTTCGGACATCCACGAGTTAATAAGAAAACGTATTGTCTTAATCTCGGCGGCTGTCATCTAGAATAACCTATCTAGTACACCTTATTAGTTGTCGTTGAAAACTTACTACAATTTATTTGTTTCTGTTTATTTTTGTAGAAATATGCTCTACAGTGACGAGCATTTCTACGTGGAGTGGAGTAATCAGCTCTCCTTCATTTCCAAGTGCTTATCCTGATCATCTCAATTGTACTTGGGTGTTGGCCGTATCCCCTGGCAACAGGATCAATGTTCAATTCCTGATCCTGCAATTGGGCGTAAGTTGCTGTCGCACGTATTTTGTGAATGTTTCTTCTTGACACTAAGATTGGTCATTTGATCGTGAGAAAGTGCTGTCTAAATAGATCATTTAGTTTCAGTGCGGTAAAACAACTAGTACTTATGTTTTTAACGTGTTTATTAATATTTTCGTACTGAAGAATTCCTGTGTATAAATAAAATGTACGCATGTATGCTGCTAGATCGTTATCTTATCATACATCCACAGGGAACATCATGTAGAGACTATAAATTATCTCCGTCACGTAGTAAGGAGATAATGGCTTTCTACGCGTTAGCCAATGGCAAGCAACCGCTCATTGGCAGTATTTTTCCAGGCCAATGAGCCGTGTCATTTATTTCTCTTTAAATGCGGTATCGCATAGTTTGCTTTCACTCTCGCCCTGTAACAGTACCAGGCAAACTTCGGTTAATTTTGATTTTCGAAAAATGGGTGACTCTGATAAAGACACAAGTTCTCTGGCATAGCCTGGTACTCGGGGCAGGCATAGTTCTCCAAGTAAATTGTGTCCTGTATTTATTGCTCATATCACAGAGCGTAGAATATAAATTATCTCCGTCACGTAGTAAGGAGATAATGGCTTTCTACGCGTTAGCCAATGGCAAGCAACCGCTCATTGGCAGTATTTTTCCAGGCCAATGAGCCGTGTCATTTATTTCTCTTTAAATGCGGTATCGCATAGTTTGCTTTCACTCTCGCCCTGTAACAGTACCAGGCAAACTTCGGTTAATTTTGATTTTCGGTTAATTTTTATTCATTATATTCTACTATCGATGTCTAGGTAGTTTTTTAAACTCCCATTGGTTTTCCCTTTTCCTATACATCATGCCTCATATGTTAATTTATGGCTTTTTCAATTTTAGTGCTGGGAGTATGGTCACCTTGCTGCGAACTGCCAGAAATCAGCTCCTCCTGTTCGCAAATGACTAGACGTGGATGACGCTTACAATGAGGATTTACAGCTGAGTGATGATGTTGATATTGACCCATCTGTTTGCTCAAGTGCTAAGATTTCTGAATTTTCCGAACTTGAACCATCTGTGAAGGGCGGGCTCATTAACGCTATTCAGTTCTGGCAAGACACCCTTAACGCCCTAGCATTCGTATTAGATATGATCAAAGACGGATATGGGCTCCCCTTCTTAGAAGTTCCCCCTCCTTGTTTCCTACGGAATAATCGATCGTCTTTGCGTAATCCAGACTTTGTGGAACAAGCTATATGTGAATTACTGGCTAAAAACTGTGTTAAAGAGCACCAGTCTCCGCCTCGCTGTGTAAACCCTTTGACTGTCGCCGAGGGAAAAAAGTTGAGGCTAGTTATAGACCTTCGGCACGTCAACAGTTATCTAGTTAAACCCAAGTTTTGTTATGAAGGTCTTCCCTCCTTAGCTCAGGTTTTTGAAGAGGCATTCTGGTTTTTCACATGGGATTTAAAGTCAGGTTACCACCACGTAGACATACGACCAGAACATCAAGACTTTCTAGGGTTTTCATGGAATTTCTTAGGTACAACTAGATATTTTTCTTTTTCAGTCCTCCCGTTCGGTCTAAGCACTGCCTGTTTTTGCTTTACCAAGCTGCTCCGCCCCTTAGTGAAGAGATGGCGTCTAATGTCGCATAACTGCTTCGTCTACCTGGACGATGGTATATCTGGTCACCGCGATTACGTATCCGCATGCGCAGCTAGCTCTATCCAGCATTCAGACTTAGCCTCTGCTGGTCTAACTTGTAATGAGTCTAAATCGCACTGGCAACCTATGCAGACTGGGGAATGGCTGGGTATTATTATCAACACTATTCAGCATCAATTCCAGGTTCCTGTCAAGAAACTAGAAAAACTTAAGTCGTTACTTAAATCACTGGTCGACAATGGCTCATCCTCATTCAGAGATCTAGCGCGCGTGGCGGGTTTTATTATTTCACTATCGTTAGCTCTTGGGCCAATCGCTCGAATGTTCACCCGTCAGATGTATTATGCTATAGAGTCCAGGCCTTGTGGATGGGACTCTCACTTTCAATTTTGTGATGCTTTAATGGAAGAGCTCAAATTTTGGTTACAGAATATTGATGCATTTAATGGCTATTCTATTAGAAACAGTCTTTCTTGCAATTCAGTCATTTATTGTGATGCTAGTGCGTTTGCATACGGGGGCTACATTTCAACCATGAACGGAAACCCAGTACGTGGTATGTTTGAGGAATGGGAGGTTACTGAGAGCTCTACATATCGTGAGGTGAAGGCCGTTTATAACGTTCTCAAGTCGTATGCTTGTAACCTTTCACTGCAGACAGTTAAAGTATTTGTAGACAACATGGGTGCATCTCGTATATTACAAGTAGGAAGCTCTAAGCCTCATTTACAGGCTATCGCGATTCAGACTGTGCGTTTATGTATGGAGCATAATATCTCTCTTAGCGTGCAATGGCTTCCACGTGAGGAGAACGCAAGGGCGGATTTGCTTAGCAGATTTGTTGACAAAGACGACTGGAGTATCAATACAAGGATTTTTCGTATCCTCGACAGCTTATGGGGCCCCCACACTGTGGACCGTTTCTCCTCGTACTACAATAGTCAACTCCCCCGTTATAATTCTCGTTATTGCGCGCCAGGCTGTGAATCTGTAGATGCACTTGCGCAAGACTGGAGTTCGGAGAACAATTGGATTTGCCCGCCAGTCTGCCTTATTACTGCGTCAGTGAAGCATTTGCGCGTATGCCGCGGAATTGGCACCTTAATTATACCAGAATGGCCGTCTGCTTTTTTCTGGCCCTTCTTGCACGATAGCCCATCTAGATTCGTGCCGTTTGTTGTTGACGTCATAACATTACCTCGCATTCCTAATCTTCTTGTCCCTGGCCCTGGCCAGAAGGCTCTTTACCACAAGAGGCCCTCTGTATTTTCAGGCTGTCCGTCTTTCAACATGCTGGCGCTTCGCCTAGATTGTCGTAGTTACTAGCGCACGGTAATTAACTACTGGTGGTATTAACAATTTCATGTTTTATTAGTTAAGCGTTAATGTTGTCCCATTGATGTAGCTGAGCGTATAAGGCAATTAGCCTATCCCTCCCTCTTTGGTCGAGGTGTATAAACTCCCATTTAGGTTGAGTAATTAAGGATGTTGGCCTATGGTACCCTCCCGATTTGGTCGAGGATGTTTAGAGCAAGGGCATTAACCCATTGCTTTGCCGTGACTTACGTACAGCATATGTTTTACGTTAGCCTAGAAAACCACAATTTATTTTGTTTTTCTTTTCTTTTTGTTTTTATAGATATTTCTACTTCCTCTTTTTGGGGATCTGCGCAGCAGCTAGTCGACTCTTCCTTGTACGAAGCAATGCCTTCTTTGCTCGATCTGGTCATGATCTTCCACCGCACCTCGTACGTCGTCAAAGTATGCATATGGTTGGCAGAGATGGCGTTCCTGGGCCTTGTCAAAGCAAGGAGTTTGTCTCATTCCAGCGCAACCGTTACACGTTGGGTTATACTTGCTTCATTTGACGGAATCCGCCTTAAAGTTGGGGCATGGTTGTTCTGCAATTGATACTGCACTTTATAGCATTAACTGGGTGCACAGGCTTGCTGGCAATACATCGCCTACTAGTCATCCAACTGTAGTAGCCGCTGCTGAAGGAGCTAAGAGGAAATTAGCTAGGCCAGTTAAACCTAAAGAGCCTTTATCTTATGATACTATAGTTAAAGTTGCTGAACATTATAACACGCCTTCAGCATCTTTAGCTGAGATTCGATTTCTTTTTGTGTTATTGATTGGCTACGCAGGGTTGTTTCGAGTTTCTGAACTGCTTAATATCAAAGTAAAAGATCTTACTTTTTCTTCTGATGGCTTGGGAATTTTCATTACTGAACGCAAGAACGATCAATTTCGTGAAGGCCATCGTTCATATATTGCAAGATCTGATCGTAAGACTTGTCCAGTTTCTATCACTGAAAGGCTGATAAGCTTGCTACCCTCTCCGCAGGAAACCAATTTGCCCATCATTCGCAGAATCGTAAAAAACAAACAAGGGTATAATTTCCACCAGTCGCTGGGGATTTCCTATTCCACCATGCACGATGAGTTCAAAAAGTTTTTGTCTCCCTTCGTGGAGGATATTAAGTTATATGGCTTACACAGTCTTAAGTCGGGTGGCGCGTCAAATAAAGGGTATAAAGAAGCTGATCCTGAGTTAAAGGATAGACATGCAGGTTGGAAAAATCCCCTTACTAAGAGGCGATATATCAAGGTTTCTGAACACGAAATGTTCTCGGTAACTAGTAACATGGGCCTGTAGTTATTTCTTAGAGCAACTTTTTGTCCTGTGGGGGGACGAGTCTACGTCTTGGCCCCACTCAGGTTTCCCACATCTTTTTCCCATGAGGTTTTTTGGTGTGGGTTTTCCTGGCCTCCCTGACGTAGCTCTAATTTTTTCTTTTTGCGTTATCATGATTCATGTAATAGCGTAGCACATTTTTGAATACCTTTATCTAAGTATAGCATATTTACGGCTTTAAACTGCTTGTAAGTCATTGTTAGCGTGGTTAAATATGGATATTAAATATAGATATTAAAGGCATAGCCTGGTACTCGGGGCAATACTAAAGTATAGTCTGATCTATACTCTGAACAGCCTGCCCTGTGTTGTCCCTTTCTCGAACTGTTGCTGATTTAGGTGTGTTAAAATATTTTAACTCCAGGGGAAATACATCCCCGTCTACGTATTTCTGTGTTTTTTAACGTCAAATTTGTTTCCAGACTGTCTGTTCTTCCGCCCCCACCTAAAATAGAGCAAATATAGATTAAATTATGCACCTGTCACTGGAACCTCCCCTCCCCCCTCCCTCCTCTCGGGAAAGTATCGGGCGTTGGTGGAGATTAATTGGGGCTTTGGCATATTGTTTTGCCTAGTGGGGTGGTGCTTTGCTTTTGTCCGTGGGGGTGGGGAATTAGTCATTTTGGAGCAAGAGGGAGGGGGACTTGTTCACTATGGAAAGAAAAAATTACCCTTATATGTGGGGCATTATCACAGTTTTGTTTTGCTATAAAGCGAATGCCCCATACGGGTGGGGATTTCCAGTGACAGGTGCATTACCTATTTACCTCGTTTGGTTGTTTTGGAAATTATGTTAATTCCGTCATGAAATATTGCTTTTTTTTGTATACACAGTTGATCTACCAATCAAAATTTGTTGATAAATTTCATGTTGTCTTGGCCAAAGTGTAATTTGTACATGCCGCGTCAAACAGAGTTCGTTATTAAAACCAAGTCGAACCGATCAATCGTTCACGCTTTTTATTTTACATTTTTTTTAAATAATCATGTTCGTGTTCCGTGCATGTCTTTCACAAGTCAAAGCATTTTACAAAAATAAAATATTGTTCATTGTGTTCTGTACTTAATGTCTTGGCTGATGCGATTACGCAATGCGATTTCGGGCCGATCATTTCTTGAACCATGGCCTATTTGTCTAAAGGAAAGTCAGGCCCGACAAGAAAAATGTGTTGCGCTATCACAGATTTTTAGAGTTATGCGACACCGGATGAAGCTTTCAAGACATCGGCCTGATAAATTGAAGCGTGGAAATAAGCCACTTGTTTTGGCTGGAACCAATAACCCGGAAAGGGTCTAGAGGAAGATATACAGTACAGTACAGTTTCCTCGCTCTTCTCTGATATTTATCGTAATTTCCTTCTGCTACAAAACATCTTGTTGTTTCCCATGTCACGGACCATCTGTTCAGAAAATGAGGTGCAGTGTGCATCTGACAATAAAATATATCGGTATGTTTTTAAAATGGTATGAATGCCTATAAATAGTTCCATGTTTACTAATCCTTTAGTGAATTATTAATTTGTTGATTTTCTCCCGCCGAGTTCTAGTGTGCGTACTTATTTTCAACGAAAATCACAGGGATCATTCTCGGGATTTATTATAAACAGCGCAAAGGAGATAAGATAAGCGTTCAACACGTACGGAGCCATTTCTTTCATTTCATGGATCGAGGTAAGCACATGTCATTTTCTCATTTCTATCTTGTAATTCTTGCCGCCCAACAACAAGGTGTGATCGTACATTAGTTTGCTTTGTCAACCTTTCAACTGGGACGACCGTTTGGCGAGTTTTTTAAAGGACGTGACTAGTCAGGGCAGAGAGGCACTGGGTGTATTAAACCTGCCAGTTCTTTCTTATAAATATTTTCCACAGCCGAAAAGGGTTTGACGAATAGACAACAAAGTTTGATGTCTTTTTTGCTACTTCTCAATGAACGCAAACAGGATGTAAAACGGTTCAACGAAGAAAGCTACTGGCATTCATTGAAACAAAGTCCCACGTTTGATATGTCAAAACCTCAAATTCACACTTAAAACATAATTACATTTGTCATCTAGTAGTACAAATCAGGATATAAATAAACGCGAATGTTATACTGTTCAAGACAAGTAGAGGGAACGGATTTGGGAGGGAGAAACTGTTTAGGAATACTCTGGGAGAGGGGAGAAACTTTAGGGATAAGAGAGAGCGGGTACAAAAGGGATAAGGGAAAAATATCTTCTTAATGTTGTTTGTTAAGCTTTGTAGTTCTTGTTATCAGGGAGATCAGGAGCAAATGGGGCAAAACAAGGAGATGGGAGATTCTGAAGTCTGGTCTTCCACTCGCCTTTTCACTGCTAAGACATCCACATTGAAGAATAGACAAGCTCCTTTGGGGCTGGTTGGTCATAAATTCGTGCGATTTTCAACTATTATTTATAGTCGGTCGTGTACTTTTCGATACTCATTATGTACAAGTTGGGTAAATCTTTATCTGTATATGAACCGGTATAATCACACATAATTATACATCTGTCCTCAACAGATATCGATATGATGGTATGTAACGACGCGTGGACGTGGGGCTTGTAACTCGCCTTCATGATCCCCAGGCGCCATATACACGAGGTAGGAAGATAATACTAACTGAGCAATGATGCAAACCCGGTGTGAGAAAAAGTGTGAGAAACTCGCTTTTCCAATGTGCGGACTCTTTTTCGTTGCACCATTTGAAGTACATGCCTCCCTTGCTGAGCTTTCTGTAACAGACTCATAAGACGAGCACGGATCACTGCTGGCAATGAACATGGCAGAGATGTTCCTGTTATTTAGGAAAAACAGGAAAAAATATCAAAGAACAGGAGCAATAGAATAATACAAAACTTTAGTTGTATTTCGCTTGATTTAAAACTGTTTTATTTCTAAATGTGACAAAACAATAAAAAGGGTTTGAAAATGTGGTCTGGGAATGAAATAGAGGTTGATTAAAAAAGAAACTTAAACCATTAGGCTTCGAACTTATAACCTAGACATTTGATGTGTTTGTCATTTTCTGCAGATTTTGCCCACACTCATAAATTACACACAAAAACTTGGCATGTCTCCTGTGATGTTATCGACGTTTTGTAAAGCAGTATTACTTTCATAAGCTATCGCAGTTTTTTTGCTTTTAAAATAGACACCGCCGACCATAGAAAGGAAGAAAAAAGTACGCTGCGTGATCTCAGCGTACAGAAAATGTCGTTTTATCACGAAAACGGGTCCCTCACTGCGCTAAAGAGATTTCGTGGCAGTTAATAACTATGTTTTTGCTGACGCAGCATTTGGTTTAATCGTGAACCAATCCTTTGGTGTTTGTAGAACACAAAAAGCCTTGTGCAGTAGTTTGCCCAACGAACGCTACGCTAAGTTTTAATGTAAGTGTTTTCATAACAACTTCGGGGAAAAGACCCCATACAAAAGTAACATATAAATTTAAACTTTTATCACCTCAAAATTTCAGAAGCCAATATATATTTAACGCTGGAAACGTTTGGAAAGTTTGTTGTCGTTGTTAGGTCTCTCCTCAAACGCGACTACAAGCCATTAGTTATTCTATTTGGCGGATAACACGGAGGAGACGAAACACGCACAACATGAAGATTTATGTAAATCCGACCCAGTTTACCGAACTTAACGTCAGTTTCATTGATGAATCAAGTTATTACATTGCATTGCATTTTGATTTAGCAAAATAACGATACATATTTCAACGATTGTAGACGAACGCCAGAGTGCACAGTGAACGAAATCGTAGATTAGACCCTTCTATATGCATTGTACCAAGCCTGTCCGAAGTAAAATGTACGGCACTTGTATACCGCAAATATTCCCATACATGCAGTACTGTCCTGAGTGCGAGTGCTATGTTAGAGTTAATTACCGAGATTCGAGGCAATAACCCCAATACATCCCAAGGGCCGTAGGCCCGAGGGATGTATTGGGGTTATTGCCGAGAATCGAGGTAATTAACGGACTTAGTTTACAGTTGACAAGGTTTTCAGAAAACAGGGACAAATGAAATGCATTCTTCTCATTGAATTTAACAGTTTTGAAAAGGAGTACAGTTTACAATTGAAAAAGATAGCGGATTCCAATAGGAACTATTGTTAGTTATTTAGCTGCTTTCATAGAAGTGGGTTCCCCAGAGAAACTCATTGCAATTAATTTTTACCATGCACAATAAAGTTGTGATGCTGAAGAAAATGAATGACAACTTTTATTCAACTATGATTGACAAAGGTTTCCAAACACGAATTACGTCTTTTGTTTTCGTACAACAACCAGTCCAATCAATCAAGCGGCCTTTTGTAAAAGCGCAACTCATTAAAGCGCTGTTATTTTGGTCGGTACGTAGCTGCGTAAAGCTCCTCTCTGGTTGGATAATACAACAATACCCTACCTCAACACAAAGAACGAGGATAATAGACTAGAGACAAAAGAACTCCTTTGTAGAACGAAAATAATAGAGACAAAAGCAACTACGTCCTTACTGGTTATTTTCATTTGTACCACGCCCTGACAGCTTACAGCTTCTACAGCTCAATTTGCATAACGTTCTGTCTAGCAAAACGGATGGAACTGATTCAAGATGGAGAAACTGAAGGCAAGTTTCAGGTATTTTGCGCTCGTTGGTTGCTCTCTACGATTAGATATGCAATTAACTTGGGCATGATTTTATCTGTATTTTCAGGTTTACGTCTTAAACACACTCTATGGGCAATGAGACCAAGCAAGTAGACTGGACAAACGCTTCTCAATATGGTTCAAGTGAAGGCGTTCTCGGAAATCGTGTTTTGTGGCGTTCAACGGGATTCGCATAAAGGTTAATCAGAAGCAAATATTGGTTATAGACAGACAGTCAGCATAGATGCATAAACTGAGATTATTGGATGTTTTTTTTTTTCTCGGGGTAAGTGTATGGATTTGAATTCACTAGTTAAATGTTTGGGTTGATAATTGAATTAGTCATTGTGAAAGGGGCAACTGTCATCGGGTCTATCATGGATTTGGTCTAACTTGGGGTCATTTTAAGTAGCTTAAATGCAGTCAAACTCCCTACAAATCAACAAAATAATGGTCTACGTTTTATACCTAACCTTTCAGCTGCTAGATCAATACAAATTTGGAGTATTTTCGTGTATAATCGAGCGGATGGAATTGGATTGCTAATTGGCATTTTTGATTTTCGAACAGGCTGAACAAGTTTCTTTTCTTTTTAAGACTAATTTGAAACAGAATATAGGTTCGGAGTTGTTTCTGTAGAACACTTGTCTTATTTTAAAATATTTTGATGAAACAAACGTGACAGTGCCCCTTGAAGTCTTGGTAAAAATGGCTTATTGTGTGGTTCCAGAAATTATCCATAGGAAGGATAATAGGAAAGGATATATTTTCCATACAAATACTGTATTTTTCTTCGGCAATTCCAGAGAGGTGGGGGGTCACTTTTCAACACTCTTCCGGGGGGGGGGGATATTTTCTGGAACCACACACTATTGATTTACAGGTAAGTATATGGCTTATTATGGATTCATAGGTAAATAACTAGATATTTACCTATTAATCCATAATGAGCCATATACTTACCTATTAATCCATAATGAGCAATATATTTACCTAGAAATTCAATTCAATTCTATTGATCAACCCCAACCTTTCCCTGGAGAATTCAAATCCCTCCCCGACTTTTAGTTTGTTGAGAGCCATTATCCGAGTTAATTCCCTACGAATAACAATGGAAACCGCGTCAACTGTAAACTAAGTGTAATTATTGTCACTGGGAATGGTCACTTCAGCGTCCTCCATAGGTTAGGTGTATTGTATATTACAGGTCCCCGGTTTATTTTCGCATCCGACTGAACGCTATCATGCGTAATAGTCTGGTCAATTTAGCTTTTAACCTGGAAAAATTGCAACATGGGATTTTTATACAGCAAATTCGCAGGAAAATATGTGAGAAATACGTGTCCAAATTTTGTGAAAATCCGTTCGGGGGAAGTTGGTTACAGTTGGAGTTTTCCGTCTGCACGAAGGAAAGCCTGTTGTTTTCGGTGGCACTTGGACAACGAAAGCGAATAATTCGAAGGGAGGGCTATAGACTGTATAGTCGTAACTCGGTGTGATATTGAAGGCGATATCGAGAAAGTTTGCAAAATGTGATTGCATACATAGATGTGAATTTTGTGTTTGTTTATAGCCAAATAGTCCTGAGTTTTGAAGAATCCCGTATTGATCCTTGTATTTTCCGCGTAGATGTTCAGTTTCTGTGTTTCATTGTCCAAGTGCCGCCGAAAAGAAAAGGCGCCTTTGACGTCGCCGGTCGGATTTTTACAAAACTTGGATATGTTATTCCTACATATGTTTTTGACAATTAGTACCTAAAATTTCCCATGTTGCAATTTTTTCCAGGTTCGGTTTTTTTTTCGGGCTAAATTGACGGGACTATAAGCAGATGCCACTAGCGCTCTCCGGAAATACTGAAAACGCGAAACCTCTGAATGAGCAATTACGTTTACCTGCAATGAACCACAAAGTCCGAAACTCGGCCCAAGGAGCAGAGGAAACTCCCAGCAGACAAAGCCGGGAATAAATTCCCGGGCACAGAGGCGAAAGGTAGACTGCCGCTTAGACACTCGGCCACCTACGCTACCCAATATTTCAGTGTCTTTATAGTAAAATAGTCTCGTCTTTATTTCAGCTATCACTGGATCTTGTATCGTTTATTCTACTGGTGTTGCCAATTCTCAAAGCCTCTGAAGGTATGAGAACTCATTTTTAAGGTGTAGAAATTATTTATCATTCCAAACTAATTGTCTTCCAAGGAGATTCTATGCTGTCGTGTGTGATTGACCGGTCTAAATATGAATATGTACGCTATACGAATCATAAAGAATGATCGTCTTTCTCGGGAATGTTCCTTGTGAAGATTTGAACCATTTTACACGAAACCTTGATTTACGTATCTTTTACACTAACTTTGAGTGAATGAACATCATTGGTAATGGTTCAACACAGTACTCAACATGATTCAACATTTCCCGAAGGTGCGTTTTCAGTGATTTAGAAAACAACAAACATTGAACACGTTAAACATCGCTGATTATGCATTGAAACATATTTACCAGTAAGCTGTATGAGCAATTGAATTTTCATCCAGCTCCAGAAAACGCTTCCACTATCCCGCCTTTCACGGGTATTCGATAATTCATTACTATCTTGAGCCGATTTCCGATGGCCTTCCATTCCAGAGAAAAGGTCTGCCAGCTTGTTTTCTTCTAGTCTAATAAACTGTGGTCTATCATTTGGTCTGGTAACTCTATCAATGTTTCTATGTTTTTCATTCGATTTCCTCTACTAAAACCAACGCTATGTCTTGCACTCGAACGCCCGGTTATTTTGTTAACTTGAATTCGTGACCCAAAATAGCTCATCGCGTGGTGCAGAAAAAAGTGTTCACGAGATTAAAATTAAGTGACGGCGCGTGCGAAGTTTGGGCTGCCAAATTGACACTCTACTGGTACTCTACTGGTATGGATTGTATTAGATGATGACGATCATGATAATGGTGTTGGTAGTGGTGGCGGCGATAATAAAAATCAAAGCGCAGCAAATGGCGAACTCGTAGATTATGAGCCATCAACTTCAAAGGAACTGATAATCAGTGATGTACACATTATCTTGAATTAAAGACTAAGAACATTTTGTGGCCCTTTGGCTAGCCTAGTCTATGGCTTGTCATCATTCCGGGTCTCGATGGGATTCCTGTGGTAAGAGATCGCGGGCGCAGCCCGTAATCTAGTTCCCAGATCATTTTGGCCATGCTAACGACAACGCCATTTTCGCCCCTAAGTAAAGCTCGTTCCTATCTTTCGGACATCCACGAGTTAATAAGAAAACGTATTGTCTTAATCTCGGCGGCTGTCATCTAGAATAACCTATCTAGTACACCTTATTAGTTGTCGTTGAAAACTTACTACAATTTATTTGTTTCTGTTTATTTTTGTAGAAATATGCTCTACAGTGACGAGCATTTCTACGTGGAGTGGAGTAATCAGCTCTCCTTCATTTCCAAGTGCTTATCCTGATCATCTCAATTGTACTTGGGTGTTGGCCGTATCCCCTGGCAACAGGATCAATGTTCAATTCCTGATCCTGCAATTGGGCGTAAGTTGCTGTCGCACGTATTTTGTGAATGTTTCTTCTTGACACTAAGATTGGTCATTTGATCGTGAGAAAGTGCTGTCTAAATAGATCATTTAGTTTCAGTGCGGTAAAACAACTAGTACTTATGTTTTTAACGTGTTTATTAATATTTTCGTACTGAAGAATTCCTGTGTATAAATAAAATGTACGCATGTATGCTGCTAGATCGTTATCTTATCATACATCCACAGGGAACATCATGTAGAGACTATATCGAGATTCGTCAGGGTTCTACTCCTCAAGCCCCTCTATATGCAAAATATTGCAACGGTTCAGACATTCCTTCAACCTTCACGTCTACCAGTAATTCGTTGTATTTGCGATTTGTATCGGGTCAGAACACACAGGAGAGTATCGGCTTCATCCTGCAGCACTCAGGTACATTTAAATCTCTGTTTCCTATCTTGTGTTTGGGGGTTTTGTTTGGTATGAACGGGAGGCCAGAATAATCTCGCAGCTCTTAACTCAACATTTAAGGGCGGGCTACTAAACTTTACCCACGCACGTGCCACACGTGAATACGTAGCCAGATATCATTGTATTTGTAAGCAGCTGATTTCCTCATCTCAATTGGCTGATTGCATTTTTATTCCGCACCGGGGGGGTTGAGGACCTTGCTTTGGGATGACCCCCTCCCCTGGAATTTCCGTACATCCTCTGTACCCCCCTCCCCTGGAATTTCCGTACATCCTCTATACCCCCTCCCCTGGAATTTCCGTACATCCTCAATACCCCCCCCCCCCAGAATTTCCATGCATCCTCAATAACCCCCTCCCCTGGAATTTCCGTACATCCTCTGTGCCCCCTCTCCTGGAATTTCCATGCATCCTCAATACCCCCCTCCCTTGGAATTTCCGTACATCCTCGATACCCCCCTCCCATGGAATTTCCACGCTCCAAAAGCACCCCCCTCACTGGAATTTCCAGCCAATCCTCAATACCCCCTCTCCTGGAATTTCCGTGCATCCTCAATACCCCCTCCCTTGGAATTTCCATGCATCCTCAATACCCCCTCCCCTGGAATTTCCGTACATCCTCTATGCCCCCCTCCCCTGGAATTTCCGTGCATCGTCAATACCCCCTCTCTTGGAATTTCCATGCATCCTCAATACCCCCCTCCCTGGAATTTCCATACATCCTCAACACCCCCTTCCCTGGAATTTCCAGCCTTGATGATGACCCCCACCCCTGGAAATTCCAAGATTGGGATGGACCCTCTCCCCTGGAAATTCCAGGCTCTGAAAAGGCCCTCTACCCTGGAATTTCCATGCATCCTCAACACCCCCATCCCCTGAAATTTCCAGGCCTGATAATAACCCCCTCCCCTGGAATTTCCAGGCTTGATAATAACCCCCTCCCCTGGAATTTCCAGCCTTGGTAATGACCCCGACCCCTGGAATTTCCGTGCATCCTCAACACCCCCATCCCCTGGAATTTCCGGGCTTGATAATAACCCCCTCCCCTAGAATTTCCGTGCATCCTCAACACCCCCTCCCCTGGAATTTCCAGCCTTGGTGATGACCCCCACCCCTGGAAATTCCAGGATTGGGATGGACCCTCTCCCCTGGAAATTCCAAGCTCTGAAAAGGCCCTCTCCCCTGGAATTTCCATGCATCCTCCCCTCCCCTGGAATTTCCAGGCTTGATAATAACCCCCTCCCCTGGAATTTCCAGCCTTGGTAATGACCCCCACCCCTGGAATTTCCAGCCTTGGTAATGACCCCCACCCCTGGAATTTCCAGGACTGGGATCGACCCTCTCCCCTGGAAAAATTCCACGGGTCCTCAACCCCCCCGGTGCGGAATAAAAATGCAATCAGCCATTAGCCAGAACGATTTTTGTTTGCCAAGCGTTCCAAACAGATTTTAAAAAATGGAATTGGTTTCAAGGTTTAGAAAAATATATTTTGTAATCTGATATCATAACTTCAATGACTGCATCTGATTTGTGAAAGCTCAATAACATAAAAAAAAAACAGTGGAAGGTTACAGTAGTTATAAATGCTTTTTAGATCATGCCCTACCTAATAAAATTCCATGCAAACTTTCTGCCGTGAACATTTCAAAAGAACTATGACATCTCGGGTAGGTTTCTTTCTAATAAACCTGCAAGCTGGGCTGATAGACAGGTCCCTTTCTCGTGTGGTGGCCCGCATCGTGACCCCACCCCTTCTTACTATACTTTTGTTCGTCCTTCTGTCCCCACGTCTTTATGTGCTATGTATAACCTCACCTTGTATTATAACCTCACTGTACATCTCTATTACATTCAAACTTTTATATATGTTAATAATTGCAGCATTTTATTTCCAGGAGTCTGTAATGTACACCTTGGCACCAGCAACGGAACCATCAGCTCGCCAAACTACCCTCAGTTCTACCCGATCGGCCAAAAATGCCACTGGGTTATTAATGTGCATCCATTCTATGAAATCAAGTTGAACTTCACTAGTCTTCATGTGGAGGGAGGAAGCTGTACGTTTGACTATGTGGAGGTCCGCGCAGGCGTTCTTGTGAGCTCGCCTCTCATGGCGACGTATTGTGGACTTGCGTCACCTCCTGTAATAACGCGATTTGGTAATCTGAGTGTTGTTTTTGTCTCTGACACGGACAAGGAGTTCTCAGGATTCAGTGCATCATACACGACTAAATGTAAGTATAACAAAAGACTACGTTAGTCAAAGGGGCTACGTTGGTCAACCAAGGGGGGAGGGGGGAATCCCATATTTTTGGGGCGGGGGTGCTCGTCGGGAACTTTCGTTTTATCCCTAACAGGTAACAAACATGGCGTCGCTTCGTTGATTTTGACCCCTAAAAGGTACCAACAAGACGTATTTTCCCTAAAAGGTACGACGAGCACCCCCGCCTCAAAAATATGGGAGTCCCCCCCGGAGGGTCAAAACACCAAGAATGGTCCCGCAGAATTCAAGGCATGGAGGTTCGTAGTAGTTTTAATGTTAAATAAAGGGTCCAAGCTGATACTTCAGCTTTCCAACGGCGTATAGCACGATTTCCCCACTGCGTGTCAGATGCGAGGGATCAGTGTCCCTAGGGAAGGTGGTAGAGCAATTAAATATATTAATCAACTGAATGCAAGATTCGCTGTCTTTTCTGCCGGACTAGAAGGCTCTTCTTCAGAAAAATAAGCGAAGAAGCACTCGAAATTGAACAGATGTCAGCAGAAAGGTCGCTCTACCAAGTCTACATCAGATTCTGTCCCATTTCATTAATGTTCATTGATTTTTTTAACGGTTAATTGCATATGTAATTGCGTATGTAATTTAGATTCTTTATTATCTCTGTAAACATGTGTAACATTAACTCGTTATTGTTTGAGAAGCACGCGCATGTATCTGTCCTGCCTTCCTACGTTCCGACCAACGTACGCATCAAGCCAACCTCTCCTTGTTTATCTTGTTTGCTGTCTCAGTAAAGGCAATGTGGTCAAATTGGTCACCATGGACACCTTGCTCAGTCTCCTGTCGCCATGGCAACCGGTCAAGGTCCCGAGCATGTCTACATCCAAGCGAGGCAAACGTTAACACGTACCATTGCGACGGCCAAGAAGCCAATAATACGACGCAAGTTGTATTGGACAGTTGTCTGATTTCTAACTGCAGTAAGTGATATATTTATATGCTTTGGACGAAAGGAGATTTGCCATCAAAGCCAGAAGAATTCCATTTCAAAATGAAATATTGCGATTACGTGAAGACGGTTGAACTCGGCTGAATGACGAAATACCTCATCTGCTGTTTCCATAGTTTTTGCATCACATAGTCAATATATTACATTTGAAGATGCAATTCTTCGGACAGGCTCATAGTGCTTGTTATCCTTATATGTAATGCTTATCCTAGCATTTAGTTCGGTCAATCTAGCGCTAAAACAATGGCAACGTAAACATAATTGTAGCAAGCAATATTTTCTCGGAAATTGTTACAGACATATATCAAAACGGTATTTATCTTATTAGCGGTTCTGAATCCATCAAATTGCGCGCGATCGGTCCGGAATACTACGATCCGAACCCCGGGACCGGATGAGTCGCGCGCACTGTTAAATTCTGAGGTGCGCGCGCTAATTTGTTTTATGGTGTTTCTGTTTAAGCAAAAAATACCGTGATTACGGCCTTCAAAATCGTTTCGATCAGTATTTTCAAGACCTCGGTCGCGGTATTTCACGATCCGGGCCCAACGCTGGGATCGATTTATAGAATTTTTTTCTGTTACAGCTGTACAGTCCATAAAATTTGCAATTTTTCTTCAATATCGTTGTCGACAATACTAAACTTTGCGTATGCAAATGAGCTGAAATAAAAAACTCGAAATAAACCACTTTCCTCCGAACGGATTTTCATGAATTTTAGATATGTTTCTAACGATATATATATTTATTATATAAACACCAATGAAATACCGGGTGATCTCCCGCGCGAAAATTTGATATCCTAACATGTGAAAATAACATGATATTTTCACATGTGAAGATATCACACTTGCCTTTGCTCAATGCTCGATTTTTAAGCTTAACTCAAATAAAATTCGAATTTGGTATTTCATTGATGTTTATATAATAAACAGAACATTACATGACCGCTTGGAGATACGAATTTTATCTTCTCGTGTTAAATATGAAATGATAAATTTTCAACACTCGAAGAGAAAATCCGTATCTCCGCGCGGCCATGTAATATTCTCTATATATCCAGGATTTGATGGGAAAATCAGTTCTTGTTACAATTTCCTTTAGTTCTAACCGTAGATTGACCGAACTGAACGGGTTTATTTGAATTGCATGTTAGCGAAATATTCCGTTGGCTACTTTAGGAATATTTTAGTAGTTCCCAAGGTCGTAGCCGAGCTCGTATGCGTTCTAGACGAACTAATCATCACCGCATAGAACTTTTCAGGTCGCAGGACAGCAATCTGATGATTGTTAAATATAAAGCAATGCTTGTAATTGCTTTATATGGAAAGGATAATACATGTAAAAACCTAACAAGCATTGCGCTTCAAAACTACTGACAGCAACACTTTGAGCAGAAGCAGACTTGCTCCAAGACATAGACAATTCTAAGAAGTTCAAACTAAGCGCTCGCATCTTCAATTCGACATTTAGAAACGAATGCTTTTGGTACTCATTGCCACGAAAGCTTATCAAACGCGGTACGAATACGCCTGCTACTCATCTGATCTCATAGAGCGTCAGCTTGTATGGAGGAGTGGGAGCTCGAAACGGTGTCTCTTTTTGAAAAACTTGATGTCTTCTCAGTTGACGACACAAAGAGTAGGTATAGCTTTACTCCATTAAAGTAACCTGAACTCGGTTGAACAAGACGAACGTTAAGATATGGTGAAAGGTTCAAATAACCTATTGTCAAAACAGTTGTTATATGGTTTGCTTTTAAGCTACGTTTTGATATATTACTTGTATGACTAATATATTACTTTAAAACTCTTGAATAGCAGAAACAGATCTTAATTTTATGAACTGTTAACAAATTATTATTATGAAATTCATAATATTTAAAAAAATAATTCTCTCACTTAGATAAGTTTGTAGGAATTCAATAGAGCCACTTAGTTTAATATGATCTTGAATGACCCCAATGTGTACTGCAAAAGTGTGTGAGCAATTTTGACAATGTTTCTTTGTTTATAATATATGGTGACTTTTGATAATTTTAATAATAATTTCGGTTATATAATTTTTTCAATATCCAATGTACAGAAAACCTCTGACAAACGTTTGAGGTCAACTTCAGGCCCATTCAATATGATACATAACTGGATAGTTCTAATTGACTAAAACTTATCCAAAAAAGAAAATTATTTTTTGATAAATAATTATAAATGTCATTAATAATTTATCAAAAGTTCAGAAAATTATCATATTCGTTTTCTAATCTTCAAGGGCTTTAAATGACAAAAGACAGCTCCGAAACGTTCGACGATTTCACTGACTCTAACGTCTGCTAGTGGCAGTGCTTACATTACTGACATAACCGTCGACGGTACTTAAAAACTCGTTTTATGTGGAATAATGATTTATATTGCGCTTATTATCCTAATATAGTACTAATATATTTGGAAATGGTCAACAGTGCATAACAGCCTTTGTTTCCATTTTAGCACCCGTAGATGGAGGATATACACCGTGGTCTAACTGGTCGGCTTGTTCGACTGCTCAGGAATGTGGAAATGGGTTCAGGTACAGAACTCGCAACTGTACGAATCCATCGCCTATGTTTGGCGGTACAAATTGCCAGACATTTGGGCCAAGTGAATGGTACGAAGCGTGTGTGATAACATGCCCAGGTAACAAAAGAACGAACTTTTAATTTTAATCCACGCACTAAATTTGTCCGGATAACCAACAAACCGTACTTGATATTTTCAGGTGGGTAGCTCACTGTAAGCAATCAGGCATGAAAGTTCCTCTTGAAGCCCATGCAATATACGGAAAGCATGAACAGCTCATAAATGGTTATAACACCTTATTCAAGCGAAGTTACGATAATTGGACATCTCCATGTTCTTTCATTTGCCTTTACACTCTTGCAAAAATGTACTGGAAGTTTTCTTAGGAAAATTTAGAGCATATGAAAACAGTGTATTTGTGGGGCAAATGTATATAGCAACAGCAAAACTTGTTTCCCTTGTTTTCTAGTTGATGGAGGTTATACTCCCTGGTCAAACTGGACAGAATGTTCTGTTACAAATGGCACTGGATTCAAAGCAAGAATGCGTAATTGTTCCAACCCTTTTCCCCTTGGCGAAGGAAAGAATTGCTCTTACATTGGAAATGCGTATGAGACTAAAGCGTGCAATGTTTCAGTGTTGGCAGTGGACGGAAGCTATGGGCCGTGGTCACTTTGGACATCATGCAGTGTTCAGTGTGGTACTGGTAATAAAACCCGCACACGTAACTGTACAAGTCCAGCACCACTTAATGGAGGAAGGGATTGCTCGAGACTTGGTACTCGTATTGAGATTATTCCTTGCAATGAGACATGCGCAACAGATGGTGGATATACAGAATGGTCACATTGGTCCGGCTGTTCGTTAACGTGCGGTTCAGGGTACAGAAACAGAACTCGTAGCTGCACTAATCCTGTACCAAAAGATGGAGGAAGGAACTGCAGCTTTATCGGTATTTCTCTTGAAACACAACCATGTAATGACAAGGCTTGTCCGGTCCATGGAGGATATAGCACGTGGTCAGGGTGGTCTGATTGCTCTGGAGATGACGGACAGGGGTACAGAAACAGGACTCGTAACTGTACAAATCCAGCTCCCTTGTATGGCGGGAAAAACTGTTCTGACCTTGGTGTCAGCGTCGGATACGAATTATGTAATATAAGTTTTTCAATTTATGGCTCCTACGGGCAGTGGTCGAACTGGTCAACTTGTTCTGTAACATGTGGCTCTGGAATAAAAACCAGAACTCGCAATTGCACGAGCTCTGCTTCTATTGTTGAGGCACGTAACTGCTCAAGTCTTGGCGCGAGCTCTGAAACAGCATATTGTAACATAACATGTCCGGTTGATGGCAGTTACACTTCGTGGACAAATTGGACAGAATGTACAGTGACTTGTGGTGAAGGACTCCAAAAAAGGACGCGTAACTGTACATCTTCTATGTATGGAGGAAGAAACTGCTCCAACCTGGGCGCCAGTAGTGAGGAAATACGTCCATGTAATAATATAACCTGTTCGGTTAACGGAAGCTATGCTCCATGGTCAAACTGGTCAACATGCACCGCTACTTGTGGAGGAGGGTACCAAAAGAGGTTACGAAATTGTACAAAACCGTTTCCTTTACAGGAAGGAAGAAATTGCTCCATACTCGGTGAGAGCGAAGAAACACGTCTTTGTAATAATGTTACTTGTCCTATAGACGAAGAATACGCCTTCTGGTCAAATTGGACAGAGTGTACCGTCACTTGTGGTGGAGGATTTCGAAAGAGAACTCGTAACTGTACAAATTCTTTTCCTGTGGACGGAGGAACAAATTGCTCAAGGGTGGTGGAAAGTGAGGAAAGGGTTTCTTGCAACAACGTTTCTTGCCCTGTCGACGGTGGTTTTTCCGAGTGGTCTAACTGGTCACATTGTTCTGTAAGCTGTGGTGGCGGGTATAAGTACAGAAGTCGCAGATGTTCAAATCCCCTTCCATCACATGGAGGTAGAAATTGCTCCGGTTTGGGAGAAGCTACAGAGTCACTGCTATGTAATACAAGCTTATGCCCGGTACATGGCGGCTATACGGGATGGTCTAATTGGTCAAGTTGCTCAGTGTCCTGTGGTTCAGGTCGCGCTTACAGGACGCGCAACTGCACCCAACCATCTCCTTTGTATGAAGGACAAAATTGTTCAGTTTTAGGACCAGCGTTGCAGATCGAAACATGCAACAGCCCGAGTTGTCCGATTCATGGTGGTTACACCGACTGGAGTGGCTGGTCCAACTGTTCCGTCATTTGTGGCACTGGATCAAGAAACAGGTCACGTTTCTGTATGAATCCCATTCCTATGCACGGAGGACATAATTGTTCGATTCTTGGTTCAAACACAGAATCAGAGCCATGCAACAAATCGTGCTCCACTAATGTTGGTTTGTATAATTTTAGACAGTACTTATCTCGGGGGGCGTCTTTTCTACAATTAATTTGCGCTACTAATGCAAATAAATTGTGGAATCGGAGTTCCTCGGGTAAACTCAAGATAAATACATTTAAAGAAATAAAAAAATTTATTGCGTCAGGGTGACGTATTTTCCTGCATTCCCGTCTTCTTCTAATCTCCTTCCCGTAACATTTAATGTACTTTTCGTGAAAACCGGTGCATCTTCAAAGGAGTCATGTATATTCACATTAGATTTCGCAGCCTCCGACAACCAACAATGAAAATAAATATGACAAATTATAGAACATTTGGCTGGATTACTCTTACACAAATGTTCTAGTAGAGCTCTACTGACGTACCGAGCAATCTCGTCACGCGAATATTAGGCTGACATATTCCTATGATAAATTATATATCATTTTAAAATCATCGATTAACAAATACAAATAGTTTTAACATTAAAATGTTTTAATATTTATCTTGTAATTACAAGAAGAATTTGTATAAAAACTGCAGAAGTACTAGCTTACTTTAGGTGACTATTATTGAGGTAAGGTGCCTCATCTGCAATTGTCATGAAGTAATGCAGGATGTCAAAGTTTGAATTTTGAAACTTCTAAATATTTTCGAAATTTTAGAGCATTTTCAATGGCAGTTAGCTAGCAATATGTTTACAGTAAAATTAATAAAACATCCCGCTGATAAGATAAATTAGCGAATGCTCTTAAAAATTATATTAGCTTCAATTTGGTATATAATACGGAGTAATGGGATGAAAAGCGTGCAAATGAAAAACTTATACGAGAAGTCCTCAAGGAAAGAATCCCCAGTTAGGTGTACTGGCAATCCTTGATTTGATTCTTGCAACACTATCAACTTAATTTGCTTTGTTCCTTTGACAGAAAATGAGTAATCACATCGTCAATAAAAATGAAGAAACAGAAATACATGCTTCTGGGGATTTAAAACTATCCCAACAGAAATCACCACTGCTCAAAAACTTGCGAGTAAATGATCCTTAGTAAGCGCATGTTATTTTGAGCCCCCCCCTCCCCCTAGAAAGTACAAGTTAACAAGCACAAGTTCACAAGGTACATGTTCAGGAAACCATCCACGCCCATCTGCTACAGCAGCGAATTGATTGCAATTCATTACAGTGCAAAAGTGAGCTTGAAATTCATTTGATAGAATATGTTTCTAGAACCTTAAATGACGCGTCAACTGTTTTCCGAGGCTTCAATAGCCGATTCTTTTGTATTGCCCGCCACCCATTTTCTGTAATTTAATAAACTTATTAACGCTTTTCTAGAACTTGAATTTTAGGTCAAATTTCAACTTCGCGAAGCTCCTGACCTCGCACGATTTAAGATGTCGGCATCAAATTTTCTTTGTCGTTAGAAGCTGATAACGCACAAAAACCGTGAGGGAATTGTTATTTTTTACTTCAAAAACATTTTATGATCAATTTTGCGGCCACAAATTGTAAAAAAAGCGACTCTTTACTTCGCGGCCTAATATTTTCGTTCATTTCTTCGTGAGTAAAATCCAAAGCTAAAGCCAAAATGTGAAATTGTGCAACAAAACGCTAATGGTCTGGAGTTTCACAAGTAAACAATGTATTTTTTTGATCGAGTCATTAAAATAGAAGAAAAATTTAAACTTCGCTAAAATGAACAACTTCATTAGATAAAACAATCTTTTAGCTTTACAACGTTATATAACCGATTTTTTATAAATTGTGACGCGATAATTTGTTTTCGTAAGCACGTCGTTTTCCCTTACCGAGACCTTTTAAGTGATTATTTATCTTCAGATCATAAATCAGAGACCATAGATCTGCGTGGGCATTTGTTGCCAGTAAACGGGGCAGATAAACAAACTGGTGACTTCTTTCTGTCAGAGCGGTTCCTATTTCTTACCATTTCTGGTTTTTGTTTTCAAAAGGTAACGAGAGCTCCACACAAGTCATCCTAGTCGCTGGCGTCACATCCCCGTCACCGTCTGGTTACCTGCATCAATCTCTCATAGAAAGCACCCAGACAACACATTCAACTTGGGATAGCAGACGCGTCGCTGGTTATAATAGTAACGATGAAACAGCGCACGCTGATTCAACTGACAACGTCCATTCACATGGAACGCTCATGAATAGCCTTTGGAAGTCAAACATCGATGACACTGTTTATTTGTCTTCCTTACAACAAACCTCATATGTTGTTTCCGGCAACACATGGGTACCCCATGTTTCGAAGACAGTTTATGCGAACACTACTGATGACTATTACATCCCTCAGCGAAGTGATGTCTCTTCTATTCGTGTATCCCCCACTAGCATGAATACATTGTCCAGTTACATCTCCAACAACGTAACAACAGTCGCTCCTAAAGTTGCACACTCCATCATGAACGGGATAAGTCTGACGCGCACCTTCAGCGTTGTTCTACAGAGATCTGATGTTAATTTTTTTCAAAGCATTACAAGCTTCTATAATCAATACGTAGTTTCTGACTCACAAATTTCGATTTCAAGTCGCACACCTAGTTTTAACCAATCGGTTCTCAGTAATAATCTCTCTAGCATGGCAAACAGTGCGAACGTTACCACGGGAACTGCAAACACTCGCTTTATTCCTAGTCATAGTGGTTTTGAAAGCCCTGTTTTTTCTTCGTATCCAACAACATCATTGACTTCTGTGCTTGGTTCTGTTGATCATGAAGATCCTTCGATTTCAAGCCCGATCCAGCCTAGTAATTCGATGAGGTCTGTCAAAGACGTAAGTGTTTCTATAACCGTACTATCACAAATGAGTGGAATTCCTTCAGGCCCTAGTTTATATCCTGAATGGGCAACCATAGTCAGCCCACTAAAACAAGGTCGTGTCGACTCTGAAACGATCATAACCGGTTCGTCTGGATTCTGGATCAATTATGCACCTTCTGGATCAATTATGCACCATAATAGTGCTGAACATAACAACGGAATACATTCTGACGCTAGTCAAATCGAATCTTCAGGAACAGTTGAGCATTGGCAATACTTTGACAGTCATTATGATACTAATACTGTAACAGTTTCGGTTACGAGTGATGTCCATCAAAGTACTGCTTTGATTCCAACATTAGCAAGTCCACTAAAAAGTACGAATTCTAAAATTAATGCGACTCAATCGTCTGTACTTTTGTCACCCGGATCTATTATTTATTGGCAAAATTACGGTGGAACGAACTCTAAAAGCATTGGATCGACTATCTTAAGATCATCTACAACTGTTCAATTTCCTAACACTCGTGCATCTTTAAGTCTTCAAATGAGTGGACCTACTTTAGATCCTAAAACAGACGCCAGCTTTCTGGAAAGTGGTCACATTAACTCTAAAATCATGACAGTTCAGTCGTCTGCGCCACTGCCTACTACATCAGCTACGTATGGTGGCCAAAATGGCCAAGAAGTGCATTCAGAAACAAAACTCGTTCCTTCTCCTTTATCATTATCATCTGGGACTGTACAATATTCACACTATGATGGTGGCAAAAAGTTACTCCTACATCAGCAATGTTACATTCGAATGGGGGCTCCAGTTTAGGTCTTAACGTTGCAACTGCAGACAGGTCTCAGAGGTCTATGAACAGCGATCGCACGCACAACGAGGTCAATGCGATTCGCTCATCAGTGCTAGTGTCAGTTAACTACGTGTCAGTTACCAACGCGCAATATGAATCTTATACTAGCAAATCTGTCATTTCGCATAAAAGTGGTGTGCCTGAAAATCCTACCTCTGATCATTACACGGCAACTAAACTAAGCTCACTAAAAAGTGTTCACATGGATTCCAGTGTCCATGCTTTTCGGTCGTCTGTGCTATTGGCATCCGGGTCAATTAGGTATTCGCAATATGATGGCGGCAAAGAAGATCCCTCAAAAACTTCACCTATAAGTGGCATTCCCCAGGAGTCTACTGTAGAGGCTAACTCGGCAACGGAACCTAGCTCACTAAAGACTGAACACATAGATTCCGATGTCCATGCAACTCGATCGTCTCTCCTTGTATCATACGAATCAAACATGTACTCTCAATATTATAGTGGCGAAAGTTATCTTCATACACAAACAGCTGTAACTCTACGTATGAGTGTGATTGCTCAGATCTCTACTTTAGGCCAAATTGCAGCAACAGGTACCAGCTCACTAAGAGTTAAATACGTGGATTCCAATGCCCAGGCAATGCGGTCGTCTGTGCCATTGTCATCTGTCAAAAGTGTTTTTGGCAACCGTACATTTGTAACTTCACGTTTAAGTGGGATTCCGCATAGTTCTACTACGGGTCCCATGACATTAACCAGAGCTAATTCAGCTAAGTCTTCTGAACTATTATCATCTGGATCAGTGATATATTGGCCCTCTTACAGCGAACGAAATAGCAAAGAAACACGTTCAAATTCAGAAATAGCCAGACACCCTATCATCTTATCCTCTGAAACAGTAAAATACTATGGCGGTCAAAGTAGAAGTACACTGCAATCTCATGTAAACAGAGGTCTATCATCTTCAGTATTGCCATCTGACTCCATTCGGCATTGGCAGAAAGATTCACGTGGATTCGAACAAAGTCAGGGTTCTAGTGCCCTTGGAGCTATTTTGTCGACGTCAATTTCACCTGGGACGATTGTTTATTGGCATTACACTGGCGATCAACATGAGAAGGAATTGATGAGTCGCAGTGCGCATAGTTCGCTCAAGAACATGGATCGTGACTCCTCTAGTGGATATGGAAACGAAATTGCTCAACGATCTACCCTCGAAACCGAAAGCTCTCCAACTGTGGATTTGTATTCAACAGGGCCTTTAGTACCGGAAACAGTTCACGGTACAGTTAGAGAACCAAACACTATGTTAACTAGTGAAACGTTTCCAAGCTCTACAACATATGTACGTCCTAGTTTCTCAGTGGCATTGTCGACACCTAACCAAGCATCAGAAACCATTAAAAGTCGTGCGAGCGGAGGGGGAGGCACTGAAGAAAGTGAATCATTCCATCTTGAAGGCACACTTACAACAGGTGAGATATTGTTTTAGGAGAGAGCGCCGATACAGGATTCGGGTGTTAGCAAAGGAAAAAGGAAATCATCTTTTTGGACATCTTTTCATATTGAGAAAATGCTATTAATAATACTTCATCTCTGGGTGGGTTGCATCGCCCGTCACCTTACTAATATTTACTTTACAGAAAATTTATTGTGCTTTGAAAACCCTAGTTGAATGATGTAAGCTTTAGTCGAGACTCTGCACCTGTGTCAAATATGAAGTTTAATTTCCAATAATAATCCTCTTTATTACAACTTCACGTCATATACATAAAATAACAAAAATACAACTAATAATATTCAAAAAATACAGGAGTTGACATAGCGCAGGGGTGTAACCAACAGTTACTAGGCCTCTATTACAGTCATTAGTTGGTGTCTTGTTTTAAACATGTTAAATATTGAGGATGTTATCGGCCGATCAATAAGGCCATTCAATTGTTCCCCAAAGGGCAATTTTAAGCCACCCAATAAAAAACGCACTTTGTGGCTCTCGTCCAAACCAGACAGAAAATTACAAATGAAAATAGCATCACCTGTACTATTTACGGCAATCAATCCCCACAATCTATCCCATAATTTATTCCTAAACTCACAGAGTTTTGGACAATACATTAAGAAGTGAGTTACAGTCTCAACATCCCAGCTAGACAAAGGACAGAGGCGTTGGTCACGCGGCAGACCAGTCCATGCGCCCTTGTCGATGTTGAGATCGTAACTCCCAACTAATAATCGTAACTGAAAGGACTTCTTCTTGCGAAGATCTGGAAATGTTAAGACTGAGCTCCAAATTCCTGACATCCCACACTCTGAAAATGACCTAGCAAAAAGATCTAATTTAGGGTTGCAACTTGCAAAAGTGGCCCACTCGAGATCCTCTTTGATAGATATTCTCGATCATACTAAAGCTTTCCGTGAATCATAAGGTGGAAATACATTATTATCCAGCCAGTCATGCAAGTAGCGTTCCAAATTATAGAGCTTCAATGTATAAAGTAAATCACCTTTAAAAAACTAAGCATTGAGGATGGGTCAACTAAACATTTGTAGGTACAGACGTTTCATGAATAAATCCTGTATCATGCCTTGGCGATCACGTGATATAACACGTGCAAAATACAGCAATTTCCTACCAGCAACTTGGCTGTTAACCGTTAAAAGTCCTGCACAGTTGATGGTAGGAAAATTGCCTGAACGCTTTGGCAACAACATAACACGTCTTACAAACCATCTCTGTAACCTCTCATGTTTGTCAAGCTGGGATCCATTAAGAGACCACAGTTCACAACCAAGCAATAAAGTGGGGATACGGACTGAATTCCAAAGTCTTAAGTATATAACAGGGTTTGTCATATCCATTTTCAAATTTCCACTGCATAAAATGGTATAAGCCTTTTTACGTGCAGAGGTCACACAGTCTTTAATAGTCTTTGTACTGGAAAATGAGTAGCATTTAGTTACTCCTAAATTTTTGTACTGGTTTAATTCAACAATTGGCTCTATTCCTAGGTACCAATTTCTTAATGATTTCAACTTTCCATGAAGACTTAGTGCCTCACCAAAAGTTATGATTGCACTTATTATTAAACTGATACCTCCACTTTTGGCTATATTTAAAGGCTATATTCATCATTCTCATCAGAAAATTAGGGAACGTAGATAACAAAGTAAGATCGTCAGCGTAACAAGCGCTAGGGCAGGACACCCCAGGTACAAGCAAACCAATGTTACATTGATGTAATTCCACTAACAATTGGTTGATATACACCTTGTACATAAATGGGGCAATAATTCTACCTTGACCTACCCCCTGAGAAATAGTAAAAGGCCTTGAATACATGCCATTATATAACACAACCCCACTCAAGTCTGTATATAGATTTTTTAACATAAGCCACATTTTGCCTTTGACCCCAAGTTCCCTATACAACAATGTTTTGATTGATCCAATGAGTCCCCTGAAGACAAAATTTTTTAACCCAGTCACAAGCTTATTTCATAAAAATCGTATCTGTGATTCATGCTTAGTACCGTTTGGTGGGCTATTGTTGACGAAAATGCGCCTCAGCATTTGAAGTACACTGAATAGCTGACGCGTTAAACACTATAATACCTTCGTCACATGACAGCATATTCGGTGATCGGATTCGTTATCTAAAAAGTGCCACGGCATATAGTGCATGACTTTTTGTTTCTTTAATAGCTCAATTGTGGTTAGTCCCCAGTTTGGTAAGTCAAGTCATCAAGGTCACTCCGCCTCTTCCTGTCACACAGGGGGTATCCTGGTCCGACTCCACTGTTGGCCTGACCTCCATACAGGCAATGGCCTCAATAGTAAACACAATAACCTCTACACCAAGTGTCATTGTACATATAAACAACACAAAAGGTGAGATTGCATGGTCTTGGTTTTCGTTACGCTGAGTTTTAGCGAGAAGAATGTTTATGGAGTTTATTAGCGTGGAATGATCGCTTTTGTGCAGCTGGAACACTTGGAAGATATACTTTTGAGTTACGGAACTACACTAGGCAACGCAGATAAGCAGTATGCCGATCCTTAGGTAACATAAAAAGCTTTGTAGCGTTCAGTATCAGTTATCCAAAATTCATGCAGCGCTACTTTTTCCCATATTGTCTTTCATTTGACGATTGTTATGCTAACATTTTTATACAATAGTAAACACAATAACCTCTACACCAAGTGTCATTGTACATATAAACAACACTAAAGGTAAGATTGCATGGTCTTGGTTTTCGTTACGCTGAGTTTTAGCGAGAAGAATGTTTATGGAGTTTTTTTTAGCGTGGAATGATCGCTTTTGTGCAGCTGGAACACCTGGAAGATATACTTTTGAGTTACGGAACTCCACCTAGGCAACGCAGATAAGCAGTATGCCGATCCCTAGGTAACATAAAAAGCTTTGTAGCGTTCAGTATCCAGGGGCGTAGCCAGCACTTATGAGAGGGGGGGTTCCAAAATTCAAAAATAAAAAACTCCACATAGATCGGACGTGTTTTTTGCGTTCTCGCCACAGGAAACCCAGCCAAAATATTGATCTCGGGGAAAAACTAGCGTTTGAAGAAATTTGCTACATTTTATTGGAGCTTTTATTTGTTGTCTATTAAATATTTACAATTTTAGTAGTAAGTCGGTCCAGAACAGAGGCGAGGGGGGGTTCCGCTGCGGGAGAGGGGGGTTCCGGAACCCCTGGAACCCCCCCTGGCTACGCCCCTGGTATCAGTTATCCAAAATTCATGCAGCGCTACTTTTTCCCATATTGTCTTTCATTTGACGATTGTTATACTAACATTTTTGTACAATATTCTTTTCTACCTAGATGGAACTAAGATTGAACGCTCGTCGGTACTCTTCCCATGGTATACCATTCCTGTGGGCATTATAATAATTATACTGATCATATATCTCATGGCGCGTGCTGCGAAAGGTAAATCCACGGAGTCCGTCATGACACTCTTCAGGAGCATCTTTACGAGAAAAGAGGATAAAACACAAATCGCCAAGACTAGTGATCCTCCAACGGAGCCTTCACTAAAAAGACACGAAAGTTTCACTGCTGTCTCGCACCATTTGTGCCATAGGGACGTTTACTACGGAGGTCCGCTTAACTATGCGGTGTTTGCACCTAAGGATGAAACCGACGTAGAAAGGGCTGAAAGTTTGCCTCTTGATAAAGAACAAGAAGCAATAGAACTCACATGTCAGTTTCACGCAGAAGCGAATGATAATGTCAAGGATAGTTATTACTTAGAAGCTGCTTGTGTTTTAGGGGAGGAGATCCGATATTCTGACGAAGATCCCGCGCAATCTGTGGATTACGGTATATTAGGAAAAATATTCTACGAGAAAGATCCCCCAACACTCAGACGTACTAAAGATATCGTCGGGTTGTACAACACAATAACTCCGGCTAGGGAGTTTTTACGACGACAAGACTCGTTCACTGAAGTCTAGAGAACAGTGTAAATGACAAAAAGAATAAATATGATGATTCTTGGAAAAATATAAATAGTGATGATCAAATTCTTTTGTCACCCCGACTTTTCCCTGGAGAATTCAAATCCATCCACGACTTTTAGTTTGTTTGGAGTCATTATCGGAGTTAATATCCTGTGAATAACAGTGGAAACCGCGTCAAAAATGTAAACTAAGGCAATTTTAAATGCAATCATGTTTGAAAGAGCACTTTTTGGGGGTACTTTTTCGATAAAATGGCATCATTTAACGAAAAATAGTCCTATCTTGACAAGTGATACCTCATTTAAAAGGGTATATATGGAGTTCCCTTTCCGGGGCATCAGTTCAACTTTTGAGAACTCCACCCTCGCAAATATATAATACTATCGTGTTTGACACCATGTGTTTGGGGGATTTGTGGGATTTTGGAAATTCGATATCGTTTTCAAGTTATGATTTTTTTAAGAATTTCAATTTCGAATTTCTTTAAAAAATCTTAGCGAGCAAACAGAGTTCGCTCTAAAATCGTCTCTTTTTATAATTTCATATCCCCGACACTGTTTTTCAGAACACATCTAGGCCCATGGTAAAATGTAGTTATAGAAAGGAAGCAATATTTGCGTGCGTGGGAACTCTCGAAACTTGAACAAACGCGTCGGAAAGGCAACTCGCTAAAAAAATCTTTCCTTTATCAAATTACAGCTAAAACCGTTGCATCGCGACCTACGTTTTCAAAAACATCAAATTATCTTGGATTTTGGACATTGCTGTTCCACCAATCAAAATCTGAGCCAATGAACCTTTTGCCCTGTTTCGCTTAGTTCAGTCAACTGGCTTCCCTCTGAACAACCTCGCAACGGAAAGCCAGGCGACTGCACTAGGCGAAACAGGGCAAGAATCTGATTGGCTCATAAGATTTGACTGGCGGAACAGCAAAACCAAAAACAAATCGATGTTTTGAAAACGTGGGTCGCGATGCAGCGGTTTTAGCTGTAAAGAAATAAGCTTTAAAATGAGGTATCACTTTTACATATACCACGAAGGTGTTCCGTAACCTTAAGGTGGCCCGCGGGTAATTATTTCAAAAAATACATTCATTTTGAAATCATATTTTAAGCCCCTTGCAAACATCCGACCGATCTGATGTGAAACGCATATAATCATCAATGCTTCTAGTTTATGAATATTGAAACAAATATTAGATATTTATAATTAGGCAGGTGCGATGCACGTGCAAACAAAACCTTGTTTTGGGGTTTTCTGGTACAATTTCTAATACTAAAGCTGCAAACCACTGCATTTTGCGTGTATGTGGTCATTGTTAATTGAACTCTCATCTGACAAACGTATTGCCGAATTGGGACCTTGCATCTATTGGAAAAATCCAGGGACAATTTATAACCAAGAAATTTTGAGCTTATGAATATGTAAGAGTAGGTCAAATGACAAATTATTGCGGTCAAAATCAATACTCACCATACCATAGTCCAATCCTTCCCAATTCATCCTGGACGTGTTCAAATGGGTAAGGCGAACGCAATGCGACAGGAACATGCTTTGTAGAGATACAAATTTATCGGTAAATTATTCGATTTCCTAAGGTCAATTAACATTTTACTCATGCGAACCAAATACGTTATTCTAACCCTCCCTCGCTATTGCAACGGAAAATAACAATTAGTAAACTACCTGTGTAAGTTTGAGCGTGTTTCGTCCATACTGTTTGAAGAATTAGGAAGCTAAAGTTTGCCATTCCACGACTGTGAAATATAGGCAATATTGATAGTGGAAACTCAGCCAACCCTACGTATGCATAACGAAACGCACGATTTATTTCAGTGCATTCCCAGGAGAGGGTAGTGCAATCGGCAAGAAAACATGAATAAATCAGCCAATAAAAATCAAGGGACAATTTATAACCCAGAAATTTCTCAAGTGTATTAAGGCCTGGGTCAGCCCAGAAAATCGAGAAAATTACGAAATTCAAATATCTCTTCTAATCATTAATGATGGAGCATGAAATTATCAGGATAGCTAACATTCATCGAGTGAAATGTTTTAGTATGGAATTTCGGCTGATACACTCGTCACGTGACATTTTCACTTTTCAAAGTTTAAAAATTTCTCCGGTGGTGAGTTTCACTCTTTTTTGAAACGTTAATAGCTAATAATATTTCTCTCTCAGGGTTCTATATAGTGACGTTTTTACATGTGGAAAAAGTTTGCTCCTTTAGAGTGCTTTAAGGGGCTGATATATTAATTAGGTCACGTGACCTGATTCCGACCCTTATATCTCGTTAACAGTAAATAATAGTTCAGCAGCCAAAACGGTACGGTGTATCTATTGCTGAGGTCTATCCTTTTCACCAAAGCTGTATTAGATGTTTTCTCCATCACCGGAAAAGCAATTTACTGTTTTGTCACGTGGCATACCTTGTGACGTCACTCCGCACTCCGTTATAGCACAAAATATTAAGTTCGTCGAGTTTTATCACTGTGCCAAAAATTAGCCTGCCTTAAATAGATTAAAGCAATTTAAGGCACATTTTGCGTTTTTGGGGGCTAGCCCCAAGCCCATTTCGAATCCCAGGCCTTAATGTGCTTGAGTTTTAGCGTGAAGGGCGTGGTCGCCTTACTAGCTGGCTGCGGCGATAAGGCCAGAGTAACAAGATAAGGACAGTATAACAAGCCAGAAATATTGGCTAAAATGATATTTTCCTTAAAGAAGTAGATGCATTTTTAAGCAGTACTGCTACAAGCAGAAAGTTCGCATAGTGTTTTGTCCTAAATATAATCACACCACGCAATTTTTTTTAAATAGTGTATTGTTTTCTTTTTGTTGGCCGCTCTATTACTTATTTGATCGTGCTCATGAAATGCAGCAGTAATCATAGATCCCTCCTGGGAATGCACTGAAATAAATCGTGCGTTTTAGTTGTGCATACGTAGGGTTGGCTTCCACTATTGGTTGGTTTCCACTATCAATTGAAGTGCAGTGGTTTGCAACTTTATTACTTTAGAAATTGTACCGAAAACCCCCAAAACGAGGTTTTGTTTGCACGTGTATCGCACCTGCCTAATTATAAATATCTAATATTTGTTTTAATATTCATAAACTAGAAGCATTGATGATTATATGCGTTTCACATCAGATCGGTCGGATGTTTGCAAGGGGCTTAAAATCTATATTGGCTGATTGGCTAAATAGTTCGCACTCACTCCGCTTAGGCCTGAAGCTGTGTCGCCAAAAGAAGTTCACAAACCTGCAGAGGAGGTGGAAAACCTTCAAGTGAGCGTGTTTTAGTTGGAAAAGATTCATCCTGGGCTAAGTTCTTATTCAAGCGATTTCTTAAGCGAGGGACAAAGCTGCCATCGCCGCCGTTTTGAAATCTCCCACAGAAACTAAAAAAGAACTCAGTTCGCACAGCCGAAAGCACAATAATCATTCAGACCTAAATGGTTCTGTCACAGATTACTGTCAGGAATGTGCAGGGATAATTGTTATTCGAAAGCTTTAAGTTGAGAAAAAATTTAATTCAGCTTGAACAAACTTACACGGCCAGTGCCTTGCTTTCCTGTTCGCGCGCCAAATTTACACAAAGCAAAGCCACGTGCAAAGCCATGAATAATATTCTCAAAGTGTAAATACTTACGCTGTATCGCAAAACGAAGGACACACACCCGAAGAGAATAGAAGAAGGAAATATCTCAAGTGGGCGTGTTTTTGTTGGAAAAGATTCACCTTTGGCTAAGTTCTAATTCAAGCGATTTTTTCAGGAGGGACAAAGCTGCCATCACAGCCATGTTGAAATCTCCCACATAAACTAAAAAATAACTCATTTCCCTCAGCCGAAAGCACTATAGACATTCAAAACTAAATGGTTCTATTACAGATTACTTACTAGTATGTGCAGGGATGATTTTAATTCGAAAGATTTGAGATGAGAAAAATTTTCATTCAAGTTTGAACAAACTTACACCACTGCCACTGCCTACAGAGCGCACGCTGGTTCGCTGTACTGTTTCTGATTCCGTGAAGACTTTACCACAAATCGTATAACACTCTAATTTGAAGAGATATTTATTCGATCTAAACAAGAATGCACGTAAATAACATTTAGTCAGAGATTACAGGAAATCAACGCTTATTTACAATAATTCGAAATCTATAAGCACTTACTTCTGTGGCGTGTCTAACTGATCACTGATAATAACTCCTGGTTAGCTGTTTTTTCCTTGTCCGGGTTAGCTGTATTTGTGTTCCTTTGGTTAGCTGAAATTCCACTGATTATACAAACGTTATCTTATGTACTTACAATCACATGATTCATACGGCGTAAAACGATCTCTTGATATTAACATCGTAATCTCCCTTATAATAATTAATTAATCAATAGTGTTCAATATATTGTCCATTTATTAACGTAACACACGCCAAGCCATGAATGAATTCTCTAAAAAAACCTATGATAAACTAAAAATTTCTTATATAACAATTTTACTGTACCTGTTTCTTCTCTTCCCTTACTGAGATCTGTGTAATAGGCTTGCGTTTTCAATTTTAGCGGGTTCTTCGGACTTAGACAGATTTGAGAGCCGTACTGACTCAAACGACACAAGTGCGTCATTTCTCCACCAAAATCAGGGAGACCAGTGCAAAACATACAAGAGGCTCTGGGGCTCAAATCATTTATTTCGGCATGCGGCTGGGAGTCTTTCTTGAAGGGAGGTCATTAGTAATGTAATGTAAATCAGCAGTTTATGGAAGGGGGAACTCAAGTTGAGTCTTCTAGCGTCACGAAGTGACGGGCTGTTTTCTTGTATGATTTCAAAATGGATGTAATTTTTGAAATAATTACCCGCGGGCCACCTTAAAGTGAAGAGGCTGGAGTTTTTTTTAGTAATAACGATACTTTTTTCTTTAAAGCCAAAAAGTATTATGTGAAAGTGAATCACACTGTTTATACAAGATATTTTTCTCACGATTTTTTTCGCACGTGACGCGTCAACTCAAAATCACTAATGTAAAGTAGGTGCAACTCGGCGCGATCTGCCGCGATTTTTGTCGTGTGATGTCGCGGAGATTACAAACATGTTCGAAACTATTTGCAACTTGATGCGATTTGAAGAAAAGAGAGCACAGAAGTCGCACCGGATTTGCATCTCGTTTACACAAGAAAGTTGGAATTGCAACTCGCGCGAGAAAAATCGCCGCGACAAATGTAACAAAAATCGCAAGTGTAAGCCGGCCTTAAAATAGTCGAGGGCAGACCTCGTATGTGTATAACAAGTCACCTCGCTAAGTGGGGTAGCACGCTCGTTGAACGGAAATCGGCCACTGGTGTTAGAGAGAGCGCCTTAGAATAAGTAAATGTTACAATTTTAAGAATGTGCCAAAACCTTAAAGGACGTACACTTCCAATTATGCATTGTTTTGTTCCGTTTACATAAATTCAGTGCATCAGAAATAATGCAAATGATCTGTTAAACTGAGCATAATGCACTGTGGGTTACGATGTCTTATTCACCGATGAACAGCCTGTATTGAATAATGCATCGGATTACATAATGAGATGCCATTTTGGTTTCAATTTGTCTGCACTTACTTCTTCTAAAATGTAACTCCTGCACTTTTATTATTGCGGGCGGATAAAACTAGTCACGCCGGGTTTTTTGTAATTATCAGGGGAAAAACATAGCTATATACCATTTGTTCTCCCTATTGATCAGAGCCCCTTTTCAACACACAAAGTGGACACACGCCCCTGAATTCATCCCGAGTTTTTTTTTAGAGGCGAATGGTCTTGCGCCACGGAGCATGCTCGAGGACCCAGCGCTGCTTTTTCCTGGCCGCCATTCTCGTATCCAGAGCTGCCCGGCTCGAGTCACCCCGGAGATGCTCTGGTTACAGCCACTGACGCATGCTCAAACGAAAATGGTGGTTTTATGGCGTCACAATTAATTTTAGAGCGTTCAAGTCGAAAGCATAGGTTGAACTTTGAAAAGACGACTAGGAAACGGATGCCAGTGTTATTTCGACAGATACGTTTTGATAAAGCGAGATTAAGCTGCTTTTATGTACGCGTGCGCGCCATTTCAACCAATCAGCGAAGGAATGAATGCCTGGCCGCTTAAAGCAGATGCGCTGGTTCATCGAGCATGGGGGACTATCCTTTGTTTTATAATGAAACCCAAGGTTCTTATGCCGCCAAACTCATTCTCGTTCCCAAGTCCTCGTCTGAGAGCAGAATCTGAAGTAATGGACGAGAGAATGATGACCATATATGGACGTCCCAGAATCTAGGACTTCCTGTTTGTCTGCCTCTAGAGTCTGTGACAGTCCGCGTGTCAGCATGGCCAAAGAGGCCCTTGGGATAAGATTGTCTTTGGCAGGCACAACGTGACGTCACGTCACTTCCACTTTTGACCACGAGCGTTTTAGCTAAGAGTTTTCCATATCACGGGAAATAACATCTTGCAATTTTTAGTCTATCCATTGATCCATGGTCTATCTACGAAGTTGGGGCAAAAGGTTCAAAACCGCCAAAATCTCATCGCCGGAGTTCACGAAATATATTTCTAACGTTTTAAAATTACAAGCTACATAGCAAAAATTTATTCACAAAACTACAAAGAGTGCCCAGAAATTAGTAAAAATGCCAAGTTTCAGGTTTGGAGGGACCAAAGCTTGCACCCAAAGGCATTTTCGCAAACAATCTCGCGCGTAACTGTGAACTTTGCTTCAACTGACTAAAAGAATCCGTGTCGGGCTTCCTGTGCTTATGTCCAAATATGGATTACACACGTGGTCTCCGAAATAGGTACGCAATGCATGATGGTCCGGGAAGTTTTTGGCGGGTGTTCCGAACAAAGTTGTGGACAAAACTTCATCAAAAATGCTGCTAAATGTGCCCAAAACCCCAAGTATTGGCCAGCTGAAGTCTAGGTAAGAAGAAAGTCTTTATTTTTGCCAATTTACTGCCCGTTAAAGCCCCATAGTAGGTAGTTTACTTTCCAGTACCGAAGGGAGACTCGAAACACGTCGTGGAGGTGTCAGACCGCCATCTTGGATAATTCGAAGGAAACTAGAAATAATCAAAGATTAGTAAAGTGCATTCGACGAGAGATTGTTTTCAATTGAGCGTTAGGACCGCAAGTCGTAAAACTGAAATGAAATAAACATTTTTGACTGAAGATAGATTGGTCAGGCTTTTCAGTTTGTAGAAATTATATTAACTTAAACACGGCTACACAATCTACTGATGTTCTGATAAATAGTGCCATGCATATTTGACAGCTAAACGTTGAATGAATAGCTAAATATACGCTTACCTTGGACAAAAACATGCCCAATATCCGAAAATCTCAGTCTAAATCCGAGTGAGCGACGAGAATTTACCCTATCCGGTTTACCTGTGGTTAAGCACCAGCAAGTCTCAGCATGGTGTCCAGGCTGAACTGACCGAATATCGCTCAAAAGAACCCAGCATCCAGCAAAAACGACACGATTAGTAGGCATTCTCCCTCGTCGAATGCAATTATTACATGGTAAGAACTTCATATCGTTTTTATTCACGCGTTTTCGTGTCGTAGCGTGAACAAGCGAGTCTTCGAGCGAGAACGAAAACAAGAACAAAAATGAGTGAATAATACAATATCAAGCTCTTGCCATGTCATAATTTGTTTATTATATACTCTGAGTCTGATAAAATAGCAAAAAAAAAAAGGTAAAGAAAAATTGCATTTTATTCGTGCCGTGAATGATATCGTATCATTCACTGATATGATTTTATTCACTGGTGTTATCACACGGTATCTGGTCACAGTATATAATAAAGCAGATTTTGTATGTCTGTGAAAAGTACCGTGGCAAAGTTGTTCCATGCCGCGACCGTGACCATACCACGACTACGCGATTTCATTGCCGTTTTAATTCCATTTACAGCAGGGCAGGTTCCGTACCACCACCGCGACAGTACCACGCCGTACCACGGCACTTTTCACAGTCATATGAAAGCTGCTCTATTCGTAGGGTAACCGTACGCGAATTCGTACGGACATTTTCATTCCTTGCACACTTTACAGGAATAAGCTCAACTAGGTAGATTGTAGTATTCTATCATTGTAGAGAATGACTAAGCGCTTTGGAAAAGCTCAATAGATTTTGATTTTGAGGTTTTTTGTTTGGTCTGGACAGAATAAGTTGCCAAGCTATTGGTATGGTAACAGTACGTGGAACTCGAAATGCTATTCATACAGATAAAACACATGTGGAACTTGAGACTAAATTAAAATATATGGAGCTTTTCAAAAGCGCTTAGTCAGTCTCTACAATTATAGAATATTACAATCTATCTAGTTGAGCTATAATTCCCGTAAAATTGCAAGAAATGAAAAAGTCCATACAAATAGCATTTGAAGGTTCGGGTACGAATAGCCACGTTATAGAGCCACAAGCTACACTAGGTTAAATTATTTGAGTAGAGTTTGACTAACTCCATTTCTTTCTTCCATTGTGTATGCAGTGCGTTTTTGTGGAGCCAAAGATGAGATCCAAACCACCCCAAAAAGTTTTAACTGCAACATGTGCAAGATACGGTAGCAGCAACTACCCCGGTACTCAAAGTCAAGGGTGAGTAGTGTACAGAAAAACTTCCCAAAATATCAAGCCCTTTTCACAAATTTGCAGTCTTCACTTCCTTTGCAACACACAGAGCCCAATATTTACTGGAAAGGCATGTTGTATAAGTTAAATTTCTCGTCATTAAGCTTATTTAAATGTAAATAAATGTAAATGTGTGAGACCGACTCCCCAGACTTGCAGCTCGAAAGCTGAATTGCGCTGGGTCTCAACGGTGCCACTGGCAGCCAAGCCGTCATAAGCACAGACACTGAGGGTGGTCACTGCCAGAGGGTTTATTACGTCCCCAGTGGTTCTTTAACATCCCCCCTGATACTGAGCAGAGTAGAAAGGCAAGATGGGACCTCGGTTTAAAAAAAAAAATCTTCTGATACATATGTTAATAACAATTATAAAGGGACAAACAGTGGTTACAAACCGGCTGCAAGCGAATATTTTGCGGTTAAAAAGCTTGATGTATTTTGTTCTATAAACTGCAAGCTACATTTGCCATCAAATCATTCTGCTTGCTCTTGTTCTGTAATCTCTTAATTACTCTTGTATTGTTTGCCGGCTAAAATATAATCATTTTTGATTTTATCCAATTGTTTTTTGTGTGTGTATTCTTGTGTTTGTCATTCACCTCTATTTATAAATAGGCCTGATATTTCATGGAAAAAAAATACTGAATTTAGCAGGATTTTAAGGTGTATTTCGCAGAAAATTTTGGCGGTTTTATGTGGCTAAAAAGGTCTTCCTAATTTTGTGGGATTTTTAAGATGTATTTTGAGGAAAATTTTGGTGGTTTAAGCGGCTAAAAAGATCTTCCTAATAAATGCGTTGATATCTTGAAAGATCTATCTTGCTCAGTTATGTACAGTACAGCAGCTGTATTCTGTGCTAACCTCAAAATATAGAATAAATACAAGACACAATTTACTTGGAGAATTGTGATTGGTTCGTGTTCAGTATATCAATAGCCAAATAAATTGTCTGTACACACCTTAACTTGCTTCTTCTGCAACTGATCATAATAATAATAATAATGATCAATATAAGAAAGAGAACAAAGTATGGAACTATGGGAAAATGTTCTTGGATTTCCACACGCCAATGACAACACGATCCAGTGAATCTGACCTCCGCCAAATGCTACACTGACATCACAATGGCCTGGCTGAGAGGATGGACCGTGAGAGATGACCGTCATAGATGGCTTGCTCTAGTACACCTTTAACTTAAACTCAAAGCTATTCAAAATTTTGAGTTGAGTGGAAACCTGCAGTTCTCAAAATACACCAAAACGAGGCCAGAAAGGGATCTAGTGAAAATCCATACAAAGGTCTGTATTGTGAGAGGTCCTATAATTGCGCCAATATTTAATCAAATTATACTAAATTTTTCGAAACTGTGTATTCTGATGTAATTTCTTGAGCAGCAAGTTATTGACTACAGTAAATGTTTCTTTCTTTTTTTTTCTAGAAAAACTTAAACTAGAAAAATGAGATTTAAAGTGGTGCCATTGACGTGTCTGAGATCATTAAGCAAATGCAAATTTTCCCTTGTGCAAAAGTTAAAGGTTAACATAGAAAGAGGTCGTCAACGTGACCAGTTACACAATTATTTGCTATGAGTTCGGCGATGGCTTCTTCAACAAATTCAGGATGTGAAAGTGAAGTGTCTGTTGTTCATCCTAGGCGAACATGCTCACAACAAAATCATTAGCTTGAAGGTGCTCTACCCAGAAATTAATAGATTATTTAAGACTCCCTTTAACGTTAATACTTAGTAGCTGCACATAGAGAGTTTGTGTTTCAATATTAAAGCTAAACACTCAACTTCAAGCTGGCTTCATCATTGGTCAGCTCGAACTATCACAAGTAGACTCGGTTAGACAGCGGAGGAAACACAGCCAGGTCGCGTCCTTTTGCATGTAAGAACGAGATGGCCAAACTCCACACTAGGGTAAAATAAAGGAAATCAATTAATACACAGGGTACCCATAAAATAAATGAGAAAAGGATACGAAATTTTTGGTATGCGAAAATAAAAAATATATTAACACTGTTAAAACTGGGTAAATCGTGTAGAGTTCTGAAGGCTGTGAATACGAACCGAAGAAACGAATGCATAAAAGCTTGAACTTTTATACATGACATATGCGAAATATTACGTAATTGTGCAAACATTAAACAATAGAAGTTCAATGAACTGACATATTTCTGGCGGAACGCACAGAAAATAAATATCCTGCTTAACTGCGTATCGCAGATATTTAATTATTAACCTCGAAATATAGAATAAATACAAGACACAATTTACTTGGAGAATTGTGATTGGTTCGTGTTCAGAATCAATAGCCGAAGGTAACAACAAGCTAGTGCCGGAGTAAGTAACTGACAGAAATAAAAATGAACAAGTTTGTGTAAATATACTTAACTTAAAAAAGGCCCAATGCGAAATGAATACGACGTTACTCCTTTGGAAGTCGTTTGAAGAGGACTTGAAGGTATCCTTACGCATAAGAGACTCGATCGCTCTTCTTAATTTTCCGTTTTCGCGACGCTCCAAACTGTAGATTCACTTGTCATCCTCTGAATCAGAAGGCCAATTCTGAAGCATTCCTTGACTGTCATCCAACCAAACCCGCTTTTGTCAGCAATCACCAATGGTTTAATTCTTGTCTCGACGACTTTCTCTGACATCTCGATCTGATGATCTAATTGCTGCGCTGGTTACTTGCAAACAAAGTTTTCTTTTCTTGCCCTTTTACGGCTTGCGTGAATGTAGAAGATTCCAACTTAGCGGATACCAATTCAAATTTTGAATCAATTAAATCAGAAACGTGGTCGGTTAAAAGAGGGAACGAACGCTTTTAACTTAAATTGTTATAGCGTAGCAGAGTCAAAGGTCTAAATTATCGTTATCGCCTGTCGTTATCGAACATGATAACTGAGGCCAAAAACTCGGTAAAACTGAGTACGAACCGAAGAAACTGAGTACGAACCGAAGAAACGAATGCATAAAAGCTTGAACTTTTATACATGACATATGCGAAATATTACGTAATTGTGCAAACATTAAACAATAGAAGTTCAATGAACTGACATTTCTGGCGGAACGCACAGAAAATAAATATCCTGCTTAACTGCGTATCGCAGGTATTTAATTATTCTCCTTCTATTCTTGTGTTTCCATTGTTGTCACTGAGGTGCATCAATCCTATAGGCTTAGGTCTTTCTAATAGCTTCTACATGACCCATCATGCTTTGCTATTCTGAAAACAATACTTGCGAAAAATGTGGCAATGAACCACGGGTTCTAATTCCTTTTAGTGCCCAGTTCCCTAAGGTTACACTTGGAACGCCTTGCAGTTTTTTGTTGTGGCAATGAACTCAATTGATTTTGAATCGGTTTTGAAGGCAGTTTCCAAACACATTTAGACCGTATGGCATAAAAAAATAGTATGTATTTTGCAAAATTCCAGGCAAATTCTTCACGATTTCACAGACTTTTTGCAAAATTCTGGCAAATTACGCGGGATTTCACAGACTTTTGTTAATTTCATGGGATTTTGTGGATTTACATGTACCTTAATTTTGCGGGCCCGCACCCCCCGAAATATCAGAAGGCCTGTATAAAAGTTGTATGGCTGGTTTATTTTGACTTTCGCTTCGCCTCCTCGCTAACATTTTTATCTCTCCCCCAACATAATTTTGCTTCCTCCACCCCTGGTACAAACCATTTGACATTTATGAGACAGATACATACAATCGTGGCATAAAATGTCGGGACGGCTTAGTGATTTGGATATTATTACCGATAAACATGTAGCGAAATACCACGTACTCTACCATTCTCGCCCCTTTAATGCGCTGTCTACCCCTCTCTTCCCCCCTTTCTCCCCCCTCCCCCATACAATGTTGTTATAGTCCTCCTAGCAATATCACCAAAACAATTACCCACAATTTGGAATGGATCCAACATTGTATGGGGGAGGGGGAGGGGGGTTGGAGGTGGGTGGGCGCGTGAAAGAAAGATGGAAGCGGGCGATTTTAAATGGTGGGACATTGTGTTTTAGGCAATCAAAAGTGGGTAATATTTGTCTCAGAGTTTGCATATGAAAGTTTATATGGCAGACAGATACTAGAGCTAGGGTTTTATACGTTTGGAGGGGTCAGACTACAGTGGCTTTAAAGTTACCGGCGCTCAAAACTGCAAGTTATTTAGCGTGCACGCGCGCGAAGCAAAAGCTGATCTTGTTTTGTTTGATCTTATTTTGACTTTCGCTTCGCCTCCTCGCTAACATTTTTATCTCTCCCCCAACATAATTTTGCTTCCTCCACCCCTGGTACAAACCATTTGACATTTATGAGACAGATACATACAATCGTGGCATAAATTGTCGGGACGGCTTAGTGATTTGGATATTATTACCGATAAACATGTAGGGAAATACCACGTACTCTACCATTCTCGCCCCGTTAATGCGCTGTCTACCCCTCTCTTCCCCCCTTTCTCCCCCCCTCCCCCATACAATGTTGTTATAGTCCTCCTAGCAATATCACCAAAACAATTACCCACAATTTGGAATGGATTCAACATTGTATGGGGGAGGGGGAATGGGGTTGGCGGTGGGTGGGCGCGTGAAAGAAAGATGGAAGCGGGCGATTTTAAATGGTGGGACATTGTGTTTTAGGCAATCAAAAGTGGGTAATATTTGTCTCAGAGTTTGCATATGAAAGTTTATATGGCAGACAGATACTAGAGCTAGGGGTTTTATACGTTTGGAGGGGTCAGACTGCAGTGGCTTTAGTGTTACCGGCGCTCAAAACTGCAAGTTATTTAGCGTGCACGCGCGCGAAGCAAAAGCTGATCTTGTTTTGTTTGATCTTATTTTGACTTTCGCTTCGCCTCCTCGCTAACATTTTTATCTCTCCCCCAACATAATTTTGCTTCCTCCACCCCTGGTACAAACCATTTGACATTTATGAGACAGATACATACAATCGTGGCATAAATTGTCGGGACGGCTTAGTGATTTGGATATTATTACCGATAAACATGTAGGGAAATACCACGTACTCTACCATTCTCGCCCCTTTAATGCGCTGTCTACCCCTCTCTTCCCCCCTTTCTCCCCCCTCCCCCATACAATGTTGTTATAGTCCTCCTAGCAATATCACCAAAACAATTACCCACAATTTGGAATGGATCCAACATTGTATGGGGGAGGGGGAGGGGGGTTGGAGGTGGGTGGGCGCGTGAAAGAAAGATGGAAGCGGGCGATTTTAAATGGTGGGACATTGTGTTTTAGGCAATCAAAAGTGGGTAATTTTTGTCTCAGAGTTTGCATATGAAAGTTTATATGGCAGACAGATACTAGAGCTAGGGGTTTTATACGTTTTATAGTGTTACCGGCGCTCAAAACTGCAAGTTATTTAGCGTGCACGCGCGCGAAGCAAAAGCTGATCTTGGGAAGCCTGTGTCCCATATTAAACTGGCCAGGATTGTAGGTAGTTATAAAACTCGAGACAGAAAACCATATTAGCTTGTTCTCCTAAAACAACAGCCAGCAACGTTATATTTATTTTCACATTACTAAAGTTGCGCTGTTAATATGTTGCTTTAGACTTGTAAGTTGAAAACAGTGAAAAGTAGTTTCCTCTAATTTCCTCCAATAAACGCACACCCATCTCATTTGTAAAGAAAGCTTTTTGAACGCTTTGCATAAAAAAGATTACACCAGCGGTGTGATTTAACTTGTGGTTACAATCCTGTACTTTCTTACCCTGCGAGCAGTGATTTCCTCCTCTCTTAGGCCGGCGGCTAGCGAGGGAGAGAAACCACTGCGAGCGACCGTTTGGTTTTCCATCGAGTAACGCAAGTCACATCTGGGGGACCTGACCTTTCGCGTGACAACTTCCAGCTAGATTTTCAGCCAGTTTTCCGTAGTTTTCCATCTCAGTGTTAGAATTTCCTCCAAAACATACAGTTAAGATTACTATTGCTTGCAGAAATGTATTATGCCGTGTTTGGAGCTTAATTTCTGTGCGAGTTTGCTTTCTCATGGCTTCTTTGGATTCATGGCGGTTTCAACTGTTGATTAAATATGTCAACACGTATCAGTGTCAAACGGGATTAAAACCGGTTTTACTGCTTTTGAGTTAATTTATTCATCCAAGTTTGAGGACGGTGCTAAACGGTCGCTCGCAGTGGTTTCTCTCCCTCGCTAGCCGCCGGCCTAAGAGAGTAGGAAATCACTGGTCGAAGGGTAGTACTTTCTCTTTTTGAAATAAACGCACCAACTCGAATATGTGTTAATTAGAGGAAATGCGGTATTTCGATGTCATGGACATTTCGGAAAACACCAACATCACATGAAATGTTGACTGGATTGTCTCAAAGTATCGATCTACTTCCTATTAAGTAGGGGTCGTCGTGGCCTCTCAGCTTCCTTGTCCCTTGACAGCCACTTGTTGCCGGTAGGAACCGGATCAAACTCGGCGACGGGAGGCTCCTGAGCAGATATGCGAATACGCTCCTCCAGAGTTGAAGCAGAAACGCTAACTCTCAGGTTGCTCTTGTTGCAATTCTGACACGAAATGGCGTGTTCGCATTCAGCCGCTGAAATGGGTAAGCCAAGCAAATTTCGACGAAATGCAGAATGTTCTCGAAGTCTTCCTTGTAGGGACTCTTTCTTAGAAAGACTTTCCAAAGCTCAACATAATCCTTATCCTTGAAGGCAGTGTTGACCAGAACTTTCAGAGAGCTCCATTCATCCTGGATTAACTCAACTTTGCAGTTTGCCTTCTCCATCAGGACCTTAAACCAACTTGTCAGGCGTTCAATTTTCTCGCACCCAAAATTGTGCACTTCCTCGATGTTCGTCGGCCAGGCATCAACATTGAATACAAGCATGTCTTTCACAGCATCAGCATCACCATACTTGGAGGGCAGAACTTTATCAGGCTGGTTGTCTTCGAGGTACGTACCAAACCTGGCAGTTATTCCATCCAAGGATAAAGTTACTGCTTCAAGCTTGAGAGAATTGAATCCTTCGAATGAATGCTTCCTCTCTTAGCTACGCCATCGATGGAGCCTTTCAAAGCATGCCCTTGAAACTTCAATTCATTGGCGAATTGGAGCATACTTGAAGCGCGCCAGATGGTCGTTTGTAACACGGCGCACTTTGAGGGATTCGATGTTTGCTACAATCTCTCGAAGAAGTGACACTGCAACGGGGAGAATTAGATCGTTTTTCTGCATCGTAAGACTCCCCGATTATAGCAAATATGTCAGCTAAATATGTCTGCATCGTAAGACTTCCCGATTATAGCAAATATGTCAGCTAAAAAGTGACAGAAGGCCGCAAACTGGATGCTTTTCAGCAACAAACTTTGCCCGGCCCTTCCTATCAGCATTCTTCGATGTAGCACTAAGGTGTTCCATAAGGCATAGCACTGCCCCATATTGACCACAGGTGTTATCTGCTGGCGAAGCAATGAATACTTCAAGGCTCTACTGACGTGAGGGAGCCATCTTGTACCGCTAGCCTGGGATGGCTTCTGGACACTAATGACAAACTCTTTTGCGATACCTTCCAGCTCTCTCATGCTTTTGGGGCTGTAGTGATAGGTCTTCCAGACCAGTTGCAAAACATTATAAACTGTCTTCACCAAGCTGCACCGTCTCTGCATTTCCAGCAATACAAGCTCCAATCGATGAGGAAGGCAATGGATATCAACTAGATGTGGCACAGACTTTCCCACCACCTTTTCCCCCCCAGATCTACAGACGCACCATCAGCACCCAACCCTACCAGTTTCTCCTGCCACTCTTTTATGTTTCCGTCTTCAAACGACTTATTGACAACTGCTTTGACACCTGAAAGAATTAGAATTCAAAGTGGTTGAATTGCACGGATGACAGATTATCAATCTGATCAATAAAAATTCTGTACGTGTTTTGTGCATCTCAACAGGGGTTGTTTAGCACCATAAATCAAGTTCAATTCAATTCATCGAATAAACTTTGAACTTTTGATTCATCGTATATGGGAGAAAGACTCACCTAAGCTTTCGACTCAGACTTAAGTCTTGATTACAGTAATGAGCCATGTTTATGCTCTACTGCAGTCACGAGTTTTGGAGCCACGTGACCACAGTAGGTTGTCCCATAGGTGGGGCAACCGATGTCGCCCCCCCATCCCTGTTGAGATCCGACTTGTTTATACGGATGTGCGCGGCCTCTCGCACGCCTCTCTCAAACCGCCGCGGTTCTCTATCAGTTACTTGAACACCGCAGATGGAATGGCCTGGGCAATCAACATATACGTGCCGGGCCACCTCTGAGCTGGTCTTTCTGCTCTTGTGCTGGTGCTCGTTAGTTCTTATCTTCAAGTTCAAAGTTTATTCGATTTATTGCATAACCCGTATAGATGAATCTTCACAACAATTCAATTCAATTTTATTTACTTCTTAGAAATATTGCATGAATAACTCACCCCACAAATAGCGTAGCTGATCGAGGTGGGGTGAGTTTTAATTATTGCAAATTACATCTTAATATACTAAAGAGAAAGAAAAATAACCCAGCGACACAACAAAATCAAAAACACAAAAACTACAACACACACACAAGGACGGAAAGAAGAATTTGTGGTAGTTAACAAAAATAGCAAAGTAAGGAGAATAAGATATGTGTTAATACAGTGACAATAAGGGCCTGTTTGCACTATACCAAATATTGGCCAATCTCTTTTGTTTTGTTTTTGTAAAACCGTTGAAATCCTTTGTGTTCTGGTGAAGATTTGGTAGTGCGAAAAGGGGCCAAACCCTGACTTACATCACAAAAAGAACGTCACGCATTTTTCAATATTTTTTGCGTCCAAGATCGAAATTACAACAACAACCGTTTCCAAAACCTTTTAAATGGAGGGAGTATTAATTTTGACCGAAAGTAAGAACGTGCTGCACGGGAGACTAGTAAATGGGATACCGTATATCTTCCATTAAACGCACATCACCAAATAAGCGCTTACCCTCGAATAAACGCACCACCAGAGGACGAATTTGAAATGACGCACACCCTCGAATAAATGCAACCCCCTCTCCACCCGTATCTCTACTATTTCATAAGCTTTTTGAACGTTTGTAAATAAAAAACACAGTACACCAGTGGGGTGATTTACTGCTGTTTCAGGTAACACGCGACCCAGCGCGTTCAAAACTTTTTTTGGCAGTTGAGGTTATCTGTGTATTCAAACAACCACGTGAGCCAATCAGTTTTGCCTATTAGAATGAATTGGCTTCTGTCGCGACATGTCTCGCAAGGGAAGCCAAGTGACTGCATCTTGTATTTTCCATTTTTGAAATAAACGCACTCCCTTGAATAAACACACACCTTTGAATAAACGCACCCTCCAGGGGGGCGAATATGAAATAAACGCACTGTGCGTTCAATTGAGGAAATACGGTAATAGCTGATCTGATTACGCATTGGTGCATCACGTGGTTATTTGAACACAACGCTTTACCTTCTGCATGGGCATGTTCAACTGTCTTGTGACTCTGTTCCTCTATGACTCTTAGAAGGGCTTCGTTCGCTATCTTCAGTTCCTCATTTGGCGCTGGGTGCATGCCTTGGCCAGATTTCTTCGAAGGCCTGTTGGTTTGTTAAACGGATGTGTATATGTCAATTGGTGCTCTAAACAAGAAAAAATGTTATGACATTATTCTAATGTTTTACCTACCGCTCCTGCGTAGCGTCTTGCGCTTCCTTTCTCTGGTGAATGGCCATGGCAGTACCATGTAGAGTGCGCTGTCCATCATAAGTGTCTCCTGCAAAATCGACGTTATCCACTGCGAAAAATACATGCTCCCCTTGACAATATCAGGCGGAATGTATATGCCTCCTTTTTCTTCCACGCGGTGTAGAACAGTTGCTTCTATTTGAGCCTCTACTCTCATTACTCGGTTATACTCAACGGACATTCCAAAACCGTGAAGCATATTGACAGGATCTTTGATCCGTGTAGCTTGATGAACCGCTACTCCTACAGCTAACTGCTGTGGCATCTCCCGCGAAAGGTTCATCGTTTTGCTCTTGTTGTTGCACTGCCTGTCAGTAAGGCACACTGCTGATTGGCAGAAACTCAGCGCGCTTTTTGGCATCCTCTGTCTTCTCTTTGCTCAGCCTGTCTCGTTTTGTTCCTTGGATGGCAAACAAAAAGAGCTCTTCTGGGATTACATCGTCGCCGACTGTTCACTGGTTCAATACCAGTGAATTCCCACCTTTTACTTCTATTGATGGCCTTCCTACGGTGGCCCACTGGGGACATACAAGATGCGAGTTCCTCAAATGAGCGTTATACGCGGAGGAATGGGAGATATCGAATATTCGAGTTCTAAGTTTGAGTTCGATTTCGATTGATGAAGTTGCCGAACAATACGAGTTCTTAAAATTGACTCCCACAGCTAACTAAAAATCACGGTGGCCCACAGGGGACATCCAAGATACCACAGGAAAATGGTAATTGATGGTAAACCATTGATAATCACATTAATGGGATTGGCGAACAATACCCATTAATGTTTTTTTAAACAATAATGGCTTGTTCCATAAAACCATTAACAGGATGAAGATAAACCGTGTATGGTTTTACTTAAAATTGCAATAGAAATCAATGATAACCCAATAATGGCTTATTCTAATAACCATTATCGGTTTATCATAACACGATGTTGTAAAAAAAAGCATGCATGGCATTTGACAGCAACACGTTATTGTTAATGATAAACCATGAATACAATAGTATTATGATTATAATATACAATCAAGCCTCAGAAAAGTTTGTGTGCTAGTTCCTTAAAGGAATGAAACTTTGGCACAATGTGCTACTGAAGAAACAATTATTTATTGGCCCTATGGTAATCAAGCTTTGGTGCAATCCATAACATTAAATTATCTGTTTCCTTGTACTGATGCAATCTGTACAATTAGAATGGTTACTTAATATGATTTTAACTGTTGAACGAGAAATGTTGTTTATGTCACCAATTTGACCATATATGGCCACACGCACGATGTTGTGCACGGCGGCGTAACAAAAATTCTAACACTGGGTTTTGCAATATATCTCGGAAGTGAACGGTCGTTCAGCTCTGAAATTTACAATAAATAATGTTTAACTAATGTGCACCCCCAAAACAATTTGTTATCGCGTTTCGAATTTCTAAAGACCACGAAAACTTCATATGGAAAAAGGGTGTCGTGAAAACAGATCAAATCTGGTGTCGTGTTCTTACGAGCACGTTTTAAAATATAAACTTTTTTGTGCTTTTTGTTATCTGTTGTCTGAAAAAAAAAACATGCCATGGATGCACTTGAAATGCTGTTTCAGAATTCATTGTTTGTAGAGTAAGATGATGTAAGGGAATGAAGTAGCACAACGATAAGTAACGTTATAATTTTTTTTAAAGTTAGAAGACAAGAAACGTCCCGATTTATCGCGCACTTTTTTGCCTCGATTTGCTCAACCACGCAGTTTTTTGCCTTTTTGTGCCCTTTTTCGCTTCGTGCATCGCGCATCTTATTGCCCGGTTTTTCCCTTTTTTTGCATTTTTTGCTGTTTTGCTTCATGCATTATTTTGCCCTGCACGCCCTTTTTTGCACACGCCTTTTTGCGCTACATACCTTTTTGCTTGCATTTGTTGCTCCCGATTCCAATTACCCGCGCAATGTTTGCCTTTTTGCCAGATTGTTGCTTTGTTTCACAACCTCTAGGTTTTTAATTCGCTCGCAGTTACTGCTTCAATCTCTTTAAGTAGTTATTAGTTGTGGTCCCCTATATGGTCTTTGCAATTGCGCGAAAACAAGAGAAAGAGGAACGGAAAAGCTGAAGAAAATCGAAAACAACAACATGCGTTCAATCTAATATTTCTGTATAGTACAAGCAGATAATTATAGCCTTTTAATTTAATAGACAGAGAACACTCATCTAAGAGCGGATTGAGTGTCTACATAATCTCGTTCTCAAAAGTTCCCTGTCAAACTCTCTACTTCTTCCATTAGCTCATCCCGAATGTAGCTCAACATCGTTTTAGAAGCCATTGTGGTTAGCACTCAAACATTCGTTTTGAAATCCGCCTCGGCTTTGTTATGCTATTTTTTGCCTTATTATGCTGTTTTTTGCCTATTCGTGCCCTTTTTCGCTTATTCGCGCACTTTTTTGCCTATTTGTGCCCTTTTTTGCCTTGCCATGCCATTATGCGCTCATTTTTGCCTTGTCGCGCCCATTTTTGCCGTTTTTTGCCTGCTGCACCTTGAGGCAGCCTTGAATTTAGTTGTATGCTCGGTACACAATTTAGACAACTACACATCATATAAAATAAAATACCCAATCGACGGCTCGCGAGTTGCTCTTACAAGCTAAGGAGAGAGAAAAAGAGCAACAAAGGAAGCGTTCAAATAAATTTTATAAAAACAAAACACAAAGAGACAAAAACGACGACGTTAACTGGCTTTCAGAAATGAAGACAGGCGAAGAAAACCACTGGCAGTAGACACCAAAGCACGGCAAGACAAAACGGGCAAAAAATGCAAAGGGAGGCCAAGAACTGCGAGGCAAAATCTCTGCGCTAAAAAAGGCAAAAATGAAATACGCGAAGAGGCAAAGACGGCAAAACGAAATCTATGTGCGAAAGGCAAAACAAAATGTTTGCGCGAAAAGGCAAAGAAAAACAAAGCAAAATCTATGCGTGAAAAGGCAAAAAAGGCAAAGCAAAATCTATGCGTGAAAAGGCAAAAATAGGAAAAAAATAGCAAAAAAGGCAAAAACAAATAAGGCAAAAAAGGCAAAAAAAGGCAAATTTGCCTGCACGATAGGCAAAAACGGAAAAACGCTTGCAACCTCCTTCGTTTGTATCTGTGTATTGTTTTCATGATCACTTTCACTAAAGTCATCTTGTTCATCAGCTGGGCCCTGTGCATTATTAACATTTTCAGGGGAGCTTCTCTTGTCAAATGTTGGCAATGGTAGTTCATCATTTTCTGATCCTAGAATGAGGGTTCTTGGAGTAGATGGTGCTGAGGACAAGCCAGGTGAAGAGACGGAGGACTCCTGATCACTAACAATTGATGACGATGAACTGTTGCCTGCTGAAGACTCATCAAGTTTTCTTTTCTTTGTTCTTTTGTCAGGCTATAAAACTAATTTTTTGTACACGTTTAAGAAGAATAGCTTAGTTACTGCACACCAGTACAGTAGGTCATTCAAGAAAAACTAGACAGCCAAAAATTGGGAACTTAAGACTTACGCACACAAATAAAGACTCAATGGAATAATAATATCTTAGCAGCAAGCCTCCTATAATTCTGCAATGATTTTGTTTTCTGAAATTTATGTGAACAAAATATAAAAGGCAGGATTGAAATAGCAGCCAGCTGCCGGTGATAGCTGGCACTTCTTGTGACTTTGCTGGCCATTTCTATTTCAAAATATAACAACCAAATAAACATGGTTTAACAAACTTGAAAATTGTGTGGAAACATGAATCAAATTGTTTGCGAAAATGCCCAAAATCGATTGCAAAATTGTGCAGCAATTTTGTGGAAGGTCCTGAATTGCTCTGTGATGCGTATAATGATTTCCGCATCTTGTCAAGTGCACTGGATATTATCTGCCTCCGTTTTTGTGCAGGCATTTTTAGTACTAGTGCTAAAATTTTAAAACAGATAATTTTGACAAATTATTTTGAACCCTGAAAGGTATGCACATCCATTAATTTATTACCAGATCATAGTTGCGCCCTTTTTTGCAGTCTCTTTCTTTCTGCTAGCACATCTAATATATGACGCTTTATCCCAGCTCTCCCAAAGCCTGCAGGCTCATGGCTGCACTCATCAATTAGTGAATCAACCAGTTCACTTTTTTTTTTTTTTGCTTCTTCGTTGACCTTGAAATTTGGTATGTTGTTTCCCGGGAAAGCTTTGATTGCTGCTGAGCGTACCGTTTTCTTCCTTTAAAACAAAATTCCATTGATTAGTTACATACTTATTGTTATTCATTTCAATTGTGCTTTTTGCAAAATATCTATATGAACTAGTATAACCGTTGAATGCAAGGAAATAATAATTGACCGCGATAGGATATTTTACAACTATTCCTCGAGCCGTAACAATCACACTAGTAGGTCAATTTGTATAGCCAAAAACGATTTCTGGTCTGGTCATTTGCCATTTTCTGGCTTTCAAATCCAAAACTTTTCGCTACTAGTAGGCTATAACTTATAGCCTACTTGTAGCTCAACCAATCAGAACACAGCATTGACAATAGACCACTAGTCTGATTTGACTAATATTTGTTATTATATACCAAGTGTCAAAGTTCACTTTTTCTAGTATCTTATTGGTCGAGAGCGTAACATGTGCACACAAAGAAATTTTACTGTTTCCCAGAAACCAAAATCCACCACATTTGCATACGCTTGTGCGCGAATTTGCGCTCAGTTCAAAATTTTCAAGTGAGAAAAATATGTATATTATCACAACCATTGGGGGGGGGGGGGTGCGCCCCCTAGCCCCTCCCCCTGCTACGGGCCTAGTATAAGGACACAAAGGGCAAGGAAACTCAAACAGGCTCACTCACATGATTTTGTAGACTTGTTTATTTACATCGGACATCATTTTGACTTTATGTCCAGTTGCTTTTCCTTGCCTGAATAAAGGTGCACTATCCAAGCTGGCAGATGGGCAAACTTCAATAATTTGACGTAGTCGCAGTTGTGCCCCCACCGTTAATAAACCACAAGCTTCCAATTGCTCTGAAGTGCCAGTCTGACTAAGCAAGAACAGTGTAGAACCATCTATGTCTTGGTCTGAAACAAATGTAACAAAATTCATTAAATTAAGCCAACTTTTTACAAACAATGTCAATGAAATCATGTTTAAAACAAACATGTAACCTTATTTTGTGTTTTTTTCATGTAGATACTGCACATAAGTCTTATTTGGCGGGTAAAGAAAAATGAACGAATTTTGGCGGGAATGTCGTTGAAATGAGAATCGATCACTACCATATTCTACTTCAATCTATTCAGTTTTTTCCGGTATGTGCAAATTGATCCTTCAAAAGTATTCTGAGTTCGATGAAGTCGTTAGCCTTATCAGAAGCAAGATATATTGTTGCTTTTTACAGGAAAACTTAAGCTTAACTTCGAAATTCTGCGCCACTTCGTCGTCGAAATGAGCTGCTATAAAGCGCTTTACTTCGCTCACGGACACGGCCTTGACGCCTTTTTCGGATTCCATTGTAAGACAACAGCTAAGGGACCGTTCATTTTTTATCAGGGAGGGGGGGGGGGGGGGGGGCTGGTGGAAATGAGGGGGGACCCTGTGTTTTTTTGGGTGGCCCCCCCCTTTCATGTCCGTATTTTTTTAGGTGCCCCCCCAAATCCAATGTATTTTTTTCTGATGACCCCCCCCCCCCCCCCCCCCCCCCCCCCCTTTCTCCCTTTCTCTTAGTTGATGTGAAAGTGAGTTCACACATATAAAAGTGACATACTGAAATACCAAGCCTTTAGAATAAACATTGAATTGTAGTTGTACCTGGAACTATTATAGCAAACACACTGCGTTTTTGTTTGCGGCACAAAATCTTGAGTTTGGTAAATTCTAGTAACGAGTTTATACGTCCAGAACTTCATTCTTTTAGCTTTAAAATGATACCAAAGTCGGCTTTTTAGGTTTAATTGCGAACCGGTACGACTTTTTGTCCGTGGACTCTCCAACCTACATTTATACCTTAAAGTTAAAAGAAAAAGAAATCTATCCCTGATCTCTTGGTCACTGTTCTGCCTGATCTGGTGGTTGTTGGTCGCTCCCATTCATCACAAAATTCGGCAAGCACAACATCTTCCGAAGTATTGTTGTCAACCTCCTGACCACTGTCTTCGTCTCCACTCTCACTGGAACTGCTCTGAACTTCTGCTTCCTCATCTTCCGTTTCCTCGTCTTCCGTTTCCTCAGCTTCCGTTTTATCCAGTCTGTTTCCTCTGCTCTCCTCGCTCTCATCAATTTCTTGGCGAATACGGTGCCTTCTAATTGTCCTGACTTTCGTTGCCTTTTTGCTCTTGAGGTGTAACATCAAACCATGGTACCTCAGATACTTGTTGAGCTCAGGTACTTTTAGAGCATTCAACTTACTTTCCTCTTGACATAGCTCATGCCAATTGTACTCATGGTATTCTTTCTCACTGGCTTCTCTAGCTTTCTGCGCTCGTTCCTCGGACCTCTTCTTCTTGAATTTTAATTCTTCAAGATGCTGCAGATAGTTCACAATGTGCCTTGGCTGCACTATAAACTTGTCCGCAAATGAAGACACGCTCTCTTAGTCAGACAGTTGTATAGTGCCACTACCATGTCCCTTCTTCAACTGCACTCTGGGCTGCCAATCATTAGGCGATCGTCCTTCCACTGGAGTGGCACTATAGGTCTTGTAGTGGTATTCTGGGAGGGAGGTATTATCTGGAAAAGGCTTTGGACACCTCTTTATCATGGACCCGGTCCACTCACAACAAACAGAACAATCCGTTTCTTCCTTTTCCTGGCAAGCACACTTTATGAACTCTCTGTAATTTTCACCCTCTTCATAGTGACTTGCCATAAACTTCTCCACTTTTGTAAAGTATGTGTGTCCAGGAACATCATCCTTTTTAGCACCAGCATTGTTATATTTGACCAAGAACTCGGCATTGTGGAAAAACTGAAATTCTGTGAATTAAAACAAAAGGTAGAATGTCATTTTTGCTCTTCTTTACTTTTTACATCAGCAAACTCTCATTGGGAAACATAACAAACATCAAACTTTATACTACCACAACAATATATGCAAATTGATGTTTAATTTTAACTTTGCATTGTCTATATATATTCGCAAACTTTACAACAATCTTTGGGGCTTTCAAATAGGTAAACTTTTTTAGGTGAAAAGGCTTGAGTAATTCCATGTTTTATAGTTCTATCAAGATGTGTAGCCATTAAATACATACTAACCCGGTCTGGGTGTCACATGTGCTGACATATACCCATGAGGAGCAGGTGCTTCATCAACACGGTCACACACTTCTTGGCAGCAGTGCCAGACATTCTGCTCAACCACTTGTTCCTCTCGTTTCTCAAGCTCTGAACTAGATATCTGCAATGATGGTATGGGCAATTCATTTCAATACAACAACTTTAGGACATCTGCTTTAAAAAGTGTAGCAAAAAAAATCGGTATAAAAGGCACATCTATTTAAAGGCACTTTGCTAAGCTAAGGAATTTTATAGCAACATCTTGATAAACATTAATTGATAGTCAGAGCAAGAAGCATAGCTGGCCCTACCTTCTCGAGTTCCTCCTGGTCTAGATCCACAAGGGGATTAAACTTCTTAAATGGGAGAGATCCACCATCTGCAACTGCATCACCTGTTACGTATTATTATTATTATAGCCTGTGTTAGTGTCAACCAATACACAACAGTGTATAGTAGACAGCATCTCACAGTTGTCTGAGTCATGGTGACCATTTTTCCTGTAAAATACTTTCAGTTGAAAAATTTAGTGCAGTTTCAAACTCAGCCACCCTCCCCTCCTAGGATCTTAAAATTATGAGCTCTTTCAGCTGGACAGGGACCATTTACTGCATAGTGCACTCTCATTTGCCAGTCTAGGTTATGGAGTCTTGCCATTTCAGCATCTCTGAACTTTACTTCATAGTTGGTTATAGAGACTCCACGGCCCTTGTCAGTGTGGATGAGGACTCTGGGTCTAATGCTGACAGGCAGTTGCTTTCTTGCCAACTCTTTAAGGGCCGTCTTACATGTTTTAACTGTATTCTCAAACTTTAGCCATAGCACATCTCCCCTAACCATAACATTAGTCAAGCTTGCATTTAGCTGTCCAAATTCCTTTTCAACTTTCTCAAGGAATGGCACCAGCTCATCACCAACAACAATTTCCTCAGGTTCAACATTTTCTTTTGACTGACTCCAATTGGTAATTGCTGCAACAATGCCGCTCATAGCATGCTCTACTCTTTTGGTCTCATACTCACGATATTTACAAAGAGGACTGCTAGAGACACATGCCACATCTTCATACTCAGTGGTGTCAACAAAGTAGAATAGGAAATCCCGAGCCATGGCAGCAAACTTGCGGAGTATAGGATTGTATGAAGAGCCCTTGGTCTCAAATAGGTATGGATGTTGCCAGCGTATCAACACCTTCTCTGATGCCCACACACTTCCACTGCTGCCAACATAGTGCTTAGGACGAACAGTTACCACAGAATGGTCATCTAAAAGAACCATGCGCTCTTTGCCTATGAAAAAAAACAGCAGAGTGAATCATGACAATTGTTGTTTCAAAGTCTTTGATGATTCATGTTATCTAATGGCTTAATAGCAGTTGGTTTTCGTCATCAAGTAAACCCATAAATTGACACAAAAGGGGGTATTCAAGAGGGGTTGTGGTACAACAGGCCAGTAAAAAAATCCTCAACAAAATGGTTGAAGTGATAAAATTGGAAATTCACACAAACCTTCAACTGTTTTTACTTCATGTGACATAAAACGGTATGCAGTTGGAGTTACATAAAGGCGGTTTTCACAAAAATCATGAGAAGGGAGAGCTCTGGCACTAAGACAACTTTCCTCTGTCGGCTGTATCAGGGACTGATGCTTTGTACCATCCATTCCAACTATAAGTTTAATACACAAAACAGGTTGTAAAAAAACAGGGGGATATTGTATCAAATTTAATAAGGGTATTTGAGTAACAACATGTGCACTGCTATTCTATAGAAGCAAATGGGAAATATCGACTTTTAATAGAACAAAAAGACAAATAAATCAAGACTCCAGTAATTAATATGCATTTTTTAAGTTGAAATTCATTTTCATTGGTATGTAAGCTTTTTGATTCTGTTATATAAAGTATGTTAGATAACAGACCTTAAGTATAATTTTGCCAGTAAATAGAGATTTGAGTACAGTGATTGGCCAATAATTTTAATTTATTCAACAACATTTTGTTAGTTATATTTTACTGCCAGCAATCTTGCTTCAAGCAGATTTGTAGAATTAACAGAAGGATAAATATTTGAAATGAAACAAAATGCTATTCCGAAAAACATGAAAGAAGCAACTAAGTTTGGTGTGAAACTCTTCAAGGGTGAGAAATGGAGTGGTTTTACATGAATAAAGGTTTTTAGTAGCTCGAGAAAAATGTTTTTAAAAAATGTAAACAAATCAATTATTCCGTCTAATGTTTTCCTCTGCTATTTACTGGCAAAATTATTCAAAAACAATTATTCGCACTCAGGCTCAGTGATTACCATATAAAATATTTACTTCGCCGAAGGGGCTTGGTAAATAGTTGGCGAATGATTGTTAAATAATGTATTCACACATTGAATGCAAATACCTGATGTTCCTGGTCGAATGTAGGCTTTGTCATCAGCACTGACATGTAAAGCAAATTGGTGGGAATCTTTATCAGCAAACAGATGATGTTTTGCAAGGTCTACCATTTTTCTTTGGTGATGAGTGAGCAAGTTTTCAGAGTCTTCAGTTTTAGTTTTTTTTTAGAGCAAAATAGCCCCTTATCTGTGAAATGCAAACCATAAAGTAAACACTGACTTATCATTCTAAAGAGCAAGAGAATCAAAATATCAAAATAGATCAACACTAGCTTTATATCATGTTACAGTCAACAAAATGTTGTTGTGAATGATGAATTCTCACACTTGTCAAACATTCTCACCCTAGCTTGCATTTTTGCACTAGTGTCAAAGGTAAATGAGGATCTTGAATAATAATCCACATACCTATGTGCCTTTTTGCTTGTAGTGATCGCTCTCTCTTTGGCTTGGCCCTGTTGTAGACTGTGGTGGCTGACTTAATTAGCTCTTTTCCTTGCTCCATCCGATAATAATTAGCAATACTCAACATGTCATCAAGTTTCAGGCGCTTGTGATAATACAAAACCATATCATGCCTACGGCCATGTACTGTGGTTTTCTGTTCAATGGCTTTTGCTATCAGTTCCTCATCAGTCTCATCAAGTTTTCTTTTTGCACCTGCCCCAGATTTGCGATTTTTTAGCCGGTTCTCCTTTATCAAGTTCTCTGCCTTTCGTCTAGCAGCTGCATTGAATTTTTGCTTCGAATATTTGTCTTTGCATTCAAGGATATCCTGTTGATTCTTGAGGCTTTCAGTATAAACACTAATCTTTTCTTCCATTGATTTGATATGCCTGCTGTCGGCACGAACCTCTTTTAACTTTGCAATAGAGCCCTCTAATGCTGAAATTTCTTGTTTTTTTTTGGCAATTTTTGCCCTAAGGGATAAAACTGTCATGTCTTTTCCAGCAACCAGTGCATTCTCCACTTCTTCAGAGACAGCTAATACATGTTCAAGGTTTTTAACTGCAGTATCAGGTTTTAGACCTAGATCAGAGAGCTCAGATCGAGAAGATGAACAGGCGAGAATTGCACGCACAACAGATTTGTCGTACTCCGTATCCATTGAGTCCATAATGGTGCGAAGTGATTTGGCATCAAGTTCAAATCTGCAACTCCGTTTGTTGTCATTATCATCAAAGATGATGTCTAAAAGCTTAACAAGTTCCCAGCTGTCTGGATTCAGCACGATGAAGCTTAGTGGTGGACCATTAGAAGTTGGGGGAGGTGGGGTGGCAATTCCCCAAAAAAAATTCGCGCAAGGCCAATCCTTCCAAAAAAAAAATCTTGCAGAGATTCAAGCTAGGAAATAAAAATCCTACAAAGACATGGCTTGTTGGGTTCTCATTGAAAAGATGTCTTAAGTAGTTATTCCAGCAACTACTCTTTTGCATGTTTCTACTTCATTTAATAAAAATTTCGGCGCGCTTCGCGCGCATTAACAAATACCGTCAAATATATAGTCGGTGAGGACTCACGCACCGAAAACACTGCCCTCGCGTCGTTTACAAGAACAAGTGTATCTTGCCGAGGAAAAACAAATCTCTCCCAAAAAATGCCCTGCACTGATAGGTCTGGCAGGCAGTCATTTTCTTCGAAAGAAGAACACTTAGGTAAGCGTGAGTTCGACGTTACAAGTATAGAAATTCGTCATGTGGACCGCTCCACACAAATGAATAATAATAATTTCGTAATTTGCGGCATCAATAATAAAACCTACAGGCATTGTTTACTATACACAAAAAACGGAACGTTCGTCTACCCTTTCTCTGAGGTTTGATGAAATGCCTTGATAAAAATTCGAGCGCGCTTCGCGCGCAACGAAAAAAAAAGACCTCTACCATGTCAAAAGGGCCGGGGGATGGCGAAAACGTTTAACAGCTTCATTCTTTTTTAACGGCAACCAATAAAAATATAGCATAAGAAAATTTGTTGTATCTATACATAGAGCAACAAGATTTTCTTAATCCATTTCTGAACCAATATAGTATATATAGTATAAGAAAATTTTGTTGATTTGTTGATGCGGATTTGGACGGCCTGTGGGAACGGAACGCCACGGGAACAGGTAGTGCTCGATGCGCAAGATACCCCTCGTGGGTTTATCCTTTTCCACATTTTTTTTGTGTGTGTCTGCGAAAAAAAAATTCGTACATGGCCTTCGAGTCCGAAAAAAAATTCCTGCTTAACCTGATCCCCGAAAAAAAAATTCATACGCAAAAATATTGCCACCCCCCCTCCCCCAATTTCTAATGGTCCACCCCTTACATTGTTTTTGGGGGTGAAAATTGTTACAGGCAGTCCCAACTCCGAAAGTATCGCGAAAGTATCGCGAAAGTATCGATCAGGGATGTTTTGATCTTCCCGTATGCACTGCAAAATAAATCGTAAGCCTCCTGAAATTGCAAAATTCCTTTACTTTTGGGGGGATTTCTCCTGTAAACTGCTGTGAGCTCATCAAGAACGTGTAACAAGCCAGCGACTTTGCTGCTTTTGCGTTTCTGCTTACTCGAACAACAGACTCCATTGTCCAGTAACCTGAGCAATGGTGTGGATCACTCCTCTGACCAATGCACCCACATCCGACGGCACCCCGCGCCCAGCCCTTGCCCCAAGGGAATATTTGAGCCATATGGCTCCCCCATATCTCATCCATATCTTACCACCCTCTACTCATTCCCCAATACTGTCACCATACCCCCTATACATTATCAATAGGAAGTATATAGCATAATTTGTGTAATAGCACAGCACGGCGCCCGTCACTGTACGATTTCCTTTGTGCGTCTGACTGGAGCTTCTTATTGTTCTCACAAGGGGGAAAGCTAACACAAATGACTAAATTGAGATCATGAACCTCTCTCGAGACAGTTTCCGCTACCGGGTGTTGCTCATCTACGATCTCGGATAGACTTCTCCCGGACGGAACCAAGAGGAGAATCAGCCAGGACTGGTTCCCCCGAGCTGGTCCCCGGGAGCGTCACCCAATTTACCGTTTTGAGGTACCTGATAGGCCGCCGTTTCGATTAAATCTTTCAACCCCTTCCCATTTTGGAAGGACGAAATATTGTGTACGTGATCGCTTGATTGGCGGCTAATCGTCCATTATAGAAGAGAAAACAACGAAGCCTGTAGAGTTGAGCGACACTCCCTGGGATCAGTAGGAGAACGCAGTCCTGGCGCAACTGCAAGAGTCGGGCACGAAGGGCCTTAGATGACCCTGGGACTGTGAACCCTAAATCACCCAAAGCTTACGTTTTCTCTTTCATGCTTTTTTTCCCTTATTACGCAATTTTGCGATGACAATTCCACAAGTAAAATCACAGATTCCACGCTTGTCTTTTCTTTTTCCCATTCTATATTGTCATGTGCCAGGCTCGAATGGCACTAAACAGACAACAGTGTCCCTACCGAACCGAGGTCCATATAAGGCCAAATAAACACAGGGCTCGAATGGCCATAATAAACAAGAGAAAGTTCGTACTGAACCGAAGTCCAGTATACAGCCAATTAAACTCCTACAGGGCACCTGAAATATGCTTCCAGTGAATCGTGCCCGGCTCGAATGGCCATAATAAACAATGGATAATTTTTCGTACCGAACCGAAGCCCAGTATACAACCAATTAAACTCCTACAGGGCACCTGAAATATGCTTCCAGTGAATCGTGCCCGGCCCGAATGGCCATAATTAAACAATGGATATTTTTTTGTACCGAACCGAAGTCCAGTATACAACCAATTAAACACCTACAGGGCACCTGAAATATGCTTCCAGTGAATCGTGCCCGGCCCGAATGGCCATAATTAAACAATGGATATTTTTTTGTACCGAACCGAAGTCCAGTATACAACCAATTAAACTCCTACAGGGCACCTGAAATATGCTTCCAGTGAATCGTGCCCGGCCCGAATGGCCATAATAAACAATGGATAATTTTTTTGTACCGAACCGAAGTCCAGTATACAACCAATTAAACTCCTACAGGGCACCTGAAATATGCTTCCAGTGAATCGTGCCCGGCCCGAATGGCCATAATAAACACTGGATTCTTGGAGTGGGAGCCTTGGGTAAAGGCTGAGTCTGGTTTTCAAGTACGCCCAAGAGAACGCTCTTAGCTGTCTTCCTCAATGATCCACCTGAATGAGCCAAGGCGCGTGGAACTGAATCCAGTTCATACGTGAATACTTCTCTCAGGTTGACATCTCGTGATCTCGATGCGATTAATAGCCTTCCGAACAAATTCCTCTCAGCACTCACATTCATCAATTTCGCAGACTTAACCTTCGTCCGCAGACTTAACCTTCGCCTTCTTTGATAGGCTTGTAAACGTCTTGATATTCATCTTGTGAAATGGTTCCCAAAAGCCAACTTCATTCGTGTGTAAGCGTCTACTTACAAATGACTTTAGCTTATCTCTCGCTTGATTGGTGGCGTTAAGGAGTCGCTGCGACAGCTCGTCTGGAAGCACAACACCTGTTGCGAGATTAGAGAGGGGGATTTCATCTTCATAGCTTTCTGCCTCGAATGGATTGGCCTTCGCCGTCGTGAAGGTGTTAACAACCTTTCTAATATCATGTTCGTCTCTCGTGACTCTGACTCCGGAGGACAAGCGAAAACATGATCTATGGCGATAAGTTGCCCCGCCGAACGATATCGTAGGATTTGGCCTCTAACGCTTGTCTTCTGTTTTAGTACGATTCTTTTGTTAGCTTTTCGGACGGCATACTCCGTAGAACATAGAAGTTGTAGTAGCTTCGACTCTTGAATCGCGAGAGAAGTAGACAAGTCGATTCAGGCATAATTCTTATTCTAGAATTAGACAGATCTCAAACTAGAATTTCTTGAGGGTGCAACCAGGGAAGTGTGGTGCAACTAAAGCGCGTCGTTGAGGACCGAAGAACTGAATAATTGTGCAATTCAGTTTATATAGTAAAGATTATGCTAATTATGCAAAAAAATAAAAGACATTAAAGCATGGAAATGCAATGGATTTATACAATGTGAGCGTGCAGAAAGCAAATATCTGCTAAACTGCGTACCGCAGATATTTATTCATTGTGCGCACTGCCTGATGATTCATGCATATCTAGCATCTCCTTGATTGCAGTGGTTGTTGCAGATCGCTCATGCGCCCTTAGAAACCATATCTCCAGAGCACCAGGCCTCTGTGTAATGCCTATGATACCGCCTCTGGTTTTTCTATCTAGATTTACACTCTGTTCAAGTGCCATGTCTGTCCAGACTTAGTTGAAATGCTGGGATGCTGATCTGTTGATCGCATGCTTCCCGCTAACAAACTCATTATACACCTCTTCAGCGATCTCTGGATGCTGGTGCATGTCCAAGACATACACAGGAAGCCATCGGGAGTAGTTCACGCGATCCATGGCAAAACTGCCAATTGCCTTCTCGTTCCGCGCGAATGAGCTTTAGAAGAAGGAGGACCATCTTGATATAGTCGTCCCAAAACGTAAATAGCTTGGAGGACGTGCTTTCTTTGAACCTCCTTAAAAGGGTATCGACATTCTTGGTGGTGTTGCACAGCACGAGGTACGCATCTTTCCTCTCTTGTGATGACTCGGCTTCCCTGTAGCGCTGGACGATGGCACTAATCATCTCGAAATTGCACAACCCATCTTCTACAGCATTGGTTTCCTCCTCTTTCTTTATCCAAACGAGAAAAGATTCCCACTGGAGCCTCAGTAGCGCCTCCATCAAGAGCTTGTGTGCTCTCACCCCGCGATTGTACGATTTGCCCTGGAGAAGAGCTGCCGTGGCACTGGAGCCATAGAGACCAGATTCTATGAAGACATCCTCTATCCCGCTCTCCTAATTACAGCTAGGAAGTTGAGCGCTATGTGAAAGCCTCCCATGCGAATGACGAAATCTTTAAACTCTTGAGGATAGCGCCATTGAATTTCTTTAGCTTTTCTGTAAATAGCCAGGTCAAACGTAACTACGGCAATACTTTGCCCAAGGTGCTTTGACATCTCTAGGACAGTTGTGAGGACAGTATATACAGTACTGTACTCTGTTGGCGAACCGGCAATCATAGGGCAGTATCCAATAACAGTGCGAGGAATATTAACAGGTGACGTCATCTCGGCATTAAACGCACTCCAACCAGGTATCGTTTGCTTGTCATCGTTGGTATCGAAATCTGAAACATCTTTCTGATTAAGCCTCAGGAGAAACCATGCAAGCTCCTTTTTATCTATGGACTGCGGTGTCTCTTCGGGTTTGAAGTGGCTCTCTTTAGTTTTACCAACAAATGATGTTACCGCGGCTCGCTTGCCGCGTATGCAGCAATCTTCGATGACCCGACCTTGGAGTGGTTGCTCTAAGGATCTCCGCTTGCTGGAATGATCGGCATGGGTCTTCGGAGGTTGTTTGGGTCCAAACTGTTGGCGCTGATATACGACTACCGTCGTTGTTGGCGTGTGTTCTTTGTTTGCCATCGAGAGTTTCCTCGTTGAGGTCATTATTATCCGCGGCAAACTGTATAAACGAACCAGGATTGATGTTTGATGGAACGATGACACCAGTATCTTCGGCTCGTGCTGTCATCTCTTTTGCCCATGCTGTGTTCACAATCATGACATCGTCGTACGAGGCGCAGTGACCCATTCTATTTAAAAGGGTAACAACTTCCTTAGAGCCCGTTAAGTGGTGGACCGTGACTGCCAAACCTATGTGCTTCGGTGTCTTCACTTGACTATTGGTTACTGCATGCACTATGTCCTGGCCAAGCATAGCCACGCGCCTCTCTTTCTCCGAGTCGGATTTGGAATTTTCTGAGACAGCTTTTTTCTCTGGTTTAAAGATTAGATATGACAGAAACTTGCCAAGGGTTTCAGGTATGAGACTTTTTTCCTTTTTGTAGTGATAAATCGTCGATGGATAACGGGCTGATAGATATACCTGTGCTCTTCTTGATATCATTTTTGATTATCTGGGCCGCGTGGTACAGAATAGTTGCCTCGTCATCTGGTTCGGTATCTTGAATACCGTCCATAGACAGCTTGCGGCATACAGCTGCTGGCTCTTGTGCGTTAGCTGCAGATGCACTAACAATACTGGCTAGAGACAGGGAGCTTGAATAAATTAGCTCTGGCTTTGAAGGATCGGCCTGCTTCTGAAAGACAATATCCTCAGCAAAATGGTTTACCAGTCTTTTTTTTAGCTTGGCGCTTCGGTAATTGGTGCATGTTACATTCTTTGTCAGCAGTGCGGCCTTATAGCGATCTAGAAGATAGTTCATATCATAAACTTTGCCTTCTTGAAGACCAAACGTAATCTCTTCGACAAGCACATCAAAGGCTGCAGAGTACAGACACTCTTCCTCCTCATTTTCTTCCTTGAAATCTTATTTTAGGTATTTTAGGATAGATTTGCAAACGTAATTAGCCCTACACGAGCTGTGGTATTTAGCATCTGAAGCGATCAGGTCTGCGTCACCAATATTTACAATCAATGATTGGTCTCCTCGGATTCGGGCTTTGACTTTTTTGTGCTTTACTTTTTGGCAAAAAAAGACACAAGGACCAATCGATCGATCGTTTGAACTGAAGACCTGGACGACCTTTCCTGCTGGCAAAACCTAGCCTTCTTGGGCTGTGGAGGCGCGATGTCTGTTGCCTTATCACTCTCCGTCATATCTACAATCAAAGTATTTGCTAATGTACCACATGATTTATTCATCCATCAGGTTTTAAGCTATCCAATGGTTTACGCTAAAAAAAGTTCACTTTATCTGGAATGTATATATATATGTGGTCTACGGCAAACGTCTTGCTAGAGTCTCGCCGTTCCAATACTAAACAATAGAAAGTTCTTGATTAAAAAGTAATATTTAACAATTATTCCTCGAGCCCGAATGGGCTCTGAGTCAATAGCCCATGAGGCCGGAGGCCATGAGGGCGAGAGGAATAATTGTTTTAGTCAAATCACACTAGTAGGTGAATTTGTATTGCCAAAAAAATGTTTTTGTTCTGGTCATTTGCCATTGTCTGGCTTTCAAATCCGACACTTTTCGCTACTAGTAGGCTATAACTTATAGCCTACTAGTAGCTCAACCAATCAGAACGCAGCATTGATAATAGACCACTAGTGTGATTTGACTAAATAGATTTAGGCACTGCCTAAAAGCGGATCTCACACGGCGACAATAATACACACAACTTCACTGACCATCTGGCCAATCACTGGAAAAGGTGACCCTGTAGTACCTACAATTTTACAACATTTTCACTCAGTTATCTAATTTGCACGTTCTGTAACACACCACCAAAACTATAGTGGTTGAAAATAGTTTTATTTTACATTTGGTCAATGTACACATAGACACAAGCTTTTTGTCCCGCTTTCCTTTTTTTTCTATTTTTTATTTATAAAATAAGTATAATGGCATTGAGAATAAGACGTTAGTAAAGTGTTGTTTTTAAAAAATACATTTACATGAGATGTGTAGGTGTTTTTAAGATATTCTCTTCTAAATGAAATGCCACATGCAACTCTGGTAAAATTTTCCTAATTTAATAGTGCTTATTGCTTGAGCATCAGCCAACAATCATGCCCCTCCAAAAACCTCAAAAACCAATAGACCAAATTCTATATTACTAAGTTCCTACTTCAGTGCAAGAGTCAGGAAAATAAAACAAAATACCTCACATCAGCATCGAAAAAGGAATAATTTATATCCTTTGTTGTATTCCCCTGAGGCTCGTTTAATTACTGAGGCAGAGTCGACCTTTGAATGAGATTACCTAAAAAAAACTTCCTTCGATATTGTGTGGTTCCAGAAAATACCAGGGAAGGGTGTTAAAAGTGACCAACTCTGGAATCTCCCCCAAAAAAGAAAGGAAGATCAGGTAAATTTTACTGTATTTCAGGCCCTGTGCTCACCCCAGGGCCTGAAGGCTTTTTAAATGGTGCCTCATTAACATTATGAGTTATTTTACTTGTTCTGGCATTCCTGTTGTGCGACTACTCAAACCAAGGCTACCCAAGCAAACTTTCTTACAAATTTGTTAATCATGATCAAGCATATGATCAATAGATACAACACATTTGTGTGTTCCCTGCTAGCAGAGGCTTCTTTTCTCTGCATTTCGCTGGCTGAGGTTGGCGAGGAAAAGAGACTTCTGCGCTGGGTCGAAACTCCCTTTGTTTTGCAGCTGTCCACAACCTCGCGAACCTCAGCCAGCGAAATGCAGATTGACAGCCAGCGAAATGAAAATTGACACACCCCATCCCTAAAATAAAACGTTCAAAATTCAATTCAGCCGAGAGACACATAAATTTTATGCTGGTCTTCTTGTCTTGAATAAAAAAACTTGTGTCACATAACATCCTTAACACGAAAAGCCACGCTGGTCATAGAGAATTCACTGTAATTCCAGTGAGTGTGGTTCAAATCCAAAATTACCAGGAAGGTAGATCAAATAGCATCAATCAGCAGGTAAACGTAAAAAAAGAATAACCTGAAGCGCACGGGAAGTGTGAATCACAGGAACCAATAGGCGATTATTTCTGTGACATCATTTGCAGAAGGAACAAAGAATCAGGCTACTTGCCAGAGCTAGAGAATAATATGCTTTGAATATCAATAAGATGGAAAAATTAGATTATGAGCACATGCAGTAAGGCTGAATTTAGAGAAATCAAGTGGGCTAATGAGCATTTTCCACCAATGATTTAAAGGCTGCATATAAGCTTTGAAAACAATGAAAAGCACAGGATAAGTTCATTTTTTAATTTTTATGCTTGTTGAGGCTTTTTCAAAACCTCATGAAACCAATTGGGCAAAACGCTTGTTAGCTCACCTGTTTCTTAAAATGTGTGGTTCCCAAAAATATCCGTACCCCCCAATGGAAGGGTGTTGAAAAGTGACCCCCCTCTGGAATTTCTGAAGAAAAATACAGTATTTGTATGGAAAAGATAAAGTAAATTGACCCACCCCCCACCTCCACCCCATTGATTTGGCGAGCACAAACAACCGTCCGGTTTGAGAAGGGAGCACTGACATCTTTTCTTTAACTGTTGATTTTAGTCGGTAAATATTTTGAGTTCACCAGTAGAAATCTCTCTTTTTCCGAAACTAGTTTAGTCAGATAGTTTTACAGCCAACATTTTACACTGAGTTCACAAATCTTTTCTCCAACCCTAACCCTAAGTCTCTAACCCTAAGTCTCTAACCCTAACCACCTAACCCTAACCACCTAACCCTAACCACCTAACCCTTATCACCTAACCCTTATCACCTAACCCTTATCACCTACCCTTATCACCTAACCCTAACCAAAATTCGTGAGAAACTTAGCCGTTCTCTCAGTCCCGCGCAGGTGAGCGAGAAAAATCTCGGTTTTTTTTGCACCAATGGAGCGTGCGTTGCCATGGGAATTGTTAGCGATGAACGAATTTTGTCAGACAGTTTGAGTTCCTTCCGCGACGCAAGAGCAGAAATCTCTCTCGGATTTTCTTTGCGAGAAGAGAACATTTTTCTTAAACTGCCTTCCGATATTTAATTAATAGCCAGATAGTCGTTAGTTGACAGCCAAAATTCAAAAATCGTTTATCGAACCATGAGTACTTCCGAGTTTTATTTAGCCACAATAATGCGGGCACAATAATCTATTCTCATTCCCACTTAACCCAAACACGTCCCTGCTAAACTCCTGGTTGTGTTTTGGATATAATTTTTAAATTCTTATATCTCAGCCCAGTAAGAATATTATGTGCTTGTTACGAAAGGCCAAGCGATCTTAGAGAACCACATAACATGCGACAGAATATCATTTTCTCGAGGATTCTCGTCGTTCAGATGTCGATACTTCCACCTCCAAACACACTTCAGACTTTAGACCTTTATTATATATAAATAAAGAGAATTTACAGTAATGTGAGACTGATCCATAGGTAGTGAGGCTAATCGAGGCGGATCAGTCACACTAAAATTTCATTCTAGTTGTCTCAAAGTTGTTATGCAACAGACAATCAATAACAAGCGAATCTGGAGACTGTAATATTATAGCGATTTCCTCGAAACTGAGTCAGCGTGATGTATTTTGGCAAGAACAGCCATCATCAAGTTGATTTTATTCAGGTTAGAACGGTCGTATTTATATAATTCCAAAGATCCTGGCACTCTTACAGCAAACACACCGCTCCTTTGTTTGCACCCCCAAATCTTGACTTTTACTATATTCTCCTGCAATCTTAAAATATAAGAACTCGACGAAAAAAAACAATGTACTGGCCCCGCACTCTTGGAATTCTCTAGATACCAAAACATAAAATAATAATTGTCTCCCTCTCAATCTGTCATCCCTGGAATGTTCAGGCTTAGTTTTCTCTGGTTGGCATACTTAGAATTTCCAGGTTTGGAAATTCCAGAATTTGGATCAAATCGACCCTATCCCCTGGAAATTCCAAGCTCTGAAAAGGCCCCCTCCCCTGGAATTTCCATACATCCTCAACACCCCCTCCCCTGGAATTTCCAGCCTTGGTGATGACCCCCACCCCTGGAAATTCCAAGATTGGGATGGACCCTCTCCCCTGGAAATTCCAAGCTCTGAAAAGGCCCTCTCCCCTGGAATTTCCATGCATCCTCAACACCCCCCATCCCCTGGAATTTCCAGGCTTGATAATAACCCCTCCCCTTGAATTTCCGTGCATCCTCAACACCCCCTACCCTGGAATTTCCAGCCTTGGTGATGACCCCCACCCATGGAAATTCCAGGATTGGGATGGACCCTCTCCCCTTGAAATTCCAAGCTCTGAAAAGACCCTCTCCCCTGGAATTTCCATGCATCCTCAGCACCCCCATCCCCTGGAATTTCCTGGCTTGATAATAACCCCCTCCCCTGGAATTTCCAGGACTGGGATCGACCCTCTCCCCTGGAAAAATTCCACGGGTCCTCAACCCCCCCGGTACAGAATAAAAATGCAATCAGCCAATATATACTAGCGATTGCTATTTTGGCAGAAAAGTCGATTTACATTTGACTTTGCCATGAGAACTTGAAGAATTTTCGTTCCGACATCTCCTAGCTGTGTTGGCAATGGGGCAGGCGGAGGAACCTGGCCTGGGTACACACGACGTACCACGTCCGCGATACTTAGACCAGCGGCTGTCCATCGGAAATTATAACCACGCGAAAGGTGCTCGATGGGTTACTTTTATTTCATTTTTGTTTCATTTTATTTCATTTTGTTTTAATACCACACATTAGCCTATGGGGCTCCACCAGAGTTCCGCTATAATGAAGCGGCATCCTTTGAAAAAGGAAATTCTCGACTGAAGAATAGCGACTGAAGTTCGGCGTTTGCCGCAGGCGTAAGCTAACAAACCCAAATCTTATCGATTTTTTCCAAAACGACCGATTTTCAACGGTCCACACATGCTCTTAAAACATGATCATCTATTCAGGTTTTTAAAACAACGTTAAAATCACTGTAAACCGTTGCAAAATCAAGGAAAAGCAAAACCAGACAATTTTTTACGGCAAGTACTTTCATTCAGTGCATCTAATGCCTATTACACAGATAAACACTACACAACTATCTTAACACGCTCATACAAAGCAGAGAACAAGCACGGTTTACGCCGGAAGTAAACTAGACGTTATGCGCGGACTGGAAATTGACATTTCTGCGCTTTGCCTTATTAAGAGATGAGCATCCCAAAGAAGCCACAATTTATATCATGAAACCAATCCAATAAGGTCTCTCACCTCAAAATTTAACAACGTTACCGAACCTATATTTTTCTTACAATAACACATAACGTAATCTGACAATCTTGAACAAAATGTGTTGACATAATTTAGCACCTACTGTAAATTCACTCCCGTTATAATAATAATAATAATAATATAATAATAACTTTATTTCATGAGGGTAGCACATTACAGTCAAGACTGATAAACTTGTGGCCCTCTCTAAAATATAAGTATATATATTACAATAAATATAAGACTAAATTACATATATGTACAAGGGGTAAAAAAGCTATTAAAAATTACTAACATTGGATATTAAACATTTATGTGATTCTAAAATGATCAATAAGTGTGTACGACTCCTTAAGATATTTAATATAACTATTTTTAAAGGCATTCGTAGTCTCCTTTTGTCTTATCTCTACTGGTAACGTGTTTCATTGTTTAATGCTTGATGCAATAAAAGTCCTCCCGCCCTCTGTTTCTCTTGAGTATTTGGGACAGCGTAACGTGATATGTCCGTAACGAGAGGATCTTTTAGACGTGTCACTCACCCGCACTAGGCGGTCGAGGAGGTATTGGGGGCATTGTCCATTTAGACCTTTGTGTAGCAGGCATAACTTATTTACATTGATTTCATCATAATATGGAATCCAGTCTAATTTATTAAATAAATTGATAGTTCGTTCTTCTCTTGTCTTAACACCTAGGATTACTTCTGGCTGCCTTTTTCTGTTGTCTAAAAATTCGCCTAATATTTTGACTTGATGTAGAGCCCCAAACTGTCCCGCCATATAGAAAAACAGGTCTAATAGTGGCATTGTAAAACGCCATTCTTTCTGTTAAGGTTAAGTTATTTCTAATAGATCTCAAAACTCCTATACGCATTGAAAGCTTCTTACAAATGTATTCGACATGTTCATTATACAAAAGGTCTTGGGCAATATAGACTCCCAGTGAATTATGATTTGTGGTTTGTTCTAAAACATTATTTGCATGACTTATGGCTATCTTCAGTTTATCGCCTTCATTTAACTTCGCCTTTAAACGTGGTCCAGATACAAGTAATGATTTTGTTTTACTAGTATTTAACATGAACCGATTGTTACTTGACCATTCCTCTAGTTCTTTTGCGCTGTCACGAAGCTGCTCACAGAGGCCTAAGGTATCTGTATATGGAGACGCCGAGCTGAGAGTAGTATCATCTGCGAATATGTCTACGGTAGTTGCTTGTGAAATTGCCTCAGGGAGGTCATTGACAAAAACCAAGAAGAGTAGTGGCGAGAGAACAGATCCCTGTGGTACACCGAACGAGGTGGACTGGAACGAGGAGTGCGCATTTCCTATAACTGTGCGTTGCTTACGATCACGGAGATATAAGCGCAGAAGCTCAAGGCTACCCTCCTCAAGGCCATAGATACGAAGCTTGTCAATCAGGATCTCGTGGTTTACAAGGTCGAATTCCTTTTGGAAGTCGGCTAAAATCAGACCATTGATATAGTTTTTATCCATGTTGACAAGCATCCTATCAGTTATAGCGGAGCTCCTTGCGGCGGCCGAAGGCCGCCGCAAAGCGGAGCACCATACCTAAGAAAACAGCGTCAAAAACTGCAAATATAGTATTGGGTACCCTGTGTGAGTTTATTGAGTAACCTGTGGAGATTGCTAGGGGTCGATCCGATTTTTGGACGCCTCAGTAAGTCCCGGATGTGTACGTTTTCCTGTCTACCCTACGTCACAATAGCCCTATTGTGACGTCAGCATGCTCAACTAACGGGGGAGGGGCGCGTTGCCAGGAGGGAGGAGGGAGTGCGCAACTAACGGGGGGAGGGGCGCGTTGTCAGGGGGGTTTTGATGCTCACGTGAAAGCTAAAATCGCAGGCACAAAAAGACTACAGGGCTGCTAGCGGCTGAAAAAACGACCTACAATAATTACTCTAAGGAGAAATGCTGGAAGAAGAAAAGAAGAAGCCATGGAATGCAAAGAGTTGGTAGAATGGGGAATAATAATCAAGTTGGAGTATTTTCTTTGCCGGCTTGCTCCTGAAATTCTTCCAGTCGGAGTTTCAAGGCCGAGAAATCACAGCTAACTGCAGAACCGTGCTATCACGCATTACGCCTCAAATGATAAAAATACGCGAAGAGGAAGCCATAGAATACAAACATTGGGTCGAGGGATGAGGAAGGGATCGAGGAATGATAAATTTGGTTAAAATTATCTCTAGTAGAAGAGCAGAAAGCAGAAAGAAATGGAAGCACAGACTCTCAGAGAGACCTAGACGGAAATTGCGCCCGGGAAGAAGGGTGAAGAAGCGGGGCAAAGCATGAGATCAGAGCAGAAAGTAAACCACCAAAGAGAGGCATCCTGTTTTTTTCCATCATATCTTTTTGAGACTACTCGATAGTCGAGGATTAATAATGGTTATTGAACTGAGTGGAGTGCAATTTGGTCTGAAATCATACGCGTGATTTCAAAATCAAACGAGCGCGCGTAGCGTAGCGTAGCGCGAGTTTGATTTAAAATCACAAGTATGATTTCAGACCAAAATTGCACGACACGAAGTTCAATTACCACTTTATTATATCCATTTTGTAATCACATTCTAGGCCCAGAGGATTCTATTAATTTATTTTCTTGAAACCGGAAATGCCTCACAAAAACATTGTATGCAAAACGAACTCATTAATTAAGTAACTTACTTATATGCAGAATTGTCATGTGACAAACAAAACGATTTCGATCACTCATAACCTGCAAAGTTCATTCAGAGTTGAGATCACTTATGTTTAAAATTACACCATACACAATTCAACAAAGTAATTTTCATTGTCTGACAAAAGGAAGGAATGCTCGTCGCTTTTATTGCCTTCCTTGGAGATGGAGTGGAGTTGGAGACGTAGAAATATTGAAGTTTTGCGATGGAACTGTGACTTTGCTGGGCGAATGACTTGCGATGGCATAAAATCAAAACTTGGCTGCAAATTATGCTTGGAAGCCATGAGCTGTATTGCTAAATTTCATCACTTGCTGCATCTGGCTGTGGATGGTAGTGTTTTCATGTTTGAAGAGAGTGGAGTTTGATAGATGAGCGGAGGTGATTTTCAAGATGGCGGCATCGTTTCACTATCACTATCAGCTGTGAATTTGCGAAACACTTTCATCCAGCTTTGTGTTAACCGGGAAGTGCTCTTATTGATCACTTTAGACTTCAGCTCTTCTACCACATTGTCTACCGGAACGCATGTAAAATCATCATCTTTTCATTTTGTGGAATTTGATGTTGTTTGTTTTTCGGTGGACTCGGATTCCTGGACTCGGGACCGGAATTTTGCACCAGAGGTGCTGGATTATTCGCTTGAAAATCCTCCATATTGTCGTGGAACTGATATCATACTCTGGAAAAACGACAGATAAAAAGGTACTGTAAATATTTAAAGTTTTATCCATAGTTTTGTCTTTGTTTCTTGTTTTTCTTTTCAAGCAGAAGAAGAAAGGGGGGAATTTCCCCCAAAAATTGCAGGAAGATGGTTTTCCTGCCATTATTTTCCTGAATGGTCACTGCCTTTTAACCCTTAAATCTGATTGGCTGATTGATTTTTGTGCTTCATTTTGATTGGCTGAGAAAAAGATGCGATTTGGACTCAAAAGGATGCGATTTGGGAATAAATCGCACTGTTGTAAGCCAATCAGATTGCAGGGATTGACAGTGATGGATATAATAAAAATGGATAAAATAAACATGGAAACGGTTTCGTTTATTCCCCTATTTTTGGCTCTCCTCGACAGCTGATGGACAAGGTGTCAGGACTATAGCTGGATTCACAGGAACTGAAAAGGTTTGTCACGAGTTACAGTACAACAACAATGGCTTTGAAAGTCACGGATGTAATGGGTGCGGTGTGGATTGGAAACTCACTGTTCGCTGGAGTTGGACAAACATCCAGTATGAAGTGGATTAAACTGCAAGCTCTTTGGTAAGAATTTTTTTTTATGAGAAATATTTTCTCTGACCAGACGATCTCTTCAGGGAATTTGATTCCTTGGTCGTACAATTTAGAAAAGATGATCATAGACTTTCAACTGTGTTTTGGCCATTCATTGATTTATAGAATTGATTACTTTATTCTATCTATTGATAGCTATCTATTATAAGATATTTCTTGAAAACTTTCGACCTGTGTTTCAATTTGTTTTGGATTCTTCGTGAGTAATGCACTAGTCAATTGAAACCCCACCCCTAGGGACCCGGGGAAGGGTGGGATTATCGTGGGGGTTTAAAGCATTTTAAAACAAGAGTTTGTTCCGAGGGGGTGGTGGATTTGACTGGTTTTGATTCTGGAACCTGTCCCCACCCCCCGGGGAATGTTTATTTGCTTTCAAATAAATTATTTCGGTCAATCTTTCACTTTGATTTTGGCCATGCAAATCTACATGTTCTACGATGCAATTCATTGGAATCATTCGATTCTAATGCATTTTTCTGTACTTGCATCCCTTGTTTCATATAGGACACCACACTAGCTGAGGCCCACTCCCCTTTGACGATCATAGAAAGGTGTGTTCATTCTTTGATGCTTGCAAGTAAAAGGTGATTTCTGAGGCCCCAAGGGTAGGGGCATTTCACAGGAATTTCCTCCCGATGGAGTGGGGACTTAAACAGCTTTTGTTCAGGGGTAAACTCAAATCCCCAACCCTTCCCTGGGTCCCTAGGGGTGGGGGCTTCAATTAACTAGTGCATAACCGGTTTGTCCCCAGCCAAATATAAGTTAAATATTATGCATCAATAATATTTTTTTAGCTCAAAGGAAAGTCAGTAGAGTGCACAGAACGTTTTCCCATTTCTGTTGGATCAGAATAAAGAGAGCCTTTGTTATATGTTTCTGCTGTAGTTTCATTGTTTTCACCTCTTCCTAAAACCCAATAGAAGTATCTTGATCCAAGTTTTCAAACTTTTCTCAGGGGGAGCATGCCCCCTCAAACAGAAATTATTTTGTTTTTCTGTCTTATTTCTATTTGCTCTCCCCCCCCCCCCACACACACCCCCCATATTTTTTCAGTATTTTAAGTGCAATTAGGTGAAATTCAAGTACTTTTTTTTTCCTTTTCTGGACATTGTAAACCTGAAACTTCATGAATTTCAGACCCTTCTACAAATTGCTCCACCCATAATATGGAGTTATGTATTTGGAACACTTTGGACTTTGCGGCCTTCTGCTTAACACTCGTATGGCCAGGAGTAGTGTCTGGTCCAATATCTTTTGATGGGTCTGCACGCAAGTATAGTAACTTGTGTTATTTCCATTCAATATACAGCTGAGGGTTTTTATAGAATTGGGTCAACATTTTCATTGTAGTACTCCAGGGTGGAGAACTTTCACATTATATTTCTCTGTTTTTCATTTTGTTGTTCATGGCACACATTTAGTTTCAAACATAGACCAAAATCAAGGAAGTGATTCTAAGTGTTTCAGTAACTGGATTTTGGCCACTTTGCCAAAATTGCCCGGAATCCTGGTAAAATGTCTCATTAATTTCTCTGGTGTATCTATCAATAATATTGTCTTGTGAATATATACTACTTACTTTTCTGTCAGAAAATGCAGTTTTTTCCACTGAGGAATAAATATTGTCTTGAATAAATCATGAAAGTTATTCTGTCCCCTGGTTATTGTGTCCCCCAGCTGACCCCCAGCCAGTAATCCTCGTTGAGAGGGGTAGGCTGTATTGGAAAAAGTAAAAAAGTAAAGCCCCCCCCCCCCCCTGCCCAGAAGGGTGTTGAAAAGTGACCCCCACCCCTATGGAATTTCTAAAAACATTACAGTATTTGTATGGAAAAGAGCAGGGAGCATGCTAATTCTGTGCCAAGCAATAAAATAAATAAATCCAATCCAAGCAATCCAATTTATTTGAAAATTTAGTCATTACAAAATTTGAAACTGCAAATTTTTTTTAGGGTTGAAAAGATTACCAAATATTTTAGGGGGATATTTTCAGATATTTTGCAGGGATACAGCCGAGGCACCAAATGAGGCAAGATATGGGGATAAGGGGATATTTGGTCCCCAGACTTGCCTCTATACAATCCCTCTGTGTTGAAATCAAACAATTCACTTGTGACCGAGACAACTCTGGCCTGAGATATATTGTATTTGTGTAGGGACAGCATAAAACTGTCTATCTCAGGGGTCATATGAGTCAAGAAATAGGACAGGGCAATTCTTGTTAGGGGCTGCTGTAAGGCCTAACAGCCCCAAACATCACAGGGCTGCCGTTAGGGACAAACAGCTGGGAGGAAGCATTCCTTACTCCCACGTCTAAAAGGCAGGGCACATTTTATGATCAACACCTAAAGCCCTTACAGCCCTAACAGCCCTGGCTGGCCTGACAACCCTAACAGCCAACAAACCTAACAGCCCTAACAAACCTAACAGTCCTAAACAGCAGAGAGGAAGCATTCCTAAAAGGCAGGGCACATATTACAGTATGATCAACACCTAACAGCCCTCTGTTAGGGCTGTTTAGACTGTTAGAGCTGTTCAGACTGTTAGGTCTGTAAGTGGTGTTCAGGGGCGCAGCGGAACCCCCCTCGTCTCTGTTCTGGACCGACTTACTACTAAAATTGTAAATATTTAATAGACAACAAGCTCCAATAAAATGTAGCAAGTTTCTTCAAAGGCTAGTTTTTCCCCGAGATCAATATTTTTGGCTGGGTTTCCTGTGGCGAGAACGCAAAAACACGTCCAATCTATGGAGTTTTTTATTTTTTGAATTTTGGAACCCCCCCTCTCATAAGGGGAGAGGTCAAATCATCCGTACTTCTCTGGGTGCCCAATTTTTTTTTTTTTTGGGGGGGGAGGAGTCCATATGTGCAATAAAATAAGGTACCCCTAGATCATGCTCTGAGAAAATTACGTCTGAAAAAGGGGTATTGGGTACCTAAGGGGGTAGATGCCGGTACCCACCACCTCCCCTGAAAAAATTGGGCACCATTCGAGTACAAGTATTTTGACCTCTTCCCTAAGTGCTGGCTACGCCCCTGAGTGTTAGGGTTGTTAGACTAGGTGTTTATCAAATTTGTGCCCCAGGTCTTTTAAGAGGTGGAAGTAAAGAATGTTTTCTCAATGCTGTTTGGGCTGTTAGGTCTGTTAGGCCTAACAACAGCCCTAACAAGAATTCCCCGTCCTATTCCTTGACAGGTCAGGGGTTGGGCCAACTTTCTTGATAGTGCGTGCTGCATGTGTTAGCCACAACACCAAGATAACTTTTTTTTTTTACATTTTTTTTCTCATGTGAAACAGGTGCCAGTTTTGTCCCTACCTCAAAGTTGTCTTCACAACAAGGACAACCTCGTTCCCATATGTTTTCAAACAGTGGCCATGTGACTCAGCCTCCCCCAGGGTCTTTTACTCAACCAACCGCCATCTTGAAAATTACCCACAAGACCCTGAGGACGAGGTTGATATCTCACCTCATGTGAACTACGGGTGTCTACATTTTTATTAGTTGCGTTGTCCTCGTGCTTTTTGTGTTTTGTAAAAGGCAATAATATTAGTCTAAATATAATAAAGGTATTTTTGATACTACAATTAACTACTACCATCTTTTATTCCTTATAATAGTTGGAAGCTCCGCTTTTAGGCAGTGCCTAAATCTATATATTGTTAATCAGGGCTCTTTCAGTCGAGAAGAATTTCCTGAAACCAGATTGAAGAGTGTATAGAAGGTTATTTGCCCTTAGAAAACCATAAAGGGAATTATGCAAGTGCTTTTCAAATATTTTTGAAAGAACCGGTAATACAGAAATCGGTCTGTAATTATTTTTATCGCCTTTACTGTTTCCTTTATGCAGCGGAGTCACTTTGGCTTGCTTCAACGCAGTTGGGAAACTTCCCTTTGAGATACATATATTGATTAATTTGGTAAGCGAAGGCGCTATCACAGAAGCAGCTATTTTCAATAAACGAGCACTGACCCCATCTAGCCCAGTTGCTTTACCAGAAGGAATGGCTTCAATGAGATCCTGTGTTTGACGCATTGTTATAGGAGGAAAAGACAGTTTCGCATCAGTTGTCTTATTTTTGCTTACAAAGTCAAGAACGGTAGTGGATCGAATTCTCCTGTATTTTGACCAATAAGTGACTCAGCAAGACCCGTAAAATGCTTATTAAAAGCCTCGGCGATCTCGGCCGGCTTGCGTAGTTGGCCACCTTGCTCCGCTAGGAAAGGCACACTGTTAGACACGTGTTTTCCTGTGAGATTTCTAAGCGTCGACCAAAGTTTCTTGGGGTTGTTTCGATTTTCCCTAAAGGATTCAAAAAAATTTTTTGGCTGATCGAATCGCTTCCGTTACTTTATTTTTTGCATGCTTCAGGTCTAACCAATCATCCGGCTTGTTTGATCGTTTTGCTTTCTTAAGTAAGCAGTTACGTGATTTCATAAGTTTTAGGATTGCTGGTGATAGCCACTTTGGTTTTGTGTCGTGTCTGACCCGCTTTTGTTTCAAAGGCGCGACTGAATTTACGGCTTCATTAAACAAAGAGTACCAACCGCTTACAATATGATCAACGTCATCAAAAAGGAAGATAGTGCCCCATGGGGTCTCGATCAGTATCTGATTAAACTTTGCACAGTCCAATTTCTTAAGATCGCGGTACTTAAAATATTTGTGCTCTTTGGTATTGTCAGGAGAACAATGCTTGTACAGACGTACGGCTAACACAGGCAGGTGATCTGAAATGCAAATGTCTGGGCATTTTATGTTTACAATCCGCTCCGGTTTGTTGGTCCAAATGTGGCCCGCTTTCGTTTAAAATCGCTGAAATGTTTATCGAGCGATTTTGAATTTTCGCATTCTGAAGACTATAGGTGATATTTACAGAAGATGTCCTTGCCTTCCTTTATGTACAGAGGACCTGCGAAGTCAACACCAACATGTACAAATTGTCAACATGGAGATATTCTTTCTTCTGGTAGAGTACCCATCTTCTGACTGCCTTTTGCTTTTGACAGGTGACACATCTTAAGACGCGCTTCACTTTTCTTCTTTCCTGGGGGGTGTCACTTCTCAATACCCTTCCAGGGGGGGGGGGGGGAATTGGAATGCTGTGTGTCAAACATCAAGGCGAAAACAAAAGCCGGTCGGTGATTCACAACAAGTTTATCCTCGACATGTCACATATCTCAATGGAAATTGCAAGCGATTCAATATGAAAGGACTAAATGGACAGATAGAAGAGGTATTTCAACAATTTTGTAAGTTAGTTTTATGGAAATTTGGAATTTTTGTAGCTTATTTTCGAACAGTTCCCGGCTTACGCCTCGTGCGACTCTTACGCTACCTTCGTGCTCTCTCAACTATCCGCGTGCTTCCAGAACTGGATATATGCACGTTAAGCATGGACCATTACTTAATTGCATTACATAGCTTCTATTGGAACAATAACATTCTAAATATGAACAACTTGCTGCAAGGCAGTTCTTACAACATAACTAACAACTAGAACAAACATCGAGTCAGACTAATGCTAATATTCATACACTTGGACTGTATTGGTGCGACAGGAATACTAAAACCATGCACATGTCATGGTTATAAATATAATACAACACAGTAAGGGTGAAAAGGGTCCTGCAGACTACTGGCTGACTGCTGACCAAAGTAGGGTGCCTGCATGTACTGATCTGGATAACCAGAAGGTCCAGGGAATGGATTGCTTGGTGGCAAACTAGACAGCATTTTCATCATCATTAATTCATGTCTTCTATTGCCTCTGCTTGTTCTCTTTGATAGGCCAAAACATTTTATCCCTCCTCACAGCTTCCAGGAGAACTTGGAGTCTCTCGTCAGAATTCTTTTCTTGCACCGCAGAACTTTCTCTTATGGACTGCACCACATCGTGCATAATTGCAGTATGCGTTTTTGGTTTTCTTTTACTTTTTGGCTTGATATCAGTTGCCTCACAACTTTTATTCTTGCTCTCTGCAATGCTTTCAGAGATGTCGTCATCACTTTCGGACTTTTCGCTCTCAGATTCACTGCTTATGATATCCATTTTATATTTAAATGAAATTTAATAAATTAATTTACAAAAAGTTACAAGTTTTTTTTTTCATTTTTACAATGCTTGTTAATACTGAAGAGGAACATACGTACATACATGTACAACTTAAATACGCACACGGAGGAACACCAGTCAATTACAACAACACAGGAATTACAGATTTGGTACGCAATTACCAACAGAACCAGCCGGGATAGAAGAAAATAATGACGTTACTGGTCTAGTTGTCGAGCAACTCAATGAGAGATTCCCACATTTGAAAAGGAATTTCTTCTAAATTGTTTTCTTTAGCCATTTGATATTCGATCTTATAAAAAAAAGTCTGAGCATGCTTACAAAACTTCCAATTGAAATTCGTTTAGCTTTTTTTTACACTTGTTAATTAGTTTATGTGGTCGTGTAAGTTGAATAGACCAAACAAGAGCTCCAAATTGACGTGCAGTCTATTAGCAACCAACATTTGCACCTCACCCCCAAACTCTGCGCCACTGGACAGGAATAAAGAAGGTGCTCTGGAGTCTCAGACTCCTCCTTTCAAATGCAGCACAAAGTAGAGTCGGCAATCTTAAATTTAAAAAGCTGTTCGTTTGTATAGAAGATTCGGTGTAGTATTTTAAACTGAAATTCCCTTAGCTTCATGTCCAACGTAGTTGAAAGGTAGCGAAAATATATCTTCCCAGGTTAATGAACGAAAAGAATACTTAAGTTCGTGTTTGGCAATTGATGTGGGCTTCTGTACCTTACGAATGATTAACATATTATAGACGACCTTCGATTTTACTTTCGCCATGTTATATTCATTATTCATGTGTGAGACGCAAAAGACATTTTGTTGAAAGGGAACAGTTGTCTCAGAAATCAAAACTTTTCCACCATTTTAAAACCTGACGCCATTCTTGGGGAAGAGAGTTATACAAACTAAATGGTAAGAAAATATCAGAGGGCGCTAAAAAGGAAGGATAAGGAGTTTTCGAGAAAGACAGATTACCAAGAGCATCAAACAAGTCACCAACCTTGCAAAAACCTTTACCAATGAGAGTTTTATTGAAAACGGTCTTATGCCCTTTAAAAATAAATCTATTATTCCAAAGAACCTGATTGCAGATGCCATTTAGGTCTAATAGAGAGGATTGAAAAAGAGATTTCCAAGCCAAGAAGCAATGCCTATAGAACTCTGGAATGAAGACATTGAGTTGAGACGTGTCAAAATAACAATTGAAAATGAATTTACTCCCAACTGTTTCTAAATAATGCTCAAGAACTATTTTCCAACGTGAATCATTTTCACTAAAATCTTTTAATGCACATAATTCTTTGAGCTGCAACCATTGCTTCAATATCGGTCATACTAAGGCGTCCCTTAGTATAGAATTGATGAGAACAGCTCTTTTAATTTTATCTTTTCGTCCTTTCCATAAAAAGGAGTACAACAATGCATTAAATTTCTGATATTTTTTTTCTTCAAAATACAAGGGCCATTCGGTAGAGTAGCTTTGGAATTGCAAAAGACTTTATTATTTGTATTCTACCCATTAGGGTCAAAGATCTCCAGCTCAATCGATCGAAGCACTCAGTTCAGTTCCTTTTCAATAAAATCCAAAAAAGCTTTGTAAAAAAGAGATCTAACGTTTGTAAAATACACCCCAAAATTGTTTACAGTAGAACTCATCCAGAGGACTTTTAGTTCAGCACAATCACTGAAGATCATGTGCCCTAAAGTTTGTTGTCTTTGTTTATATGTAACCCAGAAAAGGTACTAAACAATTTAATTACATTTATTAATTCCCACTCCCCGATTTAGGAAGTATGGGCTCTGACACTTCATGTATATATCCTTCTACATCTTTGTTATGTTCTTTATTCTCGGATGAGGCAGGAAATAAGGAGCCTTTCGCAGCCATGATGCTTATTCACAGCGAAACACAAAGCACACGTCACTCTGAACCGGAGTTATATACAGACGTCGAGACGTCAATGAAACTTTCGGATCGAAGTCCACCAAACTAATCACAACCTTCGACCTTTCTTCTTCTACTGTGTTCCCTCAGATGTAGGCATGAAATTGACCAATCAAAAATCCTCCCTTAGTTGTTGAAATCCGAAATTTCGATCCGAGAGGAAACGAAGCGCACAGTGAACATTGCTGAAGATGTGATCGCCGCTTACGATGAAATTTCTATATTTTCTTCTATGTATGTCATTCATTTCTTGAATTCATTCTTTTATCAAAATTCAGAGCTCAATGAATATCTAGCAACATTTTCAGAATTAAAAATGAGAAATTTTAAAATGGGTCATTTTAAAATCTAGTTTCTCTGATTTTAACTCAAATTAATCTTTTCTGTTCCAAGTTTTATTTATTTCCAAGATGATTCATTTCAAAGTACAGAAAAATGTCATTAAAGTTTGAGCCCTTTCTGATCCCATTTCTGTTTTATATCTATCGCCTCTACGAACAAAAAATTAAAAATCACCCAAAACTCACTCAAAAGAAAGATGCCAAACGATCAAATTACGGCATTTATTTTGCGAATTATTTCTCTCTGAAAATAAAATGCCTTAGCTAGAAAGGATTTTGGATCGAACTTTCTGTTTCCTAAACAGTATTTTTTCGAATCGGCCAATCAAATAGCCGCATTTTCGAACCGACCATATACCAAGCTCGCGGCTGAATCCATATCGCTATATGAAATCGTTTTACTTGTTCTGTTTACAAGAACCCGTGCTCGGATCCTGCACTTGACGTCTACAGCTCATGGGTTTCTACCATTGAGACGACAAATATCCAGGGTTTATATACATTTAAAAAGTTTACTTCTCTCGAAATGTATGTTACATGTTTACTAAACTCATAAATGTAATAACAAACAGGATCCCAGCACGGGTAAATGGATTTCACATAACGATCAATGGATACAACTGCGAGCTTGGTATATCATCGGATCGAAAATGTGACTATTTGACTGGCCGAACCGAACACTTACTGCTTAGGAAACAGAACTTTTGACCCAAAATTCTTGCTAGCTGCAACATGTTGTTTTCAATGAGAAATAATTCCCAAAATAAATGTCATAATTTAGTCCTTTGAAAATTGTTCTGTAGTTTAAGAAGTGTTCTTTCTCCCCTCATTTGAAGAGTGCAATTACTTTTCCAGTTTTTAGTTGATCTGGCACTATACCTGTCATGAGAGAATGGCCTATCAGTGAAGTAAGAGGGTTTGATAGCATTGACATTGATGCCTTTACTACTTTAATATTGATTCCATCAAAACCACAACTGTTTTTATTTTTAAGAGAACATATAAGCTGGTTTATTTCTTCTGGTGTAGTTAGACCGAAACGCATGCTGTTACTGTGGCTTCCCTTTATATTTCTTTAGCAAGAGTTGCTCCTATATTGGTAAAATCATTTGCAAACTTATTTGCAATGTCTTTAGGGTTGGAGAACGTTGAGTCCCCATCTTTGAAAGCTTCAGGATATTGTAGTTTTGTAAAATTCTTTTTAAGGATATATTTACAGTCTAAATAGTGTTCCATTAAGAATACAGATACCAACGGCTCCCTGTTTATCACAGCTTTCAGTTCTACTTCAAATTCATAGCCAGATAAATTTAAAATATTTCACGCATCCCGTTGGAGCCAGGTTTCTGTGATACCAATAATGTTGAAATCCAATTTTGTGTCAATGCTGTCAATATATTTGTTGAAACCATCGCGGAGAATGGCATTGTCTAATGGGATATCATTAACTTTAACGCGCTCTACATTAAAAACTCATGAGGGGACATGATTGGCTGAGGTTAAGTACACCCTCGGGACTAGGCAGCACATTGAACTCATTAACATGCAAAATCAACCCGCGCTGCTTAAAGCTAATTTGCAAACTGCACGAGCAAAATTGTTTTTTGCGGTATCTTTAAAACGTAATACTAAAACCTCGCGCGCAATATGAAGATACTTTTTAACAACTAACTGGCGCGATAACAGTTTGGCGTTAACGAATCAAATACAAAGATTCACTCGCATTATTATCGAAACAAGACTAATTATAATAATAAATTCTTCTGTAGTCATATGGAACATGATAATTGCAATGGAACATGTTCTCCTGTCGGAAGATCAAGAAAATTTTAGACTTGAAATTTCGCTTTTGTTGTTGACATCGAACTTGATAACCGTATATAATGCGTTGCCTTAGCAACGCGCAGGTAATTGGCTGATTTCAGAACAAAAGAGTGCCACCATATTCATTGCAAATTTTCTGAAATCAAAACATTTCATTCTTGAATCTACTATCAAGAACACTTCCAAAATGATCAAGCGTTCCAGACCGACTCCTGGTTTCTACCGTCACGCAGACGACGTGAAGCTACCGAAGAAACAGAAGGTTAATGCCAAGAGAGAGGTCCTTTCAGACTTTCATTTTGTGAAGTCCATCCTGTCGAGAAGGATGCGAGATGGCAAATGCGAATATCTATGCTCTTGGTATGATGGAGCCTCGAGCATTTTACGTGTTAGCCCGTCAACCATATTCCCGAGGAACAGGTCGACGAATATGAATACCTTCGCCGGCCTAGCTTTGATCGAGTCGAGGACGCAATCGAGCGATTGGGCCTGGGAATCGAAAGATGCTTGAAGTCGCCTCGGGTATCTCTGGAAGTAGTCGAAATGAGGCATGATCTCATCCGATGGCTGTTTCCAAGGATACCTTTGACTATGCCATACCAGCCGTATCACGCATCAGAGGAAGACTCTGACGACGCCGGGCTCTTAGATACATTGAGCGGGCGGTCACGTTCGCTGGTACCAAGCGTCGCGTAGAGTTTCCCGCCAAGATCCAACTTGTCCTCAGCTACTCGCCCAAGTTCCTACCAGACGCTGACGGGACAGAGCACGTGAGAAGGCCGGTCCAGAAAGTCAAGATCTCCTTTCGCAAACAGCACTTGTAATAGATGTGCTATAAAAACAACGGCTCCTTTAGGAGCCACCATATCGGCAACAGTCGATGGCTCAATGCTTCAGATAGAATGGTTCATTCCCAATTTTGTTTTCAATTTCTTCTTCTTGCTGTAAGCCATAATCAGATGACCCAATAATCAACCAATGAGCCGATCATCTCCTAAAAGCAGTCAATTTCTCGTTGCGGATCCAGAAAATTGAAGGGGGCCTAACGCTACATACTTAACTTGAGGTCTCGGTCAGGGTAAATAATTAAAAATCCATAATACGACTTTTTTCCTTGAATTCAGTTAATAGAGTCCTAAAGTATATTTCTAAAACGCAAAATGACGCGTCAACTGTTTTCCTTGGTTTCAATTGCCCCTTTGTTTTGTCTTGCCCGTTCTTTTGTATTGCCTGCCACTCATTTTCTTTATTTTAATTAACTTTACACGCTTTTTCTAGCACTTAAATTTTGGGTCAAATTTTCACCTTTGCGAAGCCGTTAGAAGATGATAACACCTAAAAAACCGTGTGAGGAAATTTTTATTTTTTACTTGAAAATTGTTTTTATGATAAATTTTGCGGCAGCAAATTGATAAAAATGCGACTTTCAACTTTGCAACCTAATATTTTCGTAAATATGCAAAGTATCAAAAATCGCTCACATGGTTTTGCAGTTCATTTCTCCAAGATTAAAATTTGAAATTGTGCAGCAAATCGGTAATGGTCTGGGGCTTTTCAAGTAAACAAAGTAGTTTTTAGTTGGGGGTCGTAAAAATATGTGACCCAGCGCGCGAAAACATAACGTTTGGTGAACGGTCACCAAACGATCTAGCGGACCGTTTGACGATTTGGCTGAGCGTTTGAACGGTTAGACATGGAAAACTAACGTTCACTAAGATCGTTTGAACGTTCACTGATTTCGGGCAAACGTTTTCCTTGACCGTTAAACGATCTCTCGCAATAAGGCTAAACGGAGTCGCACTTATGAATCAGTGATGTACAAACAGTGATGTTGGTAATAATGAGATGCAGGTACGCACGCTCTGATGAAACTCTTGCCATCAAAACCGGTGCTATAGCGATACATTCGCGAGCTTTCTCAAGCTGTTTAGAAACGAGTAGAACGAAGTGATATTATACTTGATGATAAAGATTTAAAACTTAAGTTTGAGTTCTGGCCCAATAAAACATTCAGTAGAGAACAACAATAAAGAAACCAGCGTTTACGGAGAACAGAGCTCTGCTTTTTAGTTTTTTTTTTTACGGCTTTTAAAGAAAACGTAAACAAACTCACCTTGGAAGTCGCACACTTCTTGTCTTCGCAGCTTCGGAAACATATTGATCGCATTGAGTGAATTTCATCACATTTATCTCATGCTGGGATAATATTATCTTTTCCAATGTTGTTCTTTCTGGTTTGCAGGAATGAACGACTTCAAAACAATCAGACGTTTCGAGGCCTGCTCCGTTTGCACGTGGAACATGATTGCAAACGAGTGAAATGTCACGCTAATTACAAATTCAGAATGAAAAACCTCTCCTCACCTTCCATTGTTTTGTTCTTTTGTTGTTTCTTTCGTATTCCTGGGAAACCTTTGTTTTGAATAACTCAATAGTTTTCTACAGCAGGTAAAAATAAGGTAAAAATCAGACAAATCAGGAGCCGAGAGATGCCAACGTTTCGGATTTTACTTTCAATCCTTCATCAGGGCGGCTACTAAAAACCTTACATCCCTCTACAGCAGGATGACAAAACGGAACTGTAGAGTTCAAGTAAATTCTTCACGAGCAGACTTACAGCGGTACTTAAACAAGTGGCGATAATATTTTTTCGCGCTTATGCAGTGCAACGTTTTCTGCACGATCTACTAAATATAGGCGAAACATCGAAAAGCCAGAGCAAGCATGCGACGCGATAATCTACTTTTTGATAATTTTTTTACATGGAGAAGGAGAGAAACAAGACGAAAAGACACGAGATGATTATAAAAGGCTAGCGGCCTTTTTCCGGGCATTCTTGATGCAACAAAAAATTATTCACCGCATGAACATCGCTTCGTAGAGTTTTACTAGTTTGTTTGTAGAATAATCACTATATTAGTTTTTGCTGCACAGTGATCCTACAAATCAAGTGTGAAACATTCGCTTGATTACTGTATTAAATGTACGAGTCAATTCTATTCGTACTTTTATGAAAGATTAAACATTCCCTCTGCTTAAATTTAAATGAAAGTTGTACGTTCCGACGAACGCTCGTTCGAACGTTTAAACGTTATCTTACAACGTTTAAACGTTATCTTACAACGTTTAAACGTTTACCCTAAACGTTTGAACGCTTTGCCAAATCGTTTGAACGATCGGATTGGAAAAACAAACGCTCTGCTAGATCGTTTGAACGTTTAGCATGAACGTTCAAACGATCAGTGAACGTTTGGTGAATAATCATATCGTTAAACGCTATATCGTTTAAGTATGTTTTCGCGCGCTTGGTCACATATATGAAAAATCTAAACTCTGCTAAAATGAACAACTTCATTAGATAGAACAATCTTTCAGCTTTTTAAACGATATATAACTGATTATCACCGTAAGCACGTCGTTTTCCCTGACCGAGACCTTAAAGAGCCTGTGTCTGCTGCCATTTTGACAGCCTAGTAACATACCAAGTCGAAGAAAGCATCCATTTCCCTCGGCTGATTTTTAATAGAGAATATAGAGCAATGTTCTCGATTAAATTTGGGAAATCCAATCCGAACCTGTGTTTTTAGATGTTTATTTCGATATTTCTACACGTAATTCGTCTTCTAATATCAAATGAAAACAACAACAAAGGAGTGACACAGGCTCTAATATAAAATCTCAAGAAAAGGGGATGTACGAGTAACCAATATCCAAGATATTTAAAAGGTATTACACCGATCCTAAACAAAACAAATTAAGTGAAAGGAAAATTGATTTTGCTAGTTTTTCACAACGGTCATGAAATGCGCTCTAATCTAATAAGCGTATCACAATTTCGTGTCATACCATTACTTTATTTAATTTACTAAATTATATTTACATTACAACACCCTTTAGTAAAGTTTGCCTCGTAATATGAAATAAACAATGTTTCTTACTCTCATATACTATAAAATTTAATTATATTTAAATTGTTATTATGTATTTAGACAGACCCATACTGATTAAGATTAATAATATTTTCGTTTTCATGTCGTTCTTGGTGTGAAGTCTCTTGGCTGAGACCCCTATCAAGGTCTCTGCTAAGGACAGCAGCTCTGCTTTGCGCTTCTTGTTAAGCGACTCCCTGGTATGCTCTGCTAGTGGCGCTGGAGAGATAACAACAGGTGGTAGCAGAGGAGTGACACTCAGCCGTGGAACGTCAGCAGCTGATCTCTGCTTTCCACCACCAAACCAGTACTCCTCGTCATGTTTCTCGTAGCCCGGCGGTATCCTGTGGTAGTGCTTGAGATCTTGCTGTCATTTCTCGACACAGAGCATGCTTGCACAAGCATCCCAACGATTAATCTTCCGGAAAAAATATCGACGGAAATCATCATTCTTCTCCACACCTAAAAATATGTATACATAAATATCGATGTCAGAACCAATGGAACGCCAAGGAGCTGGTGCCCCCTTAGCTGATATTCTCTCTGAAATGTTTGAAGTTCACATGTTTGCTTTTTCATGTACCCAGTGGTGTGCCTGCAGAGAAAAGAAATGATTTATATCATCATATTGGACAATTTTGACATTTTGACAAACTATCCAGTGTATGGTATTATAAGTATGCTATTTAAGAACTGATTTGGTATATACTAATCACATTTATTACATAAAGATCAGTGAGGGCCACATGTATGTTATCTACCCTCAATGAGAAAAGCTTAATCATCATCACCATAATCTCTCCCACAAAAAAATGATATCTTCATTCTTTACAGTGACGATAACATGTCACATAGCTTTCTAGTTTTCATTTTTTTTGGTATTTCACTAATGTTTATGTAGTGTGTGGTTCAGCAGGCCATGTATATCCTCTTTATATACACCACACATATTAACCAATTGCAACGCCGTATGGCAAGTTATGGGTTAATATGATATTTATTATAGCATTATATAGTTTTTTTTTTATAAATGACAAACTTACCATGCCCTGAAAGTCAGTTTTCTGCTCTGGGGATGGGTTGTCACTTGTGAATATTTCATACAGTTGTTAAAAGTCCTAAGCATGAAACAAAAATGTGAGTGAACTACAAATGATGTCAAGTTAAAGTTTGACAAGCACATGTTTGAGATTTTGTAGAACAAATAACAACACTATCATTTTCAGAAAGACACTCATACCTTCCAAAGTTTTGTTACATGTTGTACAGTCTTGGCTGGTAGCTGATACAAGAGCCGCTTCTCATTTCCCATAAGGGACGTCCACTCTACCTTCTTCTTCTCATTCTCCCACACGGAAAAAGTCAGCCCCAATGATCTGATCACTGCAATAACCTTGTCGAGATGCTCGGTAGTTTTCCTGCGGCTGTAAGAGCACCTTTCATCCCAATCAATAGCGCTGCGAACTACACCATGCTCTAATCTGTCCATGATTCTCAGTAACATTTGGAGCTCATCCCACATCACATGATCTAGAGGGATCTTGGCGTTGAGGATTTGGATTTGGCGTTGAGCGGAGTCAGTTTTTGGTTACGTTTTCCTTGTCCTCTGATCTCTCTTTCTGCTACTCTAAAAACTGCTCATAACTTTGGACAGGTTTTTCTTGACACGGAGATTCATGTGATGGCTGAACTATAAAACAAAGCATTATCTATCAGATCAAGCAAAATTGGCATCTGTTTAGCACGGCCTCGCAACCATGTAGAAAGTGAACATTTTCGTGTAATTCTCACTGTTTCTGATTTAGGCAATAATAAAATATTATGAAAAACTAACCTTTATGTTTGTTTGGACTCCAGTTCTGAATAACGTCCGCCGGCAACCACTTTAAACCGAATTTCACCTCAACTTTGTCTCCGCATTTCAGAGGAGGATATCGCTGCCTTTTGCCTTCTGGCTCCACTGTCAGTCTGATCTCTTTCCTCAACGGAAAGTGTTCGCCGTCGAACCATTCCTCATCAGTTTTCCACAAAAGTTGGACTTCGTCGTGAAGTGACATTCAAATATTGCTAGCTTATTCAAATAAGAAGAGGGCTTTAGACGCTTAGAAGAATGACAGCACAAATGCATACCCTCTTTATTAGCCTTTTGTGATCTAAAATTCTAAAGAAACACACGCGGCAAATTTAAGCGCGGTCCTTAAGCAGTATAAAAGATTGTTCCTGCGTATTTACACTTTCTTTACGAAAAACCATTCTCGGTTGCTGGCAGGAAATACGGAAATGATGAAAGAACGGCTCTAAAAATGCTACCCAATCATAAACGGGCACAATAATCTTGCCATCATGAGTACTGACTAACTGAGCCTTGATGATACCTGCGCTGCTAGATGTGAAGAAACAAAAGTTGCTCTGAAAGACTTTTTGAGACAAGTGAGTAGATTTGAAAACCAAATCACCCTTTAATAATGAGTGGAAAGCAGCAGTTGAATAAGCGGCCAGGGATAAGAACACATATGTGTTATCAATCAAGATCAAATTGCAAGCATAATTATAGCCAGCATTTGTGTCTACTTATAATAACTTTATTGTGTGGGAAGAATCGCGAATAAAAGAAAATTTAAGCGGGTATTTGTCGTTGTTGTTGGTAAACGAGCTTTATTTTCCGTATCTAACTATCCCGCTTTGTTGAAATATAATTATTGAGAGCGGCAAAAATAACGTAGACCTTTGAAATGAGACTAAATTCAAAGCAACAACTTTTCGAGTAACAAGATTTTTTGCCGCTTTCTAGCAAAATTGGTCGAAGTTCTAAAAAAATATGTCTTAATAACAAACTTAGGTTTGCACGAGAATTTTATCCCGGATACAACTAGCACCCCAGGATTTGTCAAACTTAAAGGCGCTGATGATGTGCCCTAGACGTTGGAGCTCGGCTTTCGCTGCCCCTTTTATAATGCCATCGCCGGTCCCTCTCAATAAGACCACTTCTCGACATGTAAAACTGCCTTTCTTGACCTTTGTTGTCACGTTTCCAGCCGCCTGAAGAAAACAACCGCTGTGTGTTCTGTCAACCTCCCGGAGCTACTGACCGCCATGTTGTCCTGGGTTGGTACTGCGGAGGAGCACTTGCATTTCTCCTGTGGAATAGACTATCAGCTCTTATGATGGTGTTCTCTGTTGAGGATGAGAGCTATCGCCGAGGGAACTGGCATTGGCAGTACAACTCGAAGCAGAATTTCTGCTGGTTGTCGACGTGTTCGAACTACTTTCTGCTTGACAAAGGGCTCGCTGAAAGTCTGGGTATTGTATGATGTCTTTAACGAGGTTATCAATGTTATTCTCGGATATTTAGAGGCAAAACCGAGGCGCAAAGCCATCCAGCTGAACTAGAAGTGGACTTAAGATGGCGGCTGCGTTTTCCAAAGGAAACTTACTACCAGCAGCACCTTCTGGGTAATTTCAAAATGGCATGTACCGCGGACCACTAAAATAGCGGGCACAATATCCTCACATACATTTTTTTTATACACAAGTATAAACGCCGGACTAATTCAACGGCCGCAAAATTAATCCATACATATATTTGCAGACATAGATGTAGATTTTTGTAAAGCAAGTGCACCTTTGGATTTTGAGTGTTAAGAGCGCCTGTCTGTAAATATCACAGATCGACGTCAAAATGCGAAATTACAAAATCGCTCAAATTTGGTCAAAAGTCAAATTGAAGGATTTATGCTGTGAAAATTTCAGATCGATCGGATAAATATTTTTCGGGAACGACGACGGAGGTGATTTTTCCGAGCAAAATCGCTATTTCGAAAAACTCCTATACGTGCGAAATGGACCCAAGTAATAAACATGGATCCTTAAACACGACAAGATAAGCTTTCATTCAAGTGGTTTGTCAACTATTTCCGTTAAAACATAAATATAATATGGGCATATATTTTGCAAGTTGATGTGTCGTGCCTCTCAATAGACAAAACATAACACTTTCCATATGATTCATATGTTCGCAAACGATCGTGAATGGCAAAACTACTACTACGCATTGTTTTATATGGAAACCAGCATTGACGACCACACAGGGATGATGACTTATCGCTCTAGTGTCGACTTTAGTGCAATTATGATGCCGCGGATCCGCAGCGTGGCCATGCATCAGAGGACAAAGGAGGACAAAGCCCTAGAGCAAAAAGCCTTAACTTCTTCGTTAAACACGTGAGTTGTAGCTAGCATTCCTGACTGTACAAGAAGCCGAAACATCAACACAGTTTTGTCGACAGTTTTGTCGAGTAAGTTCATGTTATAACGCGCTAGTCATAAAGGACTTTCAGGAGAGTCGTCGATCGATGCAACATCAACATCAATCGTGTTCACTTCTTCCTGATTTTGATCCTCATTAGAGTGTTTACTTTGGGCGATCATCGTTAAAAGCATACGGATATCTGCACAGTTACTCTGGGCGTTATGGCTTGTTTCGACATGCTTGTCAAAATTTTGGCTGTTATATTCCTTGCACGATATGTTTTTCTTGCATGAGTTGTACAGACATTTAATTGAACTTTTGTTTACGACTTGTGCCTTTTCGGCGTGTTTGCAGAGTGTTTTGGCAGTAAATGCCTTAAACGCTCGTCGTCTGTTTTTTTTTTGTTGTATCTTCGACTTGTTTTGGCCTCGCACGTCACTTGAAGCTTCCGGGTCTACCTGTTTGGTTACAGCTACAGACGCTTTGGCTCTAGAGAGCTGTTCATTAAGATATATTATTGAAACATCGGGATTTGAGGAGTTTTGTACATCCTTGTCATTTACGATAGGCATCAGACTAAGGCCATCGTGATAAAACAGCGTGAAAGTGTTTAGCGTATTGTATAGAGTCGTGATATGGATTAGAGCATCCTTCAACTTCATTTCTCCGACTTCTTGTTTTTTTTTTACCCACCATCTCCGCATTTGGTTGGGAGGAAAAGTACCGGGAGGGTTTGGAGGTGGAAGTGAAAGTTGACAACATAGCGTTACACCGAATTCATCGCCGCAGTCTAACGAAAAAGACGAGAATGTAGGTCTTTCCTCGGTTTCTCTTGACCGGTTTGGAAATGATATCTCCATCGATATAACTGGGTCTGTAGGAATTGAAAAAATGCTCTTAGATTCGACTTTTAGTGTTTTGAAAGGGACCACCACAAACCTCTCCAATTTAATATCAAATCATTAGATTTCAAGGACTGACATCAAACGTGATTGTAAGTGTTCGATCTTTTGTATGCCTCCCTTTTTACTTATGGTACAGGGGGTCACACTTAATTACCTGGTTGGTCAGATTCTTGAACTGACTTTGGAGTCTCTGTTTGAGGACATGGCTCCAGTACTGTGTAAACTTCCTATATGCAATGCTAAATAAAACAGAAAAATCACCATAATATAACCGTAGAATTGTAAAAACAATCGCTACCATCCGTGGTCGGATTCTCTCGCTCAGTCCCATCCTAAGTATTCCTGTCCAAATTCATAGAAAAAAAACGTGACTTGATAAAAATGAGGTACAGTAAAAACCCACATAAAAGAACAGGTGTTTTGGAGAATCAGGCTGATTTTGTTCTTGTATATTGGGTGTTTTCTGCAAAATCAGCCTGAAAATGTTCTTAAGGTGTTCTTAAAGTTGTTTCTTAACATCAACTACTGCATACACTAGAAAGGTGACAGTCATTTAGTAACAACAATTAGTCAAGTCTAAAAAACAATTGCTAAATTACCCTGGAATTCCTGCTGTAGAACTGTGTGTGCATGGTCTAGCACATCATATTGATCTCCTGGGTACTCTACCACAAAGTGGGTTACTGTACTCGAATCTAACTGGCAGCAATTTTTTTATACAAGAACAATTTTCATTTTTCAGGCTGCATGTGTTCTTATGTATAAAGGTACCTTTTTGACCAAATTTCAGCCTGAGTGTTCTTAAACCACATGTTCTTTTATGCGGGTTTTTACTGTATAGCTAACAGTCTAACAGTATAAGTTAATCAATGAAAAAAATCATCAATTACCTATGATAGAATGACACTTCGCTCATATAGCCATGCATATAGGGCCATTCCATTGTTTATCTGCGCCCCCCTACAGAAGAGTTCTCCAAGGGTCAAACCGAAAAAAAAGGCTCTTCCGTGCAATTAAAAAAGCCTCTTCCGTGGGTTTTTCCGAGGGGGTAAAATAATTTTTTTTAATGGGAATGGCCCATATAAATACAAATAGAACAAAAGCTTATAAATACCCTTTTTCTGTAGACATGGTAGTTCCTGAAAGGGATTGTGACCTTCCTTTGTAAATAATTGGCCTGCAAAGAAACAAAAAAAATACACACGTGAGTCAAGTGATCAAGAAACATTTATTAGATGTTTCAGCCTGCCATTAAGACAAAGATGAAATTTGCATGCCCCACTGACAAATGCTTATATCTGTTGTAACATATATCGCATGTAACATTATTGTGGGAATTCTGTAAACAACCATTTTTTCCGCTTTCTTGCCAACATAACTAGAAACATTCGATAAATATTGGCAAAAGACCAGCATTTGCCATGTTTTCGTCACCTTGGCTCTTAGGGTGACTTAGCCAAGGGCAAACGTCATGCCAGAGTCGCACTATTCTAATCCTAAACTACAATAGAACATTTTCTATTATAAAGTTTAATGAAGCATCCTTTGAAAAAGGAATGGTTGGACAGAAGAAGCTCGACTGAAGCTCACTTAGACAATAGCTAATCTGACACTCTTGCATTGGCTGACAATAGCTTCTGCTTTGCAGCCACAACATTAACAATGATACTTTGTTGGAAACAACACTATATAGTTTTTCAAATATAATTTCTACCTAAAAGATTTTACCTTGTGTCTGGTTACTTTGATCTTGATATTGTCCTAGTGTGTGTTTTTTTTGTTATTCACTTTCCTGAAAAATGAAAATAAGTATATGTTACTTACTGGCTGGGAGGTTGGTATCAGGAAAAACTGTGACCGAGGGCTATAAAATGTTGACCAAGGCAGAGTCTAAATATATTGGCATGGAGCCTAGTGCCAATTTCTTTTGCGCATCCAATATGGTGCCTGCAACTACAAAAGGTTTTGCGCCATAAAAAACACTATCCAACTACTCCTGCAAGCATTATCAAGCATATTTTCGACTATTTACTGTTTTGAGAAAATAATCAGAATGGCGGCTCAGTTCGCGAGTGATACTGCGTTTTTAATCTTAATATCCACCTTATTTTATTCTACTGATTTGGTAACACCTATCCTACTATACACCACTATTCACCTTGTTAAATAATTTTATGTATAGAAGAATATAAAAGGGCAAGGCGGGACAACCAATGACTGTTGTTAAACAATCATGGACGTTTCGGCTTTTGGCCTTGATGAAGTGCTGAAGGCTGAAACATCCATGATACAATTTTCAACAACAGTCATACTATAATAACATTTTTAATACCCTGAGTTAGTGCTGCATCCTAATACCCCTTTATTGGAAATAAATATTATGTGATGAGATTTACCTGGCTTCTGGTGAAATGGATCTGGAATTGGATCTGCTTGCTCTATTGACTCTATGCCCCGTCTTCTGGAATGATTCCTGAGGAAAGAAATTATTAGCAATGAGATGTACAGCACAAGGCAAAGAAGTCTTGAATAATATGATCAATTTTATTTAATATTACCTGGCTGGTGAAACGGATCTAGAATGGGATCTGCCCCCTAATCTTCTGGAATGTTTCCTGAGGAAAGAAAAAAATATTTCTACCAAAATTTTTTACTTTATTATTTGATTTAATAATTACCTGGCTTCTGGTGTAATTGATCTGGAATGAGATCGGCTTGCTCTATTACCTAGACTGAAAAAAAAAGGTTATCAGGATCAGGGAATAAATGAAGAGGGAAGTTCTTGCATCTTGCAATACATAACTTTCAATAACTTAATTATATTCTACTGTTGCAGTACTAAATGGCGAAGTGATGAGTGATCCAGCGAAGTGATGAGTGATCCAGCCCATGTCGCTGAGGTCTTTAATACTTATTTTTCTGAGATAGGTCCTGAGCTTGCTAAATGTGTAAAGGAAGTAGATTGTTGTTTTGATGACTATTTATCACCTACTGAGAAATGCTTCCAGTTGCAACAAACCAATAGCCAGCAAGTACTGTCTCTTTTGTCTAAGTTATCGAAGACCAAGGCGACTGGGCTGGACAACATTTCTGCCAGACTTTTAAGGGAGTGCACTGATCTTATTGCCAGACCACTCTGTGCTATTTTTAACCAATCTGTCATCACTGGCGTTTTTCCTACAGAATGGAAAAACGCCAGAGTAATTCCGCTGTATAAAAACTCTGGGAAAGATCTGATTTGTCTAATTATCGACCTATTTCAATCATTCCTGCCATTGCCAAGGTTTTTGAACGTATTGTATACAATCAGTTTTATGCATACCTTAATGATAATAACTTAATTACCAGTTGTCAGTCTGGCTTTAGATCTATGCACTCTACTGTTACAGCCTTATTGGAAGCCACTGATTCATGGTCGTTAAACATTGATAGGGGTTGTGTTAATGCTGTTGTTTTTCTGGATCTCAAAAAGGCCTTCGACACAGTTGACCATAATATTCTTTTGTCAAAGTTGCGTTATTTTGGCCTTCATGGCACAACTTTACAATGGTTTGCCTCGTACCTGGGTAATCGTTCTCAGGTATGTCAGGTTAACGGTCAAAATTCTTCACCAGCTTTTGTGAAGTGTGGGGTCCCCCAGGGAACAATTCTTGGCCCACTGTTGTTTTTACTCTATATTAATGACCTGCCAAACTGCTTGTTGCACTCCCAGCCGAGAATGTACGCTGATGACACCAGTATAACGTTTGCCAGCGACGACCTGGGGGTCATCAATGTGCATATGAATGAGGACCTGGACGGTATTAATAAATGGCTAGCCGCAAATAAGTTGACACTTAATATGACTAAAACTGAGTTTCTTCTCATTGGCTCCTGGCAAAGATTAGCCCACCTACCGGGTTCTCCTAGCCTTGCTATTGATGGCACTCCGGTCAGTCAAGTACCCTGTACGAAATCACTTGGTGTCATGATCGATGAAAATCTTGGCTGGGAGGAACATATTAATAGTATATCTAAAAAGATTTCTTCTGGCATTGGTGCCATTAAACGTATTCGGTCTGTTGTTCCCCGCGAGACCCTGCTTACTACGTACAATGCTATTGTCCAACCACATTTCGACTATTGCAGTACTGTTTGGGGCAACTGTGCCGGGGGCCTTAGTGATAAGCTCCAGAAGCTCCAGAATCGCGCTGCGCGTATCATAACCTTCTCTAGCTACGATACCAGTGCCGTTACGCTATTTCGAGAGCTTGGTTGGTTTAATTTGAGTGATCAACGCAAAGTAACTAAATCACTATTTATGTACAAAACACTCAATAACCTTACTCCGAGCTATCTCACTTCTAAATTCTCCTGGCGAGACAATTCTTGTTATAATTTAAGGAATTCTGAAAACAAGTTAACGGTGCCGCTCCCTCGTACTGAGTATGGCAAACGAAGCTTTAGTTACAGTGGAGCGGCACTGTGGAATGATTTACCAGTTGAATTGAGGCGATCTCCATCGCTAACTAAATTTAAAGACGGGGTCACGCACGGCCTCTAAGTGACACGGCATCCTTGAAAAGCAGGTGTTTTTATTATTATTATTATTATTCATATTATATATTTATATATTTGTATTTTTTTTTTTCCTTTGAATATTTGTAAATAGATTTCTCGAGTATTATTATAGTCTCGACCTGAAGGTTCTACCGTGTATAAATAAAGCTTTTACTTACTTACTTACTTACTTACTTACTAAAAAAACTATTCCAAGCTTAAGGTCTTACGAACTAAATAATTTGCATCTTACCTCCGTTCCTTTGACATCGATCTGTCGGATCTTGAACGAGCTGAGAGGGATAGAGTTTTTTCTCTCTGCTTTGTCCTTGGTCTATAGGAGAAAACATAACTTAAGCTCAGATTGCAGATGAAATCGGAGAATTAATACCTGGCTTCTGGTGTAATTGATCTGGAATGAGATCGGCTTGCTCTATTACCTAGCCTATCTGTCGGATCTTGAACGAGCTGAGAGGGATCGACTTTTTTCTCTCTGCTTTGTTCTTGGTCTACAGGGCATCTGGGGAAGTGCGGTAAAAAACGGCAAAAAAGTGCGGAAAAGTGCGGGATTTTTTAGAAAAAAGTGCGGGAAAAAGTGCGGTAAAACGGTCAAAAGTGCGGAAAAGTGCGGTAATTTTTTCTTCTTTAATTTGTAGTTTGTGCATTTTGGGGATCATAACGAGTCGTTTCTGTTGATTTTCTATTTGTTTTGTCATTTCTAAAGCATTTTCGTTGAAATTGATGTAACAGCTAACTTATTAAACTTCGCATGATCAATATTTAGGTCAAGAACAATGGAAAAATGAAAAAAAGATGGGCTCACCGTGCTTGCTTGGGCGCCATCAGTCATTTAAAACTCGAACCCCCAAAATCACTAAGAGCGCCTATTTCTCCAGACAATCAACTCCTGTATTAAGTACAAATAAACGAACTTCTAACATCCAACGTTTTTCGTTCTCCTGTATGCTGTTTTCCGCTATATACTTGACCTATTTAGCAAATAAAAACGGGGGTCACCGATTTGGTCTTTGAAAAAGCAATGAATACCGAAAAACGCGCGCCATTTGTATTTACCCATTTCTTACAAGATCAGCTATTGGCTTTAACTTCATCCAATTACAGATCTCCTAATTGATGGTTTCTTGTACTCATGCTCAAACGGTCTGTTGTGGAACGCCTGGTATTTTTTGCGTTCGGTGGCGATCGTATCGGAAGAAAATTTTGGAGTTTTCAAGGTTTTTGCGCTTAATACTTCAGCATCAACATAATAAACTAGGTATTGACCTACAAATCTTTGAAATTGCCGTGTTTAGAAGGAATTTTTCACACAATTTTTAGTTATTTTCTTAAAAAGTGCGGAAAAGTGCGAAGAAAGTGTGAAAGTGCGGTTTAGTGCGATTTTTGGGCAAAAGTGCGGAATCGCACTGCCGCACTTCCCCAGATGCCCTGTCTATAGGAGAAAACATAACTTAAGCTCAGAATGCAGATGAAATCGGAGAATTAAGGAGGCTGCCTACAATTTTTTCTGCCCTCGACCACCAAACTTTGTTTGCCTGCTGTTCAAGTACACAAACTTGTACCGGTCTGAGCTTTCAAATGGTTACCCTGGAGGGTTTGAACTTTATTGTAGTGTGCATTTTGTTGTGATTTTGTTGCGGCCATAGAATAGGACAGTTATTATCATTATTATCACTACACAAGGCCAAATAATACGATAGTGTGTATGATAGTGTTCGTCCAACCGAATTGAATACTGTAAGCTTAGATAAAGGCAAAAATCCTATCGTTCACAATTATTTCGCCCGTTGAGATTACAAACTTAGGTTAATACATGAAACAAAAAGAATCACAACTTTTAAAAGCACATAAAAATCTACTCTGCTAGCAGGGTAATAAGAATCCCAAAAGGTAATACAAATGAAAACATGGCAAATGTTTTTTAACTGTTTTTTTGTAGGCTTACTTCTAGTCAGCTCTCGCCATCCCTCCTGTCCTCGACCCGCGAAACGAAAGCACACCAAAAACCAGATAAATTCAACCAATATCTCCGGAGCCCTCCATTTTTCGTCGGTGTTCTGTCCGTGGCTGTCGAATTAAGTACTGTTTCCCAGACTGATAGCGAGTTTATGTTTCGGTTCCACAATATTTTCTTTTTCTAGTAAACAACTTGTTCGCCTTCGCTTCGAACATGAGACTAAGCTTGTTGTTGTTGAGGTTTCGGCTCACCGGTGTGATTTGGCGATGAATCGCTGCTTTCCTGTCAGAGTACTCGGGGTCAAGGCTTCCCTTTCTCTGTTTTAACTTCGGCGTAGAATTTCCGTAGAATTTCACTTATGACTTTTCTTGTTTTACGATGGTAAAATCGACAACAACGTTTCGCTTGTGCCTTGTGGCATCATTTCTCAAACTTCCTTATTTTGCCACTCGGTCGCTTTCTTTGTGTTTTTTGCTTGTTCATTTAGCCAACTGATCAACGTTCAAGTCTGAGTTTTGGCTACTGAGAGTGAAATACGGGGTTTCTTTCAATTCCATGGCGATAAAGAAACGAGAGAAAGTTAGAAAAACTCGCCGAAAAATTTTCACCGAGTGAATTCCCGCCACAAACTCGCACTAAAATGGTATCCGCGTGATCTGATTGGTCTAGCGTGGCAGCAGAGCGCCACCACGGCCAATCAGAATGAGGGCGGTAAATGTATTTGCGGCCCGCTGTTTGCCATTTGGCCCGCAAAAATAGAGCGTTTTAGAGAGGGCGGTTTACAATTTGGCCGCGCGTAGTGATAATAATGCGCATTTATTTGACTTTCAAAGCGTAGCAAACAAGGTCGTGCAATGAACAATACCAAAACATAGAATTTCATTTTTCGCACCATAGCGGTATCTTTCATTTTAGATGTCTGTTAAATTCAATATATATATGACCAGATTCAACGTCTCTACAGCTTTGCTTCTTAGAAGCGTGACAGCGAACTGTGTGGAGAATTCATTGAGCCATAGAAGCAGTGGTCGATTCCCATGTTGGAATGTCGCTCGCTTTAGGGAAAACCGACATGAAAGCTCTAACAGGCGAAAACAAAGTATAATGACAAAAACCGGGTCAAGCAAACCGAAGGCAATGAAGTTTGGATTTTTTTCTCGATGCCTTAAAAAAACTTCAATGTACTCAAGACTTTGGTGTTATCTTTGGTATATATTCAATAATAATTTACGGAAGTTGCAAAATAATTGACATATGGGATTTTTGTCAGAGGAGAAAAACGTATGATTTAGAATTCTGGCCAAAATTTCTCAACTTTTGCAGTTTACTTGTCGATACTTGAACACATGCCAAATAAAATCGAAAGCATCCTAAGAAGGGAAATTTGGCTGACACATTGCATTGGTTTGTAGATAATTCGGACGGTAAAGAAGTCCTCTCGAATAACATAAAATTGGCCCAATGAATTCTCTCCAAATTTGCCTGGATTATTGTCTGTTACTCAGGGATTAGTGCGAGGGGTGTCATTTTAAAAGTTTGGATCGACCAACGCGTCTACTGTCCCGTAATTATGAATAAGGGCGTGGCTATTACGTTGCTATAGCAACTCCGATCACAACAAAATACACATTACAATAAAACTCAAACCCTCCAGGGTAACCATTTGAAAGCTCAGACCGGTACAAGATTGTGTACTTGAATAGCTGGCAAACAAAGTTTGGTGGTCGAGGGCAGAAAAAATTGTAGGCAGCCTCCTTAAAACTAAAACACGAACCTTTCGAAAGAAAACGAGTGGAGATCGATCTAATATTTTAATGTTCTGGGCTGCGGGAGTCCAACGCATAAAATAAGCCACATCTTTATCGAAGCGTTGAACGAGGGTTTCAACACTACTTGAAGGCACTTTTCGAGTTTGTAAGGTATTGTAGGTCGCGGGACAACTGAAATCTCAAGGAAATCTCGAGGAAATACGATACGTACCAACACAAGAATTACAGGAAACAGAAACTGTGTTGCTCTCAGATTTCCTTCAATCTATGCGGTGATGAATCATTATCAATTGCATTTTCATCATGTAAGCACGATAATCTGGTAATCTTTGAAAGATTATTGAGTGTTACACGTGCGAAGATAGCTTGATTACCTGAGGTGAAGAGACAAAAGGCCTACCTGGATCTGGATTTCCTTTTGCTTTTCCCCATCTCGATAGTGCCTAAGCCAAGTATCGTTCTCTGAATGGTCGAGGACGAAATGTGAAAGGCAATTATTTGTCGATCTTCTAATCCGAACTAATGGGGCAAAATTTCAATGACAAAGTATGATGGAGTATAAATACACTTCATACCTCGGGGCTAAAAGATAGTCGAGTGAGGGCCCGTCGTCACACCTATACCACCCATGGTAATAGAGCGTCCTAAGAGACTGTTTTAGAAGGCAAATACTTGCTTTATACATTATACCTACTGCCTTTGATACCGTACGTGCGATATTATTGATATGTGGTAGCCAGCTTAGATGTTTATCAACTCCTAAAAAAACCGTTTCTTTAACGTGCTGAATATCATTATCACTCAATGATACTTTAATATCAAGTTTTGCCTTCTTTGCCTTGGACGGAGCCAATCAGTTAGTTTTTCTAACTTTCTATTAACTATTATAGATAATAAATTAAAATTTTCGTGTGAAAAAAAAAAATATTTGTATCATCAGCAAAGAAAACCAGTTCCAAGGCGTTACATAAGTCAGGCGTCCCCGACCTGCAGACTGGGACCCTCTTGCCAACACGATCGAACAATGGATAGAGTCGTTTTTCTATTTCTTTAGTTTCAAGTTGATTTGAATGTGTAGTGAGTGGACAAGAGCAGAAACTATTAGCCTCCCGTAACGCTCGTGTCCAATGTCGAGTGCACGCCCAGTTATCGTCGTGATTGCCGCCAAACCCCGCGTGACATGACATTGGCAAATCGTCTTAGCGGACCTCTACACTGCTCTCCCGATCTAGTTTTCTTGCAGAACCAGCATGATTTTTGCGCAGATACCTCCAAAAGCACGGCGACGCACAACAAAATTCGTAAAATTGTCCTCTCTGGGTCTCGATCTTTAAACGCCGCCGCGATATTAACGCCGACTTCACTCGAGGTTTTCACTGATTGTTCAGTATTAAAACTACTATGTGCAAAGCTCCAAGTACTTCTTAGTTAATATTTTTGCTACTTTAAAAAATCTGGCCCCGGTTCTGCGGTAAAACTCTTGGGTTTGCCAAAAACACCGCCTTTTTGCAACAAGCTGTTGTCATCCCGAGGCCTCGCGCGGCCACATACGTACGCATGCGTAGATGTTTGAGTTACTAATGCTAGAATTCGTTATAACACTATCTTGGATTTGTATGGAAACATTTGTTATCACTTTTAAACTTTGCTGTTTTGGAAATGGTTTGCTTAGCCTGTATTTCTAGTGTGAGCTAAGTGCCGATGTCTTTAAATCATAACCTTCAATGAACGGGCAACTGAACGGGCTGGACGGTTCAAGCAAGTGCATGCCTTCAGGATTTGAGTTGCGGTCTTTTCTCTGTTTGCGTAAGCATCCCAGTGCGAGGATACTTTCTCCTGCAGCTGCCTGTATCTTCTTTCTCTTTACCCGTTGCAACTTTTTCTCGGACACCAGCCTGATCTGCAGGCGGCACAGCATGCCTTCAGGATTTGAGTTGCGGTCTTTTCTCTGTTTGCGTAAGCATCCCAGTGCGAGGATACTTTCTCCTGCAGCTGCCTGTATTTTCTTTCTCTTTACCCGTTGCAACTTTTTCTCGGACACCAGCCTGATCTGCAGGCGGCACAGCCTGGCCTCCTGGTGTACTAGCTCGAAGAGGACTTAGAGGGGACAGAACCCAAAATGGCAAGATTTCTACCCTAAGGTCAGGTAAAGTCAGATAGGCTCGATTCTTTGTATAGAGTATCCTTATACAATAAGAAACAAAATAGAACTGAGTATTTTTTTCTAATTGATCCGTCTTTAAGATATCAGCTGCTAAACTTTGGTTGCTGCAGCACTTTTTGACATTTTTTGTTAGAATTGTACAAATGTTGCCATAAAACGATGCAGTAACCAAAGTTTAGCAGCTGATATCTTAAAGACGGATCAATTAGAAAAAAATACTCATTTCCATTTTGTTTCTTATTGTATAAGGATGCTCTATGCAAAGAATCAAGCCTATCTGACTTTACCTGACCGTAGGGTAAAAATCTTTGCCATTTTTGGGTTCTGTCCTTAGAGGGGAAAGTGACTGGCTCTCTTTGCTCGGCGATTCAAAGCATGATGTCATACTTCAAAAGAAACGACCAGATTCGATAGGTTTGATAGAATTTAATAGTAGATTTCGGCTATGGTTAATAGTTTGTCCGGATGGCCTTTCCATAAACACTCCAATCTTTTGGTGGATGGAGGAGGTTTTCAATCCATTGGCTCTTCACATACTGTACTAGGGCATTCAGCGGCTCTGCCGATGCCTTAACGGTGAGTCTTGTAAACATGGTTACAATCTCAGAGTGCGGGAGGAAGGGTAGGACCATCAATCGCCGTAAGTATGTGTACGTTGCGTCGTAGTTCTCCGCAGCGCAGTTGTATGTGTCCAGTGAACTAGTTCTTGCGCGTTCAATTGTAGACCGAGGCAATGTTGAGCTTGTTCTGGCGCGCGCATTTGTAAAACTAATGCTAAGTGTATAGTGTATGATCTCCGTCTTGATTAACAAATTCCTTGGAGCGATTAACAGACTTATGTTGATATCCATGATCTCTCTTCCTCACACGACTGTTTCAGAGCCCCTGTCGCTGGACACTCGGTACCAGTTCCCTATACTTGCTTCTAACGCGCGGTGTCTGCACGAAAACGAGGCGGGAAATTGTTTGACCATGAGTTTGTCGTGTCACTATCTAGACACTGTTTCAAACACTCATTATTTCTCACGTAGTTTCGTTCTTGATTTCTGAAACATCGATAAGTGCATTGGAGATGTTCTTTTTGTTAGACTGATGGGAATGCAGGATTTTAAAACCCGACTTTTATCAAGAACTGAAGGGTTTTTCGTCGGCACGTGTCGGTTGCAAACATGGCGCCTAAGAAAACGGTTGGATTTTACTTTGGCTTCTCTGTGGGCTTTACCTTGGAATGGAAGTTTTTCTTCACTCAGGTAAGCACAATTTGTAATGTATACCTCTTTAGCTGACCATCTAAAGTATTCTCTGGGCTGCCGGATTTTTTTTTTCTATAAATTTTGTATTCTAGAGCATCCCTAGAAGCTTACATGAACACTCGGGACAGCGTCGTCTCTCTAGTCGAACGAACGTTCAATCGTACTTGAATTTTTGAGCAAATTGACTGTGTGGATTTATTTGATTAAAGGGTAACTATGAAATCCCACTTTGTAGCCAATTTAGTTTGCTGCTTCTCTGTGAAACATATATATATATCAATTTTTTTTCATGATTTTCTTCCCGGCGTAACAAATCGATAAATCGATACCCAAATAAAATCGATATTTGTCGATACTAATCGATTTTAATCGATTGATTTTATCGACAATCGATAAAAATTGATCGCTAGCTCTGTTGTGATTATCGATTTTTCAATAATTATATTGATTTTCATTGATTTGTATCGACAAGCACAGGATTGATTAATGTATCGATATTCTTTGAAAAGATGCCTCTAATAGTTCACCCTGGAAACCAGAGGCTCGAGGTCCAAAGAATTAGAGATCTGAGTTTCCGAGAAACAACGCAAATGTTGGCGGGCAGAGTTTCGGCCTCTCCCCAGGGTATGGGGTATGGGTAGTCCACTTCTCGGATCTTTGTCTAGCATGGTATAGTTTGCTGCTCGTCTGCTGCGTTCTTGCTCGAGACACAATAAATTTAAATAACGTTTATCTTTGACTGGAACAGTGTTATGTTATACTTTCAATATCAAGTGATATCGATTTTTATCGATCTGACGGGGATGGCTGTGACTATTGATTTGTATCGATTCCCGATACTAATCGATAATGATCGGTCAATCTGATCGATGATAGATTTCTATCGATGATAGATTTCTATCGATTTGTTACGCCAGGTTTTCTTTGGCAAGATTATTACTGCATTACATAGAAAGAATGCTCTTAAAGACCCCATGCCCTTCTCCCCCAGACATATACACCACATTCGCCTTTGTCACACAGCAGCCATCTTGAATTTTTTCTTACAAAGAAGACTATGCGTGGGTGAGCTAACATGCCTGGCCTCGCTTTCATGCCTGTTTCGCTGTATTATAAAAATCCAAGATGGCTGCTGTGTGACAAAGGCAAATATACACCCTCTGGAATTGCAATATTTGTATGAAAAATAACAGCTTAACCCTCTGGAATGTCAGGTAAATTGACCAACGTCCCTCTGGGATTTCCAATTCCTGACTGTGGTGGGGTATGGATTTTTCTGGAAATTGCACATTATGTTTTGCTCTCAGAATTGGTGTACATGACAGTGCCTTAAATGAATCTTTGTTACTCTTCAACTAATTTCTTTCTTCTTTTTGTTGTTGGAGTGTGGGATATATTTTCTGGATGGCATCACCGATGATGTTCCTCCATTATCCACTTTGCCTGATCTTTATCATTTCTCACGCCAGCATAATCTGCTTTCATTTTGTTGAACTGGTGGTGAATGCACTCAATGCCTTGTTCCCCAAGCAAACCAAATCCAGTGTTGTACATCTTAACCCATTGGACTACATGGTCTTCCAGGATGTGCATCTTTGGAATAACTGTTGCTTTAGGGAAGGAAGATGGATATGATGCCATGAAGAGCTTGATTTCTTTGTCTGAAAAAAAATAATAGGATTTTTTCAATGCAGGAATATTTAAAAAGGCCAAAAATCATAGGATGTTAGGGTACATCTGTAGGAACTTTATTGTTAATAAACTATTTTAGACCAACCTAGTCTGACTGTGGAATGTTTAGGAGGGGGTATTCCAGAATGCATTCATCAACACTTGTGCAGAAAAAAAAAATGAAGTAAGCCATTATTTGAGTATACAATGGCATTTGCTAACCTGTGACAAACTTGTGACTCGAACCCTTGATCATTCAGTTTGTTAAAATGCATAACATAACTAATAAGCTTACATAATGTTTGTATCACTAACCTCCATGTTTGCTTCTCAAGATCTTCAATATCCCACATGTACCTCTGCACGCCAAGTTCCATGTTGTGAGCATTGTCTGGTGCCTCAAATGTTGTCACAAACATCAGCTTAAATGTGCCCCCACCTTTGTCACCACCGAACTTAATCAATATCTCCTGATCAGGTATTATACCATTGTGCCAGGTTAGATTTCTGTGCCTAAAATTAAAATATTAATGTACAAATAAATATAACAATTTATTTGTTGACCCCCACCCCCTTCCATAAAGGGTCACTTTATATAATCCCCCTAACTTACATCATGTTCTGTTCAAGATGCCCATAGACCAAGGCTGTAAGGTCCTCAACTTGTGAACATTCAGCTAGACGGATCTCTGTCCCACCTCCACTCTTGTTGAACATGAATGGCATGTGCTCAGCATAAACATTGGTAAGTTTTTGTTGCTCAGACAGTTCACGCTGCTTCTTCTCGCTAGCTAACTGCACTCCAAAGCTTGTGAGCCATCTTTAAAATAAAATAGGAAAAAAAGTAACTCTCATTGGAAACCAACTGTGGTGCTACTATAAGGCCAATAAAAAAATCCACATCCTAAATTTTAGTTATTCCTGCCTTGAGGTCCAGTGAATTGCAAACAGCTGACCTGCCAAATGAGTTAAATTGTAACACTTAAGAAAATTAATATGTATGGAAATGCATGATATAACCAGTCTGTTACAATATTTTTGTTGGCACCAAGTTTTATGTGTATTTCCTTCAGGTACATGTATCATTCTATTGTGGTAAATTAGATTTCTCCTTTTTTCCCACCCCTCCCCTCTTTGAAAAAATGATTGATTGCCTTTATCAAATACTAACTTTCTTAGTTGTCTTAATTTGTTCCAGGGTATTCCCAAGTCTGCTTTCATCGCCAGGCCCTCTTCTTCAGATACATGTATTCTCAGACCAGCCTCCCTGGCAAACTTTTGTCGTTCTTCTTCGCCCATTCTTTGTAACTCCGCTTTCCTCTGCCTCTGGATATCATCATTTTCTCCACCACTGATGTTTTGCCGAAACTGCTCAACAGCTAAAGCTCTACGTTGCACAGTCTTGCAGCTAGCTGTTGCACTATTTGTACGTGGCACAGACACATGTGACAGATGCAAGGGCTAATAGAAGGATGAAAATCGAAAAGGATTAGATGAGAAAATGTCAGAAATTAATTTCGTTCAAATGGGAAATTCGTTTTACTGTGGAATTAACAGTCGAGTGATGTTTTTTTTTCTTGAATCCCAAATTACAGATTTGATATTATTTTAGTGAAAATATATATTTAATGCTTTAAATAAAATGTATAAAATATTGATTGTAAAGCGCTTAAATGTTAAACAGATGACGGATAAGATATGCGTTACACTGTAGTGGCAGTAGCAACGAAACGTCTTTACAATCAATATTTTATAAATTTTATCTACATACCATTATTGGTACACAGTCTATGCTATATATTAGCCCCCCGGGGGGACTATACGGGGATGCTCGGCCCTAAAGGGGTAGGGTTTTCAGGCTTGGTATAAGTAAGAAATGGGTACCAAAAGGCTTTGGTATTGGTATAAAGAAGGGTAAGGAGTCCAGAATCTGGGCCGAGCATTTGCATTTGACTTACACATTAATGCTATGAAATGTACAGTATAGGATTATGTGATTGTAAGAGATATCCGCTGCCATAGGGCTTATTTGTTACGGCATGGACAGCAAAGTAAGGTACAAACCACAGGCATTTTCCAGGGCTACAGGCGGAGTGCAAAGCGGGGGTGTGTGTCCCCCTCCCCCGATCGCACCCCCTCGGAAAACCCCACGGAAGAGGCTTTTCCTTATTGTACCCCCTCGCAAAAAACCTACAGAAGAGACTTTTTTCACTTTGACCCCATCGGAAAAGGCCATTTTGTTATCCCCCCCAGAAAACTTCTGCTGTAGGGAAGTGGGCTAAAAAATGGAATGGCCCTATGTCTTTCTTTGACTTGTCGCGCTTTCGATGAACTAAAAAAGAAAACACTTACCGTCCCACCAGTTTTCAGAATAACCTGCGAAGAGCCTGTTGTGTGCATCTTTCTTTTGATTAGGATTGTAGTAAGCCTTTCCTCGGCAGTCGACAGAGGGGTATCGATTGATGTCTCTAGAATTTCTGCAGTCCGCCTCGTGCGCTGCAAGGAGGTCTAGTCGAAACGGGACTTTGCACATGGAGCATCTTACAAGAGCTGAACAGAGGGCAGACAGAACTAATCGTGGGGCTTTACTAGCACCTCTGCCGACAGGGTTGCTTTACAGATGGGATAGGTCGCGTGATTTGAGTTACACTTCAGCCATTCAGAAATGCAGGAAACGCAAAACACATGTTCACATGGGGTCTGCACTGGCTTTTCCAAGATTTCGCGGCACACAGAGCACTGTATAAATTTTTAAGGGTTAATAAATCGCTCAATGCTTGGCAAGTTTTTGAGGATTTTCTCTGGTATGCTTGTTTTGGAAATTGAAACTTCGCCCGACCGGTTTTCTTTAACATCGGATTTTCCACGGGGACGCCCAGATCTTCGTTTCGGCTTGGCCTGCCGCCTTTCTTTTGCCGTTCAATATCTGTGCACACTACGCAGCTGTCAGCTGTCACCGCTATGGGCAACCCAGTTATATACGGCACGAGTAGAACCGCCCTGGGTGCAGACACAATGACAGCTGTGACAGACATTTTGAGGGTGGACGGTGTCGACGTCTTTGTCAAAATTTACGTCGAAAGCACGAGTTAGATCGGATTTTAACGGGTTAACAGCATAAAACCGTTTACTGCTCTTGTCTCCACTGTAAATACCACAAACACGACAGCATCTGGGCAAAAAAACAAGGTGAATACTTGAAATGGTGGTTGTATCGATCTAAAACAAGAAAGTTTTATTATTCGCAACATGTTTTTACTTCCCCGATAGTGTTGCACTACGCCTCGTCACAAAATCACCACAGCGTGGTTAAAAAAAGTCCGGCAATGGAGAAACTTCGTTTTTCAGCCCTTGAACATGTTCTTTATAACCTAAGATGCTGCTTTTGATTCAGAAAAGTTCGCGAGAGTTGAAAGCCAGGCGAGTCTTTGGTGTTTTTTCTCGGGTTGTAGCTTCGTATCGCGCAACATTTTTTTGTCGTTTACTGATATTTTTGATAGCTAAATGTAAGCGATGCTAAAATTAAAATTACTTTCCAACATCCAAAACAATGTAGGTCTTTATTTATGCTGTCAACTCACCTCTTCGGCGATAAACTTGGAAATGCTGGCGCGAAATTGAAACACCTTGTTTTGTTTTTCAAACTTTCCGCCATTTTGGTTGCTATGTAATTACAACCCATAGCAACTGTTTTGACCGCGCGCGCGCTGGTACCGAATGTCCATCAGATAACAGTCGTGCTCAGTAACTAAAAACCACTTACGACAGTCTATTTTTATTCACCCCCCCAAAAAACACTGTCCTTTTACCCATTAATTGAAATTGAAATTTTGGGGCATAATACTTGCTTTTAAATTAATAATAATATTAAAGCACTTACGAGAGTCTTTTTCTATCCCCCCCCCCCCCCCCCTTAAAAAAACACTGTCCTTTTACCCATTAATTGAAATTGACATTTTGGGGCATAATGCTGGCTTTTAAATTAATAAGTAATATTAGAGGACTTTACACAACTTCCAGTCACACGCTCACACCGACGATAGGAGCACGGAGATACTGTATGGAATTGTTACTGTTGGAGACAAATATTCCAGCGCTTGAAATGATATGGATTTTAAGTAATAACACTGTAATAACACAGTTTCGTGATCTTTTAACTCAACAAATCAACGAAAATAAACGAAAATAAATCACCAAACTTATCTAATTTCTTTGCCTTGTTCTCAAATTCCTCTCGGGTTAAGGATCGCATTCGTATTGAACATTGTTGCGTCGCTCGTAAAGTCACTAGAGGGCCCGAACAATGCACTAACACGAATTTCATGTCAAGTATGGTCACTCATGCGTGAACAAATCAAGAAACTAATGAAAAAAAAAAAGAAAGCAGAAAATCTGTTTTAAAAGGTGTGTTTAGTAAATAGTTGAGAAAGGATAGATGAAATTGTAATAGTACTATGCGTTTGGACAACATCATTCTGCATGTGTATCAGGCCTGCATGTGTATCAGCTGTACATTACAACAGCTGATTTAGAAAATGGCCTAACAAATTATTAGGATAGAAAAGAGATAGTCTGTAACAATTAATCTCTCGACCAGATTAGACTATTGATAGATAGTTGGCGGAAAATATGAAAAGATATAAAAAAAAATTGACAGAAATGATAAAGAGAAAAAAGGAATGCCCGTGCCCAACAATCTCAGATGACTTCCTTCGTACCTCAACCATGATTTTCTTCTGTGTATTTACGTACTCTGTGTACAGTGGGTTATCCAGTTCCGTGCCTCATAAAAACGAGTATTGCGAATATTAACAAACTAAGACTACATGAATAAAGTGTGACTATTTAACTTTAGGAAAGCTAAATAACGGGCTGTTTCGCCATACGGTTTGTTGAGAGGGCCCAATTACTTAGAAGCGGGTCTCGTTCTCATTACTAAAATTTGCAGTTGTCACTGAACAGTGAACTAACCTCGCCTCAAAAGTGAATTGTAAAAATTACATACCTTGTAAGAAATAACCCAAGATTACTACAGTTACTAAAGGATCACACTCTACCACTTATCGTTGTGCAGTTAAAAAAAGGAGCACTTGTGGCAGGACTAACATTGGGGCTGAATAATCCCTAGGGTCTTTGGAATTCATGATGTCATTTCCTGTTTCCTGTTCCCCTCTGACAGGGAGTTTCTTCTGTAAAGAAACTGCTCTCAAAGAACTGCATTTTGGTGCTGCGATCTGCAGTCGCATCTTCAACCAACGGAGCATCCTTGTCAAATGGTGCATGTACATTTCCCTCGATTGTATACAATTGTAACATAAGTTAACAGACACCCACTCAAATATAAGCTAAATATCATCAGAAAACTCATTTATAGCGGAGCTCCTTGCGGCGGCCGAAGGCAGATAACTGTAAATATAGACTTTCATAGTATTGGGTAACCTGTGGAATTTGCTAGAGGTCGATCCGAATTTTGGACGTCCCGGATGTGTAACGTGGCCGTGATCGCTGACGACACAATAGCTCAATTGTGACGTCAAGCATGCTCAACTAACAGGGCGGGTACGTCACGTTGTCAAGGGTTGTTAAAATTACGTGCGTGAAAGTTTGCCGGTTTGCTCTGAAATTCTCCCAGCCGGAGTTTCTAGGACTAGAAAAGACAACTAACTGGAGTATAATGCTATAAATAATTATGCCACAAAGGATAAACAACGTGAAGAGAAAGCCGTGATATACTAACAAACATGGGTCGTATTATCAGACAAGCAGAAAGAAACGCCAGAAACGGAAGCACCAGAGCTAGAAACAGCGAGCGGGAAAAAGCTGGGCAACTCAGAGCAGAAAAGAAGGTAACCATCATATCTATACAAGATACTCGATAGTCGAGGAGGAAACGGTCTCATTTACGAGGTTCCCTTGTCAGTGTAGTGGTTAGTAAGTTGTAAGCCCTGCACTGAGGATGGGCAACTTCCGACGTCCTCGTGGTTCTTTAACGTCCCTCTGGTTCCGGTTAGTGTAGTGCGTGTGAGAGACGGGACCTACGGTTTAACGTCCTTATCCGAGAAGACGCGAAGGTCTAACCATTTGCAGATGTTAGTGCAAAGGCAGCACCTTCTCCTCAATTATTAGAAAAAGACCCTGAGTGTTGGCCCGGCCGGGGTTTGAACTCCCAACCTCCCGCACATAAGCCCGGCGCTCTAGCACTGCGCTAACCGGTCGTCGGTCATGGCAATTATGACATGGTATGCTAATGAGTGATACCTCTATATACACACCAGTGGGTCCACTGAGAAAAGTTATCCATTTTCACTGGTCCCATTGTGCTCATTTAAGTTATGGGAAGGAGACCTGGCGAGCCCAGATTGCGGAAAACGAAACTGGGGAGGGTGGGTGGGAAACGCGAAAGGGCGTCGCAAGGCCCCGGATTCCAAAGCTAACAAAAAGTTGGATTCCGGATTCTGGATTACCTTACATGGGACGGAGCACAACGAGACGAAAACACAACCAATGTGAGTAACAGGACGGAAACGCGCCCTACCTGCGCGAGGATAGAGCCAAATGGTCAAGTGAATGCTAATGAGTCATACCTTAAATATTCGCACTAATGACACCATTGAAAATAGTTATCCATTTTCACTGGTCCCATTGTGCTCATTTAAGTTATGGGAAGGAGACCTGGCTCCGCCCAAATGACGCTACCAAAGCCAGAACAACAACTCTCCACATCGCAGCCCTACTCAAAGATTACTTCCCATTACTCAGAGATCCCTCTCTCCCATTACTTTAGGATCTCCTCCCATTACTCAAAAATCCGAAATCCGGCCAACGAAAAGGTTGGGTTCCTTGAAAATGTCAAGGCCCTACGAAGTAAATGACCCATAGATGGTCGCAAACAAACATGGAACCCAACCTTTCGTTGACCGGTGCCCGAACTAAGTCCGAGACGAGGCACAAAGGAGGACCCCCCCAGTCAACGAAAGCATGGGTTGAATGGTGATGTGACACATCATAGGACATGACAATTAGCATAACAGCGGTATACTTCTGACCAGCTTATATATCTGACCCATAGAGCTATGGCATACTATACTGCTTGAATTTAGCGTAACCATGATGTACTTGATCGGGGTTGTTCATGTAAATACTCCGATGTCCGGCCAACGAAAGGTTGGGCCCCCTTAAAATAAGGTAGCCCTAAGCTGTAAAGAGCCACTAACACGATAGCAAACAAACATGGAACCCAACCTTTCATTGACCGGTGCCCGAACTAAGTCCGAGACGAGGCACAAAGGAGGACCCCCCCAGTCAACGAAAGTATGGGCTGCATGATGACGCGCCTACGGTTAGTTCACTACAATTTTACTGTACATAAGTGTGTTAATCTTTCTTATCTTATACCTCTGCTGATTATCTGTGCATGCCCCAATTTCCTTCTTTTGTTTGACTACAATTGTTAAACGTGTAGCTCATGCCGACATCCAGCGTATGCGAAATTATGTTTTTTCTTTTCTACTTTACACTTTTGTTTGACCACAAGAGCCAAACTTTTAACTCATGCCGACATCCGGCGTATGCCAAATTATGCTTTTCTTTTCTTCATTACATTTTGTTTGACCACAAGAGCCAAACTTTTAGCTCATGCCGACATCCGGCGTATGCCAAATTATGCTTTTCTTTTTTACTTTCCACTTTTGTTTGACCACAAGAGCCAAACTTTTAGCTCATGCCGACATCCGGCGTATGCCAAATTATGCTTTTCGGTTTTACTTTTCACTTTTGTTTGACCACAAGAGCCAAACTTTAGCTCATGCCGACATCCGGCGTATGCCAAATTATGCTTTTCCACTTTATATTTGTTCTCTATGACTTCGATTGTCTTCGATTTATTATTCCTTTGTTCGACCACAAGCTTCTTATTCAGGTCCTAAAAATACCCGATCGGCCCATGCTAATTTGTTTTCTTTTCCTTCATTGTACCTTTCCTTTCTTTTGAACGGCCTTTAATTCCTTCCTCTTGCCGACAATTTCAAACCTAAGTGAAGAAACACAGGGCATATAAGTCACTGGAAGAGGTATTGCACAAGAAACTAAACATAAATAAATAACTGGAATAACCAGGGAAAACGAGCGACGTAGTTGTTACAAATAAATGACAGACGGCAGCGACTCACTGGTATAAAACGGGTAAAGGAATATGTACTGAAGCGGCAAACGTGGACGAGCATATGGTTAAATAAACTAGCAGTGACACCACACGGCAAATAATAGACCTCTAGAAACACGACTAGTGTGAAATAAACTTATCTTCTCTGCCGCCAGAAATTAACTATACGAGAAAGAGGGTTTATAAAACATGAGTAAACGAGGAACGAAGGAGATAGGTAAAAGGGTGGCGGGTAAAATAAACAGAGAAAGGGGACTAAACATGTTTCTGATTGTCTCTGCGAAATAGGTCCGCAGATAAACCGTCTAAACTGATAAAATGCTAGGGTGCAAAACGGAAAGCCACATGATACAAACCTTGATAAAACAGCATAAATGGCAGGCTAAGCTCCTGGTGAGAAGAAAGTTCGGGGAACACTACGATTTTCTCGCATTGCACCACGTGAAGTTGGTTGACTCGCCAGACTTCAGGCGACACAAATGGGAAACTAAAATAGCCATCGAGCAGCCACAAAAGACTCTGTGAGCACGAATAGAGGAGAGCAGGCGTAGAAACGAGTGGAGCCATGAAGGAAGTGGAGTTTTATTATATCCCGGCGTTGTAGAAATGGTTGTAGCTTGGACGAGTGGACGCGACCGCACGAAGCAGAGGATAGAGCCAAATGGTCAAGTGAATGCTAATGAGTCATACCTTAAATATTCGCACTAATGACACCATTGAAAATAGTGCCCCTATTCAGAATTTTTTGCGTGTTGAGGCTGCTTAGAATTATATCGGCATTGGCTGCTTGCCGATACCGGAAAGAAATAAAAAACACCAGGAAAACACATTAAAGGCGATCAACCCTCGAGCCCCAACTAGGCTAACCAGGGCATAGTTAATGCTGCCAGTAACAATAAAGATGGGGCTCAAGGGTTGACCGACTTACGTGCGGGCCCTAGGGTCGGCAGAAGAACGTTGTGTCTAACCCTGAGGGTGAAGTAGGGAAAACTAGCGCTACACAACAATGCCAATACGCCCACATATAAGGTTGCTATGACAGAGGAAAGCTGGTAAGGTAATTTCCTAACCAGCACCCGTAGCATAACACAAGTGAACTGAAGTCGTGAGAAAATACTAGGCCAAATGCACATGACAGAGAAAAGCCGGTGCTGTAATTTTCTTAAACCAGCACATGTAGCATGCACATAACACAAATAAAAGTTATGAGAAATACTAGGCCAAATGCTCATGACAAACAAAAACCCCACTGAAGGCTAGAATTTTAATGGCTTATTTGATTGCACATTGAAAATAAGGAAGAATGTCATTTATTTCGCGTTCATAGCTCTTTTGGTTACAGAGATATTCAAGATTTTTACTTATGCAAATTAGCAAAAAATGACGTCACAACAAGACTAATGCAAAAGAGGCCAACAATGTTTTATGTAAAATTCTGTTTGGTAACACTCTTGACACTGTCTGTTTAGAAAAGACGAAAAATCTGAAACTGAAGTGAAGTGCTACAATACTTTGCCAGGTTGTGTTGACAAACAAAACAGGAAGTTTCGAAGACGTTCATAACTTAGGGAATTTTCCCCAGATTTTACCTATTTTTCCAGGAATCACTTCTAGAGCCAAACGCGTTACCATGGAAACACTATTCAGCATATTGATGTATGAGGTCTTGGTTCTTCTTTGTTATTACCAAGTTTGAAGCGAATCTAACTACCCCAAACAGAATTAAACATAAAACATTGTTGGCCTCTTTTGTCCCAGTCTTGTTGTGACGTCATTTTTTGCTAATTTGCATAAGTAAAAATCTTGAATATATCTGTAACCAAAAGAGCTATGAACGCGAAATAAACGACAGTGTTTGAGTCACTATCTCAGTTATTTGTTTAAATATAAACTCTCACTTTTATTGAATCGTGACGTCGATGAGAATTATCACTATTAAAAGCCTGAAATGTTTAGGCGAGGATTAAATACATATTTGCAGTTTAGTTTACCAAACAAAAATCTATTTGGTGAAGATAAAATATTTTTAAAGGGTTGGGTAACATTAAACAACACTAAACAAGAGTTAACAGCTTTAAAATTCCGCCAGTCATCCTTGTCCGTGTTTTGAGATTACAAGGGCGCTGTTTTCTGTCAGTATTATACGTTCACGTGTGTTCTGCTAAAGATTGCACCCCTAAGTTCTCTGTTTGTCGCCAAAACATCAGTTCTGGTGCAATTATCTGTTACAATAAAGGAACGTTTGATACTTTTTACTATTTACTAATTCATAATTTGAAATTGATATTTTTGTCGACAGCCCTCAGACAAGCAAAGCTCATAAAATAAAAAGCAACAAAAAGGCAAGGATATTATATTTGTTTAAATCATAAGCAAATTGCAAAGTTGTAAGTGGCACTGAACTGGTACTCGTTGGCACGTAACTGGTAACGCAAGTTGCACCGATTAAAATTTGCCTTTTAATCGGACAAATTTAAAACAATGGAGTCAGTTCCTTGTTACAATCAGTAAGTTTACATTCTTCGTAGTAAAAATCATGTCAAATGGCGGCCTCGCTAAAAGATAGAGTAATTTAAAGTTGAAGTGGCACGGAACTGGGCACCCTACTGTATAGCTTCGCACCCTCTACACACCACTCGGGAACTAGGACGGGAACGTCTCCTGGATTTTGCACCAGAACCAATTTCTCACCAAAGCGATTGAATATATGGATACAAACTGCGGTACTTGATGGCTGCATTGATTTCGGCAATTGCATCATCTTGTAGACGTTTAAGTAGTCTATCCGCCTCAGTTGAAAACCTGTAATTACGTAGAATTAGGAACACACGAATTTTGCCTTTAAAGTACATTTTTACTCAGCCTTAGTGCCTAAAGTACAATACCAAACTTCTGTCCTAGTGGCTATAGGTTTCATTCTGTGGATTTCCACCGTTGATTGATGACAGGGTAGCCTACGTAGGATTAAAGGAACTAATCACGCCTACTGCGCCTGCTCACAATTTTGAAACTTGTTCAGCCTGGTAAGAAATCAAAACGACGGGGGAAAGCTTAGTGCTTGTCGAAATCTGTCTCCATCGGCTCATAGAAGAAATTATTTTGCGTTAAAATCATATATTCAAGTTCTTCGAACATTGTAGAGTTTCTATCTAGGGATATATTGGAGAATTATGCTCAGTTTACGGGCGCTGATAATCGAAGCATGTCAAACCGAGGCGGAAAGCGCTATGGCAGTTGTAGGAAACTGTTGTCTCCTGGTAGCTTCGAAAGGAGCAACGAGAAGAAAGCAATGGCCAAAAGAGCGCGGAACAAGTCCAATTCGATAATTTACATAACATGTTTACGTGAAATTTGGCTAAGCTGCAAAAAGTCTCGGTCCAGACAGAGTTTAGTGAATCTTCTGCTCAGAGAGACGCAGTTACTTGATCTGCAACACAGGTTTTCAATCTCTTGAGGCATTGAACGGCAATGGCCACATTTGCAGTACTAGTTCAGTTGACCTACGAACTAGGTCTGCAGTTGGTGGGGGTGCAAATGAGGAACTGTCACTACTAATGGAAGGTTGTGACGAAGTGGATGCAGTGGATGTCACAGGGGTAAGTGGAACTGGCATTGATGGCACTGAACTGAAACTGTTGGAGTAGGGGGGGGGGGGGGGGGGGCATCCTCTGCAGTCTCGTCCTCTGGGTCTTCCATAATTTGCAATGTAATCCATACTGCCCACTCCCTTTTGTAGTGACCTGATAGCAAGTTTCTTTGCCAAAGCCTCATCTAGTGTATTGATGAACTCCTGATATGGAAATTAAAAAGTGCAACAATTACAGTAAGCTTAAGATGTAAGATGTTTAAACTCCTTCCATAAATGTTCATGGAGGGAGCTATAACATA